>QJPP01007375.1:0-373137 GCA_003996215.1 Jaltomata sinuosa
ACATAAAAAATAATTTTAATCGTGTATAAGTAATATAATTTTCTACCGAAGGGGCCTGGCCAAAGGGTGACTCCGCCACTGGTTGAACATATACTTTGAGAAAGCGGCTAGGGATGGAGCTATCTCTAGGCCAAAAAGAGATGGAAGCAACATAAGTAAAAGGAAGACACATGAAAGGCAGCTAGTTGGGATAGTAAAGTAACTGGGGAGTTTGTTTCAAGACAGTACTTGTCGATGCAACTGATAAAGAAAAATCATATGATAGTGTCAATAACTTCAATAAGATTCGATAAATCTAAGAAGAAATGATGAACTATGAAGTGACGTTGTTGGACATATTTGAAGAAGAAGAAGAAGACAAGAGGAATATACTTCTGGTTACTTTATACGTACAATCTATCTTTTTAATTTATATATTTGTAAAAGAAAGTTTGAGTTTGATAACTCAACTTTCTTCTTGACTTTTATATTTTTGTATTATTTCAGCATCCTTATTTGTAATATGCTGTGATGATCATAAAATATATATCTTTCTCTAACTCTTATTTTCTCCATGTTTGTTAATTATTAGAAGTTCGTCATCTAATTAAGATTGATAAAATAATGCCTAGTTCCCTTTGCTTGTATTTATCCCTATTAAGAATTTGTTATTTTTAATAAAAGGCCGCTAGATGTCTAATGGTGCAAATTCGAAAAAACAATATTCCAAGGGGAATATTCCATAAGTCAAATTTGTGTAAATTATTCATTTACTGAGAAGCTTCCACGTGGCATTGGGAAAGTCCAACAAATCAGATTTCCTCATTAATTTGGGGCCTCTAATTATTTAAAATTCCGTGGCAATTCCAAGTCCTCATTATTTTATTTTATCAATAAAATAAAATAAAAAAACATGGAAAAAAGGGGGAAAAAAGGAAAATAAAAATAAAAATAAATTTGTAGAAGCAAAATTCACCAATTAAAATAGGAAATTGAGAAAAATCCCTCTTTTCTTGATTGATCTATATCAGAAATGCTGAGTTTAGAAGCAATAAAGCTATAGTTTTTGGACCTTTTTTTTTTCATATTCAAGAAATCAAGAATTCTTGAAAAACCCAACAATGGCTAAACTCACAGTAAGAGCAGAAAACAGTAGTTTATCCAATTTTTCCCTCTATGGAAACCATAGAGTTTCAATCTTTAACAGTTCTTTAAGACCCCAAAGTTTGAATCTTTTAGCTCAGAATCATATTTTGAAGTTGAGAGTTTCTTGTAGCATCACAGAGAGACAAAAAGAAGAAGCTGCAGAAAAAAAGAGAATAGTTAATGGTTTGAAAGTGAATGGGGGATTGATTTCAACTTCTTCTTCTGGGGATGAATTGGGAGAAGATGGAAATGGGGATAAAGAAGTTGGGTTTGAATGGAGTTGGCCACCATGGAAGAATTTGCCTCAGAGATATAAGCTTATTGGAAGTACTTCACTTGCCTTTGTTATATGTAACATGGATAAGGTAATTGAATTCTTTTCATGTTACATATTGTGAGATTTTAGGGGTCGTTTGGTAGCTACTTAGAGTTACGCAGGTATTAGTAATGCAGATATTAGTCGTAGGTATTAGTTATATAAGGTTTAGCTATTCCACCTTTTATACATAGGTTCTCTCATAACTTATACATGCATTAGTTACGTAGATTTCTAAATTACAAACCAAACACCGTATTAATTTTTTATATGAATAACTTAACTCCTAACCGGCTATCAACAACAACAACAACATAACTAGTATATTCCCACAAAGTGGGGTCTGGGGAGGGTAGAATGTACGCAGACCATACCTTTACCTCAAATAAAGTAAAGAGGTTGTTTCCGATAGACCCCCGGCTCAAGACCAAAAAGGACCATAAGAGGTCGGAATAAAAGTACAAGAGATATACATAGTAAATAAGACAACAGGTAATCACAGAAGTATATTCTAACAAAATAGCACTATACCCGAGCCACATGAAACACTAGAAAGCAGCAAAAATCGAAGACAAGAAACTACAAGAACAGACCTACCTACTAGTATGACGCAGACCTACCTACTAACCGTCTACCCTAATCCGAGCCCTCCACACCTTCCTATCTAAGGTCATGTCCTTGGTAAGCCGCAACTGCGCCAAATCTTGTCTAATCACCTCTCTCCAATATTTCTTCGGTCTACCTCTACCTCTCTTAAAACCATCCATAACCAATCTCTCGCACCTCCTCACCGGGGCCTCCATGCATCTCCTGTTCACATGCCCGAACCACCTCAACCTCACTTCTCGCATCTTGTCTTCTACTGAAGACACTCCAACCTTGTCTCGAATATCCTCATTCCTAATCCTATCCCTCCTAGTAAATCCACACATCCAGCGCAACATCCTCATTTCCGCTACCTTCATTTTCTGAACGTGAGAGTTCTTGACTGGCCAACACTCTGCCCCGTGCAACATAGCCGGTCTAACTACCACTCGGTAAAACTTGCCTTTCAGTCTAGTAGGCACCTTCTTATCACACAAGACTCCGGATGCGAGTCTCCATTTCATCCACCCTGCACCAATACGATGGGTAATATCCTCGTCAATCTCCCCATCTCCTTGGATAATAGACCCAAGGTACTTGAAGCTACCTCTCCTCTGGATGGCATGCGTATCGAGCCTCACTTTCACGCCGGATTCCTGAGACATGCCGCTAAAATTGCACTCCAAATATTTTGTCTTCGTCCTGCTCAACCTGAACCCTTTAGACTCCAGAGTTTGTCTCCAAACCTCCTAATCGGCTATCAAACGTGATATTTTCTTATGCAAGACTTGATGCCTGCATAACTCACCTCCAAAACGACCACTTAAGGTTAGCAACTGAGCTATTTGCTGCTTTTGTGACATTTTTCATCTGTATCCTCTGGAATGAGTGGAAACTAACTTCCCTATGGATATAGAAGTTTGTTTCAGCTCTTTCTTTTTTAAAATATTATTATCAACTTATAACTCATAATTGATGGACTGATGGTCTTTTGGTAAATTGGCTTTCAGATTTGCTGTTGCTGAGAGCTTTCCGTTATGGTGTCAGTGTGAAAGTTAATTGTAATTTTAACTTAGTGTTAAGAGCTAGAAAATTGGTAGTTTTATCGATTTCTAATCAATAGTTGGGATGATTAATTGAGAAAAGAATCTTTTGCTAAATTGAGTTACGAAAGTTCTTGCTGAGAGCTTACATATGGGGAGTGCATGGATACCAGTGTCTCTAATGAAACGCATATTTGTTTCCGGTGTCTCCTGAGTCCTGAGGGTGTGGTATTCAATTTGGGGTAGCTTAAGTTGTGGTGCAAAGTTGAAGTATCATGACATATATGTATAGCATGCGAATTAGCAAAGTCAAAGTTAACACACCTGAACTTTGACTAAAGCTCTCATGAAGTTAGTACAAATTATAGGGATGTAAGTAGCAAATAGCCGATCGAGGGTCTTAACGGGAACCACCTTTCTACCCCACAAAGGTAAGGGTAAGGGCTGTGTACCCCACTTGTGGGATTACACCGGGTATGTTGTTGTTGTAAGTAGCAAATAGGGTAGATCACCATGGCTTGGTACTTGAATTATCACTATCTACATATATTCCCCTGGATGGTGAATTCCTCCTTCCTTTGCACGCTTGGTGACCCGATTCACTTCCTACACCTCCCATTAGTGGTGGAATGCGGGGTATAATGTATCTCACTAATGTAACAACATTGATTCAACGTGCATTAGAAAATGCAAAATGAGAATTCTGAAACAATAATTGTTTCGTTTTGGTGCTCTTGTTTTATATTGGCACTGGTTAGCATGTTCCTTGTAGCTGGAGTTAAATACAACATAACAGGAACAAAAGAAAAGGTTTCATTCAAGGTTAGAAGTTGTTTTTAGCATTTTTCTTGTAGGCTCTGGAGGAACTTCTTATGGACCAGAGTGTAGAGTAATCATGCCAATTGGCATAATGAGCTAACTTTTTTGCTTCATTTGAAGTTTTGTTCCTTTTCAGTTAATTAAAGTAAGATAATTTCATTTGCACTGATGTTTATTTTACTGAATAGGTCAATTTGAGTGTTGCCATTATTCCAATGTCGCATCAATTCGGGTGGAATTCATCAGTAGCTGGATTGGTCCAGTCATCTTTCTTTTGGGGTTATGCATTAAGTCAACTGCCAGGCGGGTGGCTTTCGAAGATATTTGGTGGGAGGTAAGTTTTAGTATGGTCGAGTTTCTGGTGTTGTGCAATAGATAAGAATCATTTCTAGTTTCTGATTGTTGGCTAGAAGTAAAGTATCTTTAGTGTATATATCCTTTTACAATTGGTGCTATAGCTCATATCTATTGCTGTATTTATGGATTCTTTATATGGAGTACAATCCTTATCCTGACTATGCAATCTTGAAATTCATCATTTCCGACCAATCATTTGTTTGTTAAGAAAAAATCCTGTAATTCAGCAAATGAAACTTTGTTCCTTAAAAGCCACCAACTTTACAAAAGATCTTCCCAATCGACAGGGGAAATAGAGCATGCCAAGTTGATCACTTCATCATGCTTATTTGATTTTTTTGTTTGCAGTCGAGTTCTTGAAGTTGGAGTATTAGTCTGGTCTCTGGCAACAATGTTAGTTCCCTATCTTGCAGGGTTTATGCCTGCACTCATCTTTTCAAGGATCTTGGTAATTTGGTCTTTGACTTTTCCTAGGATATTTACAAACTTAAACGCTGTATTTGTATCTATGTTAACCAAAGAAGGATTGCTGGTTATTTGGCCTTGCTCTATGTGTTTCAAAAACTTATGTTACCTCGTTCTCAATAGATGTGGAGAATTAATAATGTATTGTTCTTCGTAGACTTATCATTCAATATTTGTTGTTTTCCCAAGTATAGGTTGGGATTGGAGAAGGAGTTTCACCATCAGCTGCCACTGACTTGATTGCCAGGTATGTCTGAACTGTCAAGTACTTAGGCACATGAATATGGATAATGGTTTATTGTCTTACACCTGCTTTGGCATGCGTTGAATCATCTCTTTACAATGGAAATATTGGTTATCTTTCAGCTAATGCTTCTAAAATTTTCTCGATGTTCCATAATGTATCTTTTTGTCAAATATAAGGAATATAGTGTTATTTCTGAGAACATATTGTGCTTCTGAATTGGACTTTGTTATTGAACTGGAGAGCTGACCAGTTTGCATGTCAGTGTGTTCGACTAGTTGGAATAGCTGAGACAAAGTTAGTCAAATGTCACTTTATTTTGGTAGAGGCGCTATATTATAGCATATTACTTTTTTCCGGAGTTGAATTCCGGAAATCATGTTTGGCCATAAAATTTTGGAAAATCCCAGAATTTAGAAAACACCAAAAAGTTGTTTTCACTTTTTTCCCTCCAAATCACTCTCAAAAATTTAAAAACAACTCCAATTTGTATTTATGGCCAAACACAACTCCAATTTCCAAATACCATTTTTCACTTTGAAAACAAAAACTACCTTTTTCAAATACTCACAATTTTCATGGCCAAACAGGCCCTTAGAATGTGAAGAAAATTTTGAGATACAAACTATAGGTAGTGTCTCAGATGGCGCAGAGTCTGGGATTTAAAAGGCAATACTGGTGATGAATTGAGATTGATTTAATTAGATAATGGTAAATATATCCTATACTTTAATCTCTACAAGGCCTCTGAAAAGCCACATCTATGGCGGAATCTGGAAAACTTGTCCAATTCTGTTATTAACAGTCTTTCGTGCAACTTTAGTATCCTTAGTATATGCTTGGTTTAACATGTTTATTTTGTCACTATCTGGAATGTTTATCCAATACGTTATTAACATCGTCTTTTCTTGCAACTTTGATATCATTATGTTGTCACTAAATATCTTGTACAGGACAATACCATTGGAGGAACGCTCTCGAGCAGTATCATTTGTTTTTGGTGGCTTGAGCTTTGGAAGTGTTACCGGGTATCTTTCATTTTAAAGTTAGTTATCAGTCATGATCACCAGTGCATTTAGAAATCTTATATTTATTTCTATCTATCAAATGCATATGTCGTTCTGTGTAAGATTAACTAAAGAATCAGGTGCAGACATAGTTTCTAGTTCTTCGAACATATACCAAAGAGTTTATGCCTTTCATCAATGTAGAGATGCTCGATTGGCAACCTCTCTATTTTTATTTTGATGAAGAGCAACCTCTCGTAGCTCCTTGTCTACCTTTGTTTTAGAACTTGAAACCTCTGTCTCATTTGTATGTCCATGTGTAGATTTTGTCTTAACTTTATTCATAACTTAGATTGCTATGCTTAACAGTTATTTTCTGTGAAATATAGGGCACAATGGAAGAAGACGGTGTAAGTAGGTGATACCAATTAGTAGGGAATATGTTCTAGCCATGTTAGTACGTTTATTTAGGTCCTATACTTTCTAGGAGTCTTTTAACTGTAGCAGAGATTCTATTTTGATCGGAAATGCTCTATTAACTGTTCAAGCTGATTTTATGCCAATAGAAAATGTAGAGAACTTCTAATACGTTTTATTTTGTTCTGTACAATGTTGACCTGAGATGAATTCAAATAGAGGAACATGATAACCTAACTTCAAGCACGCATTTATATCATCTACTCACTTTCATTTTCACCTTTTTATTCCTGTTATAAAGGCCAGATAAAAAATTTATCTTAGAAGAGAAAGACTTGCATTATGATTCCTTCGGAACATCATAGACAACCTAGGTTTATCATGTCAGACAACCCCCAAATCTCGGCGGTATTTGCTTCCAATGCAGATTTGTGATTTTAAAAGTATCAATGATGATTATGACAGTAAGCTGCAAGTCGTTGTGCTTTTTGTATTATTTAGCAGAAAATCTGGTGTTCTGCCTTCTTTTTAACCTGATTTCTAATCGTTTCTCCTAAATGCTTAACTTCTAATTGGAAAATGTCGTAGCATACCTAATTATATTTGACGCTAGCATTCAGCATCAATAAAAATTCACAAGAACATTCTGTAGTCCTAGTAAGAGGGTGAAGGGTTAAGGATTTACCCGATGTGAGATATCACATTGTTTGAGGAACCCTAGATCCTATCGGAGTACAGGATTGTCAACAAGGGCGTCTAGTGCGTTGTAGATTCTCATCCAAGACTTGTGTCATTTGATGATGCCATGTGAATTGGTAGAAACATGTGAAGTATATGACTAACCCAATAACGGAAGTTGCGTAAGGGGACTGAAGCAGGCTACCATGAGACAAAAGTTCTTCTTTCTAAAGATATTCGATTCGGAACTCTTATATGTCCAAGTTTCAATATTGAAATAATTTCAGAGGTTTTCCCTGAATTTGTCATGTCAACAAACAATTTGAAATACCTCGACTCTTTTAGAACAGGTTCGAGTCAAATAGCAATGATCAAATACTTCTTTTTACACTATTGAAAACCCAAGGACTATAAATCTGTACTACATTTATCACATGAGCTGTAAAAACTTCCCTATTTAAGCAGGTAGACGTCTCGCTTATACTCTTTATGATTTTAGTAACGGCAGAAATTTCAAATTCTATCAAGGAAAAGGTGCTAAAGAAAATACGTGGTCAATGCTTTAGATTCTGAAGTTTGTAAAAGAACCTGCACTACTTCTAAACAAACTATCAGTAGAAATTCAACGTCACATTATGTGAAATCCTTTTTTACTTCAATAATTTATATGTGTGAGCTTGGTTTGGTGATCATCTAAAAATTTCTGAATTTGCAGACTTCTGTTGGCTCCTCCACTGATCCAGAACTATGGGTGGGAGTCTGTATTTTACCTGTTTGGCTTTCTAGGCGTAGCTTGGTAAGTTCCCTTTCCCTCCCTCTCCCGCCTCCACCAAAAAAGAGGTAGACCACTCTACACCCCCTAAATCTTGTCAACCAATTTTTAAGTGCCACCTATTTGTTTGTCATCCCCATTTTTTTAAAAACACCACTTACAAAATGTTGCTATTCTTTAGGCTGTTCTTGATTGAAGCTTTCCTTTCCTCTTTTTGTTGATCCAAATCTCCAAAGATTTTGAAGATAATTTTCCTTTTTAGTATATGCTTTGATGTATTTTTGTTTCAGTTTTTCAACTTGAGAAGAAATTACTCTTTGAGTTGCATTATCCCTAACTTAGTTATTTACACATAAAGCACTTATAAACCAATTCTAACTTGATGTGGTTATCTCTGCATATTTCAGGTTTTCGGGATTTCAATTGGTTAAAGAAGATCGGCCCTGGTCCTTCACCGAACCCATGTCTTGTGAGTAGAGTTTCTTGTTCCCATCGCCTTGTTGAAATTGTGGTAAAATCTTATCTAGTTGAGTACTGACAATATTAACTTAAGCTTTTTCAGCTTTTGTATTGCTTTGAACTGTGTTTCTAATTGTGCAAGCAATATATTTTGCATATTTACAGGGCCACCGTCTTTTTCTAGAAATAAATCATCGAGTTCTTCACTGGGAGAGTTGGGCACCTCTCTAAAGGTATGTGTATAGAGTTGATTAGATATCTTTTGGTTGTCAAAATACGATTTAATGGAGGTTAAACTAAATGTAACATTAAGTAGAATTGCAATAATCTTTGAAACATTATCTTCTGGAGTCTCCGCAAGCTCTGAGGGGTACAATTTTTCCGTTGTTCAATGGTCTAATAAAGTCAGGCTCCAATTTCTTGCAATGACTTCATTTGGTCCAGAAAAAACTTATTTTGGTTTAGGGCATTAATATTGAAGTTTTTACCAATTGAGCCTTAATTGTAGGATGTACCGTGGAAAGCATTTTTTAGAAGCAAGGCTGTATGGGCGATGATATATACACATTTCTGTGGGAGTTGGGGCCATTATACTTGCTTATCTTGGCTTCCTACCTATTTCAGGTAAAGGTTGCCATGATTGAGCTTAGTATTATGAGCTTTTGTAATATTTCATTTTTCTTGTTTGTGACGCTAATGTCATGGTTCATAAATGTCAAATATTGAGAATGTGCAGTCATATCGAATGAAAATGGTAAAAGAAAAGGTATGACAATAACGTGTAATAGATGGCTTTAAAAGAAAAGGATTAAACAATTTTTTTCTTTTCAAAGATATTTTCTCCAGTTTGTAAGGCTGCTCAGTGTTGGTTCAAGTGAAAGTGCAAGTAGATATCTCCAATTTATAGTAACTACTTAACTATGATGATAGCAAAAATTTTTAGATCGTTTTCCTGAAATTCCCCTTTCCTTCACCTGTATCATGCTCCGTCTGAATGAATATTCACTTTAGATTGCTTAGTCCATCTCATTTTCTATTTATTGGAATATGGTATAACATGTGACTTCCACCAAACATAAACGAAAAAATGCTTATGCCTGCAGAAACATGAAATACACTACATTGTCCCTCGACTTGAAGAAAACAAGGAGTGATCAAGAGAAGTTTTGCTTAGTCCATCTCATTATTATTTCATTGTTAATACAATTTGAATATAAGAATTTTTGTCAATAATTCTTGTTGTATAGGTTTACGACGTGTAACTTAATTGATTGAGCAATTATCACCATTTATAGATATTGAAATGAACGCCTTCCGAATACTGAATACTGATTAACTCCTATCTACCCGTAAAAGGAATTCAACTATTTTTAACAATCCATTTTTGTTTTTAGTAAGTTCAGGCCCAATATATTTCTTCTTTGAGTTGAGAAGAAAAAAGCTATATACTGTAGTGGAATTTGGATTTGGGCCTCATTTGAATTTTCTGTGTGTTTGGGAAAATAAAAATAAATGCTATTAGCAAGAAGTGTTCTCTAAACTTTTGATAGTACTGTCAGCTCATTGCAATTTTGGCAAAAAGCCACTTGTTGCGGAAGCTCAAATTTGGAGCTTTTGTAACAGCATAAGGCCCAAAACTGATACACCATTCGAAAGACAGTTAACCACTATCAGATGAAACAATATAAAAAGAGATCTAGTTGGTATAAGTTGTAAATTAGATAATAAATGTGCTATATAAAACATACCCAACACTTATCAAGTTGTTCACATGAAAACTTCATTATTACATTATCTGAAAGCAATACTTAAAAAGTACTTCTCTAAGCTGTGCAACCATGGAGCCGTGGTAATTGGCATCCTACATGTAGTTGTTAAGTTACTTCAACTCGTCTACTCTGTTTGACATAGACATATGCTGCATTTACATTTTTTGTTTTAAGGAAATATTTTTTATTTCGTAAAAGCTTGAATTTCCCATTTGCATCCCCTGCAGTGAGGAGCTGAACCTTAATCTGACAGAAGCAGCATGGGTAAGTCTACTGTATCTTTGCTTCCCATTGCTAGCTGCTCTTCAACTGTCATTGTCTAACAAGAATATTTTACACCCATCCCTTCACTGTCCAAAACTTTAAAAGCTATAATGCTGTGATACCTCATTTTTCATTCATGTCTCAATATTTGAGTCCCATTTCTCGATTGGTGCCTAGGGGCCATGCTAATCTTCTTTGTATCGTTCCAATTATATCGGATGTCCCCAAAGGGACACTCAATATTTGAATCCCAAAGTTATGGCATTGTCTTGGAGAGTACATTGTATATTTTCATTCTCATATCCATCTGTTATTTATTATAAAATGAACCATGACCTTTTTTTCAACCTGGCTATCAGTCTAGTAGTCTCCCCATCAAATATCTGCAATCTTTTATTTATACACCTTGGTAATAGATCAGTGAGTAATGAAATAAAGAAAGTGAATTGTTTGGCTTTTGAAGGAGCCCATGAACCTTCATAATGCTTTCTTAGTTGATCAAAACTGGTTTTTATTCTTTTTCATTCCAGTAACATTAAGCACACAAGAGTTCATGGCTGAGGGCTAGAAAATGACAAAATAATATCTCTAGTTATGTCATTCATGGGAGTGACTACTAAAGACAGATATTGCTTTAAGTGAGACACTTAAAGAACAAACTATCTGCAGCTCGGGTATATAACCAGTTGAACAACTTTATTGTAAACTACAAAATAACTGACATCGGGGTTAAGTCCTGCTTCCGAAGACGATTGAACCTTCGTACTTAAGGCACCTCAGCTACTTACTCGAGCTAGGCCGCCTTTATTTTGATAATCAAGAAGTTAAGAGTCTGTGAGCCAGCCCTTTAAGTGCTTAAGTTTGATTTTTGGTTCGCAATGGGACGCATTGCAAGAGTGGAAGTAACAGAAGAGTGGTAAAACTATCTCCCTGATTGTTTTCAAAAGGGAAAGTTAGAATGGTGGTGTAACCTTCCCACAAGCTTCCAATTGTACCTATAAAAAAAAAAGGAAGGCAAAGTGATATAGTTCCTTTAGAGTAGGTAAATCAGCAACAATCTTCCTGCTTAGTGCTTACCATCAAAGTTGCAATTGTTTCTGCATAACTAGTTTTCCATTCCTCATCACCAAGAGTTGAACTTCAATGTGTAATTTTTATGGTGAGCATTATGTATAATCACAAAAGGAAAAACTTTATCGATCTTTCTCTTAGATCTTTCATGCCTGGAATAGGAATATCCTCACAATTGCTTAACTTACATTTCAGGTCTCAGTTGGCCCTCCATTAGCTTCGATTCTTGTTACCAGCATTGCATCACAATTTGCTGATAGCTTGATTTCCAAAGGGGTTGATACATCACTGGTACTTAGACTTCTCCTTATTTCCTCTATTCCCGGAATGTTATTTTTCTGGTCTAACCCTAGTTTTTCATGTTTCTTTATATCGTTCATAATATAAAAGATGAGGATTGGAGAACGTATTTGGATCATATCTTCTATACCTTTTTAATAACCCTTCAAACAAGAGTAGATAATGTTAAAGAGTCCATGTCTCGAAGTAATGCTTGAAACACGTGGGATCTTCTTGATTGTACTGGAGAAATTGTGTTCCATGTAATTGGAAGTCACGCTCTTAATGTTGATCGGATGCTCCACTAATTATATTTCTTTAGTTTTTCTAAATTTTTATTTCAAGGAAGCTGCATGCCTTAGGATGAAAACAATGATTTTTTCATAGTGCTGGTAGTAAGGATAACTTTCATGAGGACTCTTCAAATGGTTTTCATTTGTAATATTCGAGATGCTCAAATTACTTATCTACCTTATGGAAGTTGCGGGCCAAAATTTGTAACGTGATGCTCAAATGGTATAATAATATTTTAAATGGAGGGTGTATCAGAGGGGGAGCCTTGGAGCAACACGGTAAAGTTGTCTTCGTGTGACCTATAGATCACGGGTTTGTGCTGTGGAATCAGCCACTGATACTTGCATCAGGGTAGGCTTCCTACATTACATCCCTTGATTATCAGCCAGCTGATAATTGGAAGTCACGCTCTATATGTTTTTTATAACTTGGCATATACTAATATCACAATGAAGATTGAAATAACTTGACAAGAAGGATACTCACTCTTTGTAACTCATCTGAACTAACAGGTGAGAAAAATTTGTCAAACAATAGCCTTTTTATCGCCGGCTACCTGTATGATTCTTTCTTCTTTGGACTTTGGTTTGCCTCCCTGGGAAGTAGTAACAATCCTCACTGGCGGTTTAGCCCTATCAAGTTTTGCTTTATCAGGTACTCTTGTTAAATTGCTTTTTGTCTAAATAGCTTTGAACTAATAACTATAAAAAATGCACTTCTTCCCCATCTGCTGATTATCTTGTCGAATTTTTCATTGTTGCAGGCCTATATTGCACTCATCAAGACATTTCACCCGAATATGCAAGCATTCTTCTGGTATGTAACACAACAACGCTGAAATGCAAGATAATTAGAAAAAAAGAACAAATGAAAGTTCTATGCTGCCAAGTATCTCTAACGTTGTGTGGACACAAGTAAAATCAGATTCTACCCTGACATTGAACTCGGGATTTGTTAATATGATAATCGTAATATAGGTGTCATCCTTGTGCATAAATTTGATATTGCTTCTGTTACTTCATTCTTTGATCTAATCCTGTTATATGCACAAAATCCTTACAATATCCTATGAAGTTCTTACATATGGTCTTATACCGGTCTGTTTCCCAAGAAACTGTTCTTAGCCACTGAAAACGATAGCTTTCTAGTAAGACTACTTAGACTGATAATCAATCCTATGAAGTTCTTATGTATGGTCTTATACCGGTCTGTTTCCCAAGAAACTGTTCTTAGCCACTGAAAACGATAGCTTTATAGTAAGACTACTTAGACTGATAATCCGAGTGAAGAATATTAATCTGATGTCTTTTGTTCAAATTCAAGTCCAGATTATTCTATTTCCCGCTTTGAAAAACTGTACATGCAGGGCATTACCAACACTGTTGGAGCAGTTCCTGGAATTGTAGGCGTCGCTCTGACTGGTTATCTTCTTGATTCAACTCACTCATGGAGTGTAAGCTATCTCACATTTCTCCATAATGCCCTATATGCCGCGTGCACTTGAAGACCAGTTCATAACTCTTACAACTTATTTTTGTGCAGATTTCTTTGTTTGCACCATCGATTTTCTTCTACCTCACTGGAACAATCGTGTGGCTGGCATTCGCGAGCAGCAAGCCACAGAGCTTCTCAGAGGAAGATTGACCTTATTATACAGCGTCGAGTTAATCAGCAAGCATACATAAGTACTAACAGTTTTCAGCACAAAACATTTTTGTGTACTAACCCAAAGTTTTCTTTTTTGTATGTATAATAATAATCAGGACTGATAGGACCCTTGCAACTTTAGTGAAGAGTTCCCTACATTATGTAATGTTTTTTAGTTTGATAAGTTACATTATGTAACTTTTTCAGATTGTAGTTATGATATACGCTGCAGATGTATATTGAAGTTCATACATATTCTATACCTCTGGTAGGGGTAAGGTGTGCGTACACTCTACCGTATCATGTGCCATCACAATATATTTATTGTAGGAGAGGGGTGGACCTGAGTAAAAGGTAGATCTCCTACCATGATACCATCACAAATATGATATAGCTGAGGGTATCACTGAGGATTGTTCCAGTCTTTCAACGAGACACTCCTCAGCCCTCCATGATATCATCATAGTATATCTATATACTAGTATAGTATCATGGAGGACTACTTCAGTCCTTCAATTAGACACTACTAAGGGGTTGTTGGTGAGAGGTATAAGGTATAATAGTCCCGAGTTAAAATGCAGGATTATTTATACTGCGTTTGGTTGGAGGTATTAGTTAGTTCCAGGATTATTTATCTCACCATTTATACCATAATGATGGGATAAGTTATCCCATATACATGGTGGGATAACTAATCTCGAGATTAATTATCCTGCGATAACTTGTACCCAACCAGACGACCCCTAAATATACTATCATAGTATATCTATATATTGACATGGTATCATGGAGAACTACTTCAATCCTTCAATACTTCTTAGTCCTCCATGATACCATCACAATATATTTATATACTTAGATGGTATTATGGAGGATTCTTTCGATCCTTCATTGAGACATTTCTCAATCATTTATGATATCATCACAGTATATAAATATATTATGATGGTATGCTTCAGTCCTTCAATGAGACTCCTCAGTCATTCTTAATTAGTTATTATTGTGATTTATGTATTAATTTTTTGATATTTTATTAGTCTAAAAATAGTTAGATAATATCTTTATCTTTATATTTTATTTTACCTTTAAAAAGAGATGGATAATAAAAAGATAATCTAACAAAAAAATTAAGAAAACAAAAGAAAATAATAAAGGAGCCAATAAGAGAAGGTAATTTTTTTATAAAAATATTTTTTTATTAATTTATATTTTAAATAAATAAGCTAGTGACTTTAATATTTTTTCTTAATTATTTATTATTGTAATCTATTTTTTTTATTAATTTAAAAATATTTGGCTAATATCAAAATTAATTCGTGAAGACCTCCAAACATTAATTATTTTGTTCCACATTAAAGTTAAAATATTAGTTAAATAAAAAAAAGTTCCCTAAGAAATTGTGCAAGCCGTAATGTTTGACCAAAAGGAAAAAATGAAACACGACGTAATTTTATAAATGATTTTTTTTTTTAAAAAGGCAACACAAATTAAGGGTTGAAAATGTGGGGTACTCGAGTAATTAGTTTCTGCCGATTGGGCATTTCAAAAATTAATATGGACGGGACATTTCAATGTAATTAGTTTAGTTTATAATCTATTTTGCGTATTTTTCTCTAAAATTTTAGACGGGTTAGACGGACTATCAATTTTTGTGTTATATTGACACCCATAAATAGCGATGTACTCTTTCATTTTAAATTGATACGATGAGTTATTATTCATAATTTTTTTGATTTTAACAGTGGTATCAGAGCCCTTGATTTTAATGAGTATGTTAGTTCATTGAAAAAATCACCTTTAATTTTTGTTTTTAATCATGACAAGTATCAATATCACTCTGAATACCACAAACATTCACATATGAAAATCAATATGTTTGTCAAAATAAAGATAAAAATTTATTTTTTTATCTTGCGATTAATAATTTTATGCGATGTTGCAATGAAATATAGACTCCTACAACACTTTTTGAAGTGACCTTTTTAGGTAATTCTAAAGGTTAAAGGTGCATCACATATGTTGAGTGATCATTATATTTGTGGTTATTAAAAATAAAGATTAACTTGATCATATTACTTTAAAATATTATGTCTAATTCAAGATAATAAAAACAGTATTTTAAACAAAATATTAAAATTAAGTGGTCATTATATTGTGATATTAATTAATTAATTAATTTAAAAATCAACATGTGATGAAATAATTCAATATTGCAATTGAGGTTAACCTTATAATTAGGGATAAGGGTTTAAGATATAAGGTTAAGGGTTTGAAACTCAATATCCAATTGAAGTCAAATATTTATGTTAACTACTTGTTACATTTATAAATTGAGTCCCAATTCAATCTTATAATACTTAGAGTTATATAAATTGAAGTAATTCAATGTCCACTGCAAAGGGCGAAGGAAAAAAAATATTTTTGTCCAAAAGAAAATTGAAGTCAAACATTTATGTTGACTACTTGTAACATCCACAAATTGAGACTTAATTCAATCTTATAATACTTAGAGTTATATAAATTGAAATGATTCAATGTCCAACTGAAGTCAAATATTTGTATTGACTAATTGTTTGACCGAGTTATGCCAAGTTGTGTTAAAATAGGTTGTGTCAAATAACAGCACACTTAAATTAATGGAATGAGTTATCATTTATTGATTTCTCTAATTTTAATATTGGTATCAGAGCTCTTGATTTCAATGAATAAAACTGTGACATTATTTGTATAAAAATATACTCAAGTACTAATTTCAAGGTTATTTCATGTCTTGAATTTTTTCTATATATTTTAAATTTATTTATTATTTATTTTTAAAATTTTATAATTAATATTAAAAAATATCTAAATATGCTTAAGTGTAATAATGACTATGTACTGGAGGAAAAAATTTCGTTGAATTTTCTTAATTAATATTAAAAAATAGCTAAGCATGTTTAAGTGTTGGAGGAAAAATAAGTAATTAGGAGCCAATTTTTAGTAAGGTATAATAGATTTTTTATCGAGTTATACCAAATTGTGTCAAAATATGTTGTGTCAAATAACAACACTCTTAAATTAATGAAATGAGTTATCATTTATTGATTTCTCTAATTTTAATATTGGTATCAGAGCCTTTGATTTCAAGAATATGTGAGTTCATTGAAAAAAAACACTTTTAATCTTATTTTTCAATCATGACAAGTATCATTATATCTCTGAATATCCACAAACATTCACAAATGGAATCATCGAATTTGTTCAGTGAAGAATTTCTTTTATCTCTTTTATCTTTCGAATAATAATATTTAGAATGTTGCAATAAAATATAGACTCATACAATCACTTGCAAATTACTCTTTTATTCAAATTATCAATGATGAACTCCGATAGTAAAAACTATGAAATGTATAGCCATATCAACACTTATTTGGGTTTCAATTAACAAGTATGCAAAGTTTTTCTCAAAAAGAAGGAATTATTATGAATTTCAAGGTTCTAAATTTTGTTGGAGCTCTAAAATGAAACATTCATAAGTGATTTCACAAGACGCAGACCTAATTCTCTTCTATTTGATAATAAAAAATAAAAAATAAACTTACAATCACTTTCAATGAAATTTTTACTGAAAAATAAATGAACATATGATGAAAAAGAAAAGCAAAGAAATTGAGTTCAAGAAAAAGAACAATTACGTGTTAACTTGAGTTTGAGGAAAATACTGAAATATATTTGGAGACTTCCACTTTGTGATCTACATTAGGAATAATCTATAATAATTGTATAATATTTACTTTTCTTTTAGTTTAGTATATATAAGAAAGGTAACATATTGTTCTTATTTTATTCCTTTTAGGCTTTAGGTACCTATTAATAGTGATGTAACTTTTCTAAAATAAAAATTAATGCAATGAGTTATAATACATTATATTTATTGTATTCTTGTTTTTGGTTTAAGATTTACTGTTTAGGAGAAGATAAAGTAGAATAGATATGAATGTAATACATGGTGTGCATGGGCGGAGCTACAATATGACGTGGGGGTTCGGCCTGACCCAGTAGCTTTTGCGTAGATCCTATATTGATATTGAAAAATGCAATATGTTTAGTTAAATATTAATGTTGCGAACCCATAAACAAAGCCTGGCCGACGACGGTTCAGTGGTTAGGGCGAACGGTTGTAAAGCTCTCCCCGCGCCTTTGATGTGGGTTGTAAAAGATATGGTTGTCAGTTTGGCGGGTATTATAAAAGTATAGTTTGAATTTGTTGTCCTATTTTAACATTCAGAACCTCCAAACCTTAAATCCTGACTCCGCCTCTAATAGTGTGTAGCAAGAATAAAATGCTTATATTTTCTTTGAGAAAAAATAATACTCACATGTATTATTGGTTCTATATGTAACTTATTGGTTCAATAATCAAATGGAACCCCTTTTTGGATCCCATACACCACTTAAATCATCAAAATGGAACCCTTTTTTGTGGCTCCATACACACAAAAACTCAGCTACAAGCAGGCAAAAGTACATATGGTATGTGTACAAATACAATAGAGAATGGCGCGACGGTTATCGCCTCTGTTGAATTGACAAATATAGGCTCCAATGTAGGTATATTCCCAGATGAATCTACAGCTAATGCATTTCCATTTAGCAGCATTGTCTGGCTTTGTAAATCTCCATCTTTTGCTGTTAAATGGTATTCTTCTCTTGTGTTTGATGCTACTTTGCTACTTTTAGGAGGCAGTTTAATTGGATTCTTTCTGTGGCTATGATGATGTCTGTGCTTTCGTCGATGTAACATTGTACCGTTAAAATCAACTCTGGAATGAATGGTGGTGTTGCCATCAAGGTTGATCAACAGTAATGTGATACCTTGCTGCAAATGGAAGTGTTGCTCTTTTCAGGTCAAATGAACAATGTAGCTAGTGTCTATATGCAAATAAAGAATATGTTTGTTCCAACTTACAGATTGCTTCGCGCAATGAGCGTATGCACGTATTTTCTTTGTCCCTGAGAAACTTGTTGACAAAACGCTCCTTCCCATCAATCGGTGCCAAAGAAGAGCACTGCAGTAAGGAACGTTGTATTCATTAAACAATAACTAAAGATGATAAGAGATATTCTTATTTGCTTCATGCCATGTAATAATAAGAGTAACTTCATCCGTTCCATTTTATATGTCCTTTTTTCCCTTTTTAGTGAGGAGTGGCTATTTATGATACTATGCATGGGATTAACCGCTTCAATGGGATCTTTTGTCCTGGTCAGAGGAGAAAATTTACATACGTCTGGCATTCCCTCGCACTTGGCGCCAATGAAGTTTTTATTTGACAGAAAAAGAAGACTATGCCTTTGCTTTATGAATACTAAATAATAATAGCATGGAATTCGCTATGAGAAATTTTTGTATTGTTTTCTTTTTCAAAAGATTAGATTCTATATGGAGAGAGTAGTACGAGTCTATGAGATAAGGGGTATTTTCGATTTTCTCTTATCTATCGGGAGTTCCAATACGAGCGACACCTTTCTTTAATTGGAACCTTTTAACTTTAATCTTTCTATTTAACCTTAAGACATGCTCTTATAACCATATAAATGTCATTGCGCGTTTAAGATGATAAATCCTAAGGGTAGTTTTGGTATTTGGTAATGTGTCAAAAGTCTTTTTTTTCTTCCTTAGACTTTGTTTCTAATCAAACACTGCCATATAAAATGAAACAGGGGGAGTACTGCTTTACCTGTAGTAATCAGGATTTGGTACAAAGGTAGTTGTATTGAGTAAACCGTAGTTTCCACCAATCAGCGTCTGTCGACAGTATGTCTTAGTATCATACGCAGCTGACATCCCAAGCTGGTCCAAATACCTATAATTGTTTCCAAATTCCAAACTCATCACTACTCAGGATAATGTACATACAACCAACAGAGTTGAACATTATATTTGAGCTTTGATTACCAGAAGCTAAAAGCAAAGGCATTTGTGACATGGTTGCGACCGCTGTTGTAAGCCCCTCCAGCCTCACCAACCCACGCAACCACTTCACTGCCAGAGGCCTTGAGGATGTTCTGAAGTTTACTAAATGTATCAGCCTCTCCATCGAGATAAGATGGATCGAGGATTTTTTCAAGAAGGTGTTCATCTCTTCCTAAGAATCAAAAGCAAGATCCCCTGTAACGTCTTTTGATATGATGTTAAGACTACAAAAACTAGATCATATTCAGGTTTGCTATAACATACCTGGACCTAGGTTATATATGTGGTGAGTAGCCACATCAAACGATGTCCCCGCTTTGTTTATTAATTCCCTGAACCAGCCTTCATCAAAGAAACCTCCCGGTGCCAGGACCAACGGTTTAGGTTCAACATTCTTGTAAGCATCTTGCACTATATTGTACAAGGCAGTAGTATCAGATGCATATTGATCTGCTGCAACTCTGGTTCCAACTCCGCTCCCACTCAATTCGTTCCCTAGAAAGAAAATCGACCACATATGTTGGACCGTGGCAAAGCTTTAAAGATATGTTATAGCATCGTTCTACAGACATTCCGACATAAAACTCATACTAAGAATTCTATATATAGTCCTTACCGAGTTCCCAACCATGGATATCATATCCTTTTTTGACAGTATAACGTATAAGCGATTCAGCATTGCTTGGATCCCAAGCTCCGACTGATAAACCATCAGGATGTACAGATCTTCCATAAAGAGCATTTAATCCAAAAATTATACTAGCCCTGAATGGAACACAAGTTGTTGATTAAGTTTTTCGGTTTATAAAGATAAATGACAAAGTCCAAAAAGTAAAAAAGGAAACGAAAGACGCGATTTTTACCCAGATTTATTAAAGAATGCATTGAGTTCATCCCATCTAGACAAGGGAAGGCACCCTGGAGTAAAACCAAACATCTCTGAAGTGTTTCTAACAAATGAAACACAGGGCTGCTTATGATCTTCGTATATGACTTTGTCTTGCAAAGTTCCGCCCAACCGAATCTTTAATGGTGAGAAGGCTGCAACATAATATAATGAAGAACATTAAGAGCCTCTAATATGTTACAGAAACATACAGACATGTGAAAGAAAGCTATCAAGTTTTAGGAGTTAAGCTATATCACCATACCTTTAATTGCATTGAGAAAAATAATGTTGTTAAGATCCTACACATAGAAGAGATGATTAGATGAACACAACTTAGTAATGCTTCAGAAGATCAATAAAATTACTTTTGAGTAATGTCACATGTGTCTTCCGGAAATAGCCTCTCTACCTCCACGAGGTAGGGGTAAGGTCTGCGTACACTCTACCCTTCCCAGACCCCGTCTGGGGATTACACTGGGTATGTTGCTGTTGTTGTAGTAATGTCACATGCAAGTATTAAATGGTAAGACAACCTTTTTGTTTCTCTGTTTCATTTGACATCTTGTTGTCCACTGTGAAACAAGTCATTCTTGTTTTTTTCCTTTCTATTTTGGCTCTTTCTAGGTGTTGGTTCTGTTTTCTTTTTTTTTTTCCTTTAATAAATGAAATCATACCAAACAAACAACAAAAGGAGAAAGCAGAACAAACTAACTCCAACAATTATCAGCCAACTTTTTTTTTCTTTGGATGGGGTGGGTAGGGGAATCTCATAGATCTTCAACAGACTAAGTCAATTTTTCACAAGAAAAAGCTGAAACTAGACCTCAATCCCGGGCATGTTTGGATCGGTTATATGAATCTTCATGGATCATGTCTTTCCATTTAAACTCATTTCACTCAATATTATACAAAATATAACAAAAATAAAAAGTACCAGAAGTTACCTATATTTACAAGTTACAACTGGCTTAAGCTAAAACTAGCATTAAACAAAAATAGCACCACTACAATTTTTATGATGACCCTGCAATTCTTTCCATTCCAACATTTCCAATTCACAATTCATCTTTGCTAAAACCCCATAGTTAAATGCAAACTTTTGCAGCTATACTCCCTTTAGTTCAAATTCAAAAAAGAAATAGAAGGTATAATTCATATTCATGAGTGGCAAAGCAGGGGGGGAGCTACAAGTCTGTCTACAAGTTCGGGAGAACCTAGTAATAAACTCCGTATTTGTGTTTGAATTCACCTAATATGTATAAATAACTTATCAAGAATCCAGTAAGTTGTCTTTTCTAAATTCAGAACCCCATAAACTCAAAATCCTAGCTCCGCCTCTAGCAAAGTAATCCACATTTAACAACTCTTGTATTTAAAACAGAGGATTAACAACTACAACTATAGTATCATAATTGCATTTCTACAAAATAAGTGTAGCCCCCGGTGCACTAAAGTTTCCACTATGCACGGGATCGGGGAAGGGCCAGACCACAAGAATTTATTATGGTAGCCTTACCTTGCATTTCTGCAAGAGGCTATTTTCATGGCTTGAACCCGTAACCTCCCAGTCACATGGCAGCAACTTTACCAGTTACTCCAAAGCTCCACTTCAAACTGAAAAAAGCTAGCAGAAAAGGCAAAATACATTCAAGAAAACTATACCACAAGTGCATTTCTACACAATAAGACTGAAAAAAGCTAGCAGAAAAGGCAATTGCATTCAAGAAAACTATACCAGAAGTGCATTTCTACACAATAAAACTGAAAAACAGCTAGCAGAAAAGTGAAAATGCATTCAACAATAACAATAACAACAACAACAACAACATATCCCGTGTAATCCCACAAGTGGAGTCTGGGGAAGCTAGGTGTGCGCAGACCTTACCCCTACCTCGTGGAGGCAGAGAGGCTATTTTCAAAAGAACCTCAAAACCAAGCTCAAGTGAAAAATGCATTCAAGAAAACAATTTACCAGATTCAAGAAAGAAGCATGGCCCCAAGCACAAGTTCCATAATCACACTTCTCAGGTGGCCACCAATCCAAAGTAGCACAAATAAAATGCCTATCTATTCTTCCAATAGCAATTTTCCCATCTACAAACACTATGCCTTGAGCTGTTGTACCACTCACTCTTTCAACCTCTGAGTACCCACAAATGAATCTCAAACTAAACAAACAAATCCACACCAACACTCCCAAAGAACCCATTTTTTTGTCAAAATTGCAAAAAAGCTAAAAACTTTAGCTAAATAATATCAAGATCTATGTTTTCTCTAACACAGAAGCTCATGGGTATGTTATGGAACTCCCCATTGTAGGCTCTTAAACAAGAGTTTATAAAGGTAAGAGTAAGGCTGACAAGACAAAAAAGGAAAAGCTTTTACTCATAAATCAGCCATTATGGTTCAAGATTGAATCAAGAAATGATTTTTATAATGTAAAGTTTGAAAAGAAATTTAAAGATTTGGTATGTAATGTTGTACTCCCTCCGTTTTAATTTGTTTGACCTATTTTAATTTGACACAGAGTTTAAGAAAGTAAAAAGAACTTTTAAATCTTATGATTAAAAATTAAAGATATGTCAAATATACCAAAATGCTCTTTAATCTTATAGTCTAAAACATGTCATGTGAAAAGTTGAAATTGAAAAATTACTAAAAAGGGAAAAGAGGCATTCTTTTTGAAACATACTAAAAAAGAAAGTAGGCCAAATAAATTAAAACAGAGAGAGTATTTAACAACAACTACTCATTAGTGCAATTACACGAGTGGAGTATGAGGAATATAAGATGTAGGCAGATCTTATTCTTATCTTACAGATTAGAAATAGGTTCGGATGAATCCATTCGGCCAAAAAATACATTATTTATACATGATTAAAATTTTACTTTTTATACATATGTAATAGATTTTCCTATTTAGCTTTTTTATGTGTTTACTTTTTCATATTTCGATTCTCTTCACTAATTAAAAAGGCCGTTTTCAATAGATAAACGATTGACTAAGGGTACTAAATACTCCCTTTAGACCATTTTACTTGTTATATTTTTTATTTGCATGTCCCTTGAGACCCTTAAAGAAAAGCATTAAGTAGAAAATAATTTGACTAAATTATCTTTATTTATTATTCTTCTCTATTTGATATTTTTTTTCTTTTGCATCATATTAATATTTTTCCATATTTATGACTAAAAGATGAATGTGAAAATAAACAACTAATTATACTTAAATTTTCTAAAATGACAAATACTTTCTCCGTTCATTTTTATTTGTCATTGTTTCGCTTCTCGAAGTTAATTTGACTAAACTTTAAAGTTAAATTAAAGTAGATTAATTTAATATTTAAAATTTAAAATATACATGATCGAAAACTATACGAAAAATACTATAAGTTGTAATCCTTCTTATATTAATATGATGAAAAAATACATCTTAAAATATTGATTAAAGTTCATGTAGTTTAACTTCGAAAAGTGAAATAGTGATAAGTAAAAATGAACAAAGGAGATAGGATTATAAACCACATCTTAATAAATTAAGGATGATAAAGTAAAGTGATTCGAAGAGAATAATGTATTACTCTCCCTCTGTTCCACTTTATATGACTCACTTTTCTTTTTAGTCAGTTCCAAAAAGAATGACATATTTTTATATTTATTAATAATTTAACTTTAAAATACTCATTTTATCCTTAATGAAATGATTTACAACTACACAAACATCTAAGACTCATTTTAGACCACAAGTTTCAAAAGTCTTCCTTTCTTTCTTAAAGTCCGTGATAAATCAAAGTAACTCATATAAAATGAGACGGAGGGAGTATGTATTTAGGAAATACAAAAGAAATCATTGTAAATATGTATGAGAGAATAATGTAAACATCAAGTTGGCAGTGGGCCATCTCTTTTTGAGGTTCTTTGCTTGTGGAAAGTGAGAAAAAAAAAGATTGCTCAACTACTGGGGAAAAGATAAGTACTGTCTGTGGGACCATTGCTCTCTAACCAATACTCCCTTCGTCTCATTTCATGTGACAATCTTTGATTTGGTACGGTGTTTAAAAATAAGGAAAATTTTGAAATTTATGATCTAAAATAATCTTAGAATATTTGCGTGGTTGCAAATCATTTCATTAAGGGTAAAAGGGGAATTTCAAAGTTAAATTTTTTCTAAATATAAAAATGTGATATTTTTTTTAAAACGAACTAAAAAGGAAAGTGTGCCACATCAAATGAGACGGAGGAAGTACATTAGATGCATTCAAAAATAAGTAATGTAATTTGTTGTTATGAGGAAAATGTACTTAACTTTTGTAAAAATAGGTTTCCCTGTTTTGATAAAAGAAAAAACTAGTGTGAAGGTGGTGGGGTAAACTCTGGTAAGAGCTTGCTCACATAGTCATATTACCCATCTCAAACTCAAACAAAAATGGAAGTAATGATTGGTTGACAGGTCGCGTAAAACTAGTCAATTTATGATTAAGGAGCGAAGTCATAAAGGTTGGAGCGAATTTATGCACTAAAATTGGGTCACGTGTACTATTGATCTCTCCATAAAATTAGGTAGGAATGAATTTATGCACTTAAAGAGTGCACTTGATTGAATGTTAAATTATTTACCTAGGGATTAAGGATCAATTCCTACTTAAAATACGTTTCTTTTTTTTAGTTGTGCATCCATATTCTATAAGGGGGTTCATCGGTTAAACATCATAGTCAAAATTATATTTTATTTTTATATAGTAGATTTTGAATCGTTTTAACTTGTTCATATATTTACTTCTTTATAATTCTGAACCTCCTTAACAAAAAATTTGATTCCGCCATTATTATGATAAATTCTCATATAAATATATTATTTTTATTGTTACATTTATATATAAGAAATAAATTTTTCACGTTTATTTAAATATAATAATGATACGAAATGAGCTCAAAAAGTTAGAATCTTCATAAATAATTTTAACTTATTTGAGATCGAGTATAGTAATTGTTGTTGTTGTATGTTATTGTGGGGGGTGGGGGGTTGAAGCTTTTTTCATCAAAAAATGATGATTATGAAAGTGGCTAAGGTATTAGTGATAGCATTCTAACTATGTGACTTCTTTTTAATCAGGCTTATGCGTACTCAATTATTTTATTAAGTATTTATTATTATTTATCAGCATAAATATCGAATAACTCTGTGTATGTGATGTCTTAGTTAGGAATGAATTTTTTCAACCTTTTCTAGCTAGGCACATATATCATTAGATGTTTGAAAACTTGGTATGATGACTAGATTTAGAGTTGGACATATGTGATGTTTAACAATTTATATGACTATGATAAGTAATTTGTTTGTGCATGGGGTAGATTCATGATGAAATAGATCACTACAAAAAGTATGTGGTCTAAGTATTTTGAGGATTTATTATATATTGAATTATAAAAGAATTTTTGTAAAAAAAATATTATGATCGTAGTGTTTGGGTCAGTTTTTGTGCATTTTAATTAAATTTATAGGATATTTGTCATCTTCCACCAGCAATAGATATTAGGCAACTGTTCACCAAAATTAAAACATATGAAAAAAATCACCTAGTATATTTTTATCTCCGCTGAAATTTGAACTGAGACAAAAAAATCTTTGTAATTAATCTCAAACTAGATCATAATTTCATTGTGTACACACATATGCAGATTCAGAACTTGAAGTTTATTAGGTTATTATAACGATTTTAATTAAGTTAAGATATAATAATAACTAAACTCACAATCATCATATACATATATAAAATTTAAGCAAAAGCTATTGAATAACATGTAAGTCATGCATGTCCTAAAATCGCAATTGCCTACATAGCACGAATCCAAATTAGCTGGATCAATGATGAACAATACAAATACCAAATAAGTAACTTCTTTAGCCGAAAAATCATATTATACATACAAAATTGTTATATACATATAATATATATATATATATATATATAAACTAACACCCAAGATCCAAATTCTACTAGGGAAGAAGGGATTTGGTGAACATTTGATTTTGGACTGGATAAAGCCTGGCTGGATCAAAGAGAAAAGATCTAAGACTATATATGATCGTGGTGTTTCGGTCAGTTTTCGCACACCTCGATTAAATTTATGGGGTATTTGTCATTTCCCATCAGCAATAGATACCAGACAACTGTCTACCAAGATTAAAACAAATGAAAAGAATCACTCAGTGTTTTTTTGTCTTCGCTGAAATTTGAACTGAGACAAAAGAATCTTTGTAATTAATCTCAAACTACATCATAATTTCATTATACACATATACAGATTCAGAATTTGAAGTTTATGAGGTTATTATAATGATTTTAATTAAGTTAATATATAATACTCCCTCCGCCCAACAATACTTGTCCACTATTGACTTTGCACACTTCTTAAGAAACTATAAATAGAGAGTAATTTTACCATATCACTCTTTGAATATAATAAATACAATGTCTTGAAAATGTAATAAGGAAATGACTATAATTAATGATAAGGGTAAATTACAAACTAAGTGTAAAATTATCTCTTAATTTCATAAATTGGACTAGTATTATTGGACATCTATTTTTAGTATAGTGGACAAGTAAAGATAGACGGAGGGAGTAATAACTAAACTCACAATCATCATGTACATATATAAAATTTAAGCAAAAGCTATTGAATAACATGTAAGTCATGCATGTCCTAAAATCGCAATTACCTACATAGCACGAATCCAAATTAGCTGGATCAATGATGAACAATACGAATACCAAATAAATAACTTCTTTAGGCGAAAAATCATATTATACATACAAAATTGTTATATACATATATATAATATATATATATATATAAACTAACACCCAAGATCCAAATTCTACTAGGGAAGAAGGGATTTGGTGAACATTTGATTTTGGACTGGATAAAGCCTGGCTGGATCAAAGAGAAAAGATCTAAGACTACATATGATCGTGGTGTTTCAGTCAGTTTTCACACACTTCGATTAAATTTATGGGGTATCTGTCATTTCCCATCAGCAATAGATACCAGACAACTGTCTACCAAGATTAAAACAAATGAAAAGAATCACTCAGTGTTTTTTTATCTCCACTGAAATTTGAACTGAGACAAAAGAATCTTTGTAATTAATCTCAAACTACATCATAATTTCATTATACACATATACAGATTCAGAATTTGAAGTTTATGAGGTTATTATAATGATTTTAATTAAGTTAATATATAATACTCCCTCCGCCCAACAATACTTGTCCACTATTGACTTTGCACACTTCTTAAGAAACTATAAATAGAGAGTAATTTTACCATATCACTCTTTGAATATAATAAATACAATGTCTTGGAAAATGTAGTAAGGAAATGACTATAATTAATGATAAGGGTAAATTACAAACTAAGTGTAAAATTATCTCTTAATTTCATAAATTGGACTAGTATTGTTGGACATCTATTTTTAGTATAGTGGACAAGTAAAGATAGACGGAGGGAGTAATAACTAAGCTCACAATCATCATATACATATATAAAATTTAAGCAAAAGCTATTGAATAACATGTAAGTCATGCATGTCCTAGATTCGCAACTGCTTACACAGTACGAATCCAAATTAAATTAACTGGATCAATGATGAATAATACGAATATCAAATGAATAACTTCTTTCGTCAAAAAATCACATTATACATACAAAATTGTATATATATTATATATATATATATATATATATATATATATATATATATATATATATTATATTTATAAATTAACACCCAAGATCCAAATTCTACTAGGGAAAAAGGAATTTGGTGAATATTTGATTTTGGACTAGATAAAGCCTGGCTGGATCAAAGAGAAAAGATCTAAGACTATATACAAAAATCTTGCAAATGCATGGATAATGTGATTAGAAAAAAGAGAAAAAAGGACAGTTGGTGATATTTTTGGTGAATTTGGTGAGTGTCAAAAAGGTCATTATTTCCAGACAAGTATAACGAACTAATTGATTATACTGATGGGACGTTTATTTAACAATTATGGGTTCAAATAAATAAATCCATAACGTTTAGCTTTAGACAAAAAAAAAATTTCTATGTAAAATAAATTAAAATTGTTAAAAATAAATTATTGAATTACTCCCTCCGTTTTATTTTATTTGATCCCTATATTAAAATAGTTATTTCAATTTATTTGTCCAGTTTATGAATTCAAGAGAATTTTATTATATTTTTCCTTTTCTATCCTTAGTATTAATAATTACATAAAGTTTAAATTATGAATCTGTATATGTATTTTCATGGTGTTTTGCGTGCTAGATTACATAAAGATGCTCTTGGATAATATTTTTTCTTACTCACTTATCAAATACTAGAAAATAAATAAGAAGCTCACTTATTTTTTTAAAAAATATTTTCTACAAAAGCAGTTTTTATGAAAAACATCTAATAAATAGGGATAACTTAGTAAATTGTATTTTCTCTTTATTACTTTTTTCAATTGACATGAAATTAGTTAAAGTGAAACTTATTTGGGACGGAGGAAATAATAAAAGTTGAGAGTAATGTAATCCAATTGCATCCTAAAATTTCTTCTTGATATAATTAACTCAATGAATTTATGATACCTTTACCTAACAAGATTATTTTTTGAAAAAATTCAAAGGATAGTAGCTGGGATTGGACCTAATATTCTCTTGAAATTTTATGTAAACTTCAGATCCCATTTTAAAATTAAATTGCTGTTACTCACTGATTCCCATGTTTGGTTATTTTTATTTACTGATTTGTTGGAAAGTCAAATTCCTTTCTTTGCATTTAGGTTTCAGAGATTAAAGAAATTGAACATTGTTAATTTAGTACTTTAGTTCAATATAGGTGGTTAATTTCAATTTTTACCAATTTACATTTCCCAAATTATGGGATAACATTTCCTTTCTAGTCTATCCCAAAATAACTACTATCATTCCATATTTAGAAATCATTTAGCTTTAAACTTCATATATATATATACACACACATCATACATGCCGATGTTTGATCGAACACGAAATTTAGGAAAGAAAAAAAAGATTTTTTAAACTTGTAATTTAAAAGTAGCCATATAATTAACTCTCTCCGTCACAATTTATGTGGCTAATGATCATTTCATTAACGATGAAATAAAATGTTAAAGGTAAATTATTCTAAATATATAAACGTATCATTCTTTTTATGGACAAACAAAAATCGGAAGAGTGCCGCATAAAATATTTATCACAAAAATTAACTTATAGTTACTTTTAAGTGACCTGATTATGTAATAAAAAAATTACATTATAAATGCATTCAACCTAAAACTCAGTTTTGAGTTAGTTTTGTTTGAACTTCTCATTTATGTGCTTTTTGCCTTTATAATGATCTAGTTTGTTGGGCTAAAATGGAAGAAAAAGTTAAATAGGAGAGCTCAGTGCATAAGTATTTCGTGTTCACGTAGAATTTGAAAAATGATTGTATCTCAATTAGAGATGTGATATAGATAATCTATTTTAATGCAAATAATAATGACTCTTTTTACAGCTCATACTCAATTTATAAATTACTTAAAGATTATTTTATCGTTATTTCAAGATTCTTTAATTTTTAGGAGAATTGAGAAGTAAAGGTGATGTTTCATGCTTGGAGTTTACTCAATATATGGATTGAGTATGAAATAAGAATATGAAAGCACAATTAATATCTTTCTCCTAATTAAGGTGCATTCTTATTTAATTAATATCTATTTATTAGCAAACCCTATAACAACCCTAGCTATCTTGATATTCATAAGAAGTAGTTGAATCCCCACCAAAAAGTAACTACTAAAAACTAACTCCATTGTACTTTACTCTATATATCCTTTATTAGGTCAAATTAAATATCATTGAAAATTGCTTGTGTTTTTACCAATGTCACATGTCTCATTAAATTTTTCTGAATTAACTTAAAATATAATCTTGTTATCCTCTTATCCTTTCTTTCATTAAAAAATACAACCAATAATGATGCAGGTAACCAAGTTCTTTTGCCACTATTATTTCTATTGGGAGGGTTGATTTTTGAAATGATCAACTAATAGTTATTATCTCTTTATTTTTTTTTAATAAAAATTTAATTTTTGAAATAATAACTATTAATTAATCGATAATTATCTAAGAAATTAATAGAAGTAGTAAGGGAAAGTCATGACTTCATCTTTTTGGTCAAAATTGGACTTATATCATTAGCTTAATTCTTATTTGTTCACCTACATATATGTTTGCATGTGCATGCAAATATTTGTCTGTTATAATTGGATGAATGAAGTTCACTAAACAGAATGGTTATAAAGGTTTTACTTTATCACAAAGTATTTAACTTATATATACACTAAGGGATCGTTCGGTAGCTGGTTTGAAAGTGATCAGTTATGTAGCTATTAAATTATGCATAAGTAATGTCATGTTTGGGTAGCTAGTTAGGAGGTAAATTATTCATGTATAAAATCAATATGGTGTTTGATTTGCAATTTAGAAACCCGCATAACTAATACATGTATAAGTTATTAGGGAATCTATATATAATTTTATGCATGGTAGAAGGTGGAATAACTAATACATGTATAAACATAATTAATACCTGCATAAAATGATACATAGATTTTTTCATAACTAATCCCTACATTACTAATACTTGCATAATTCTTACCAGCTACCAAACGACCCCTAACAACGTAAAAACAAAAACTATCAGATTATCTAAAAATAGATGTCTACAGGTAATAATACTACTTAAGAAGTGAGATTAGTATACTTAAAAATAAGACCGTTAACCTACTATACAACAATAATAATATATTTAATGTAATAGAAAAATAATATCGTAATAATATAAACTTTTTTATATTATCAGAGTATATAAGTTAAACGCTATGAGAAATTAAGGAGCAAGTGGAAAGTCTCCATAATATGGTTTTTTTTTCTCTCCTTTTAAATGCTTCACGAGATAAAACATTAGGAAAGACAAATTGGGTGTTTCAATTATGAACTTTTTCTTTTTGGTTTATTAGGTATTTGATACGTATTAGGTTTCTTATTGACTTTATTGTCAATTTGCATTTTGTTATTTTATTTGTTGCACCTACTTTTGTCTTTCTTCTTGTTTAACTTTTGCTTACATATTCATCCTAAAAAAAAAAAAAAAAACTCCAAGATAAAAGGGACCTTGACTTCTGAATTCACATATATTAAGCAAAGAGGTAGTTCAGTGCACAAAACATTTCACGTTAACAGAGTTTGAAGAAGAATTACACCCTTTGAAAGCGATGTGGACAATTTACCTTAATATAAGCATTAATGGTATTATAGATCAGACATTTCACGACTCAAACCCATAATCTATATATAGATCAGACAGAATCAAATTTACTTTTATTTCAAGGCTTCTCAATATCGTAAGCGAATTTGGGATTTTTAAAGTCATTGAATTCATATTGAGCGTAATCTTATAATAAGTATGTATGTTGATTTTTTTTGTTGTTGCATATTTCGAGTCGAAATTAATACTTCATTTCATCTCGCGTTACTTGTTTTACATACAATTCGTTAAAATGTTAGTCAAATTTCAGTTAGTTATGAACGAGAACTAGGAGTGTTCACGGATTGGATAAATCGATCCAAACCGAAAAATCGAACCGAACCGATTAAATAAATCGATTTTTATTTGGTTTGGTTTTAGATTTTTAAAAATCGATAATATTTGGTTTGGTTTTGATTTTGCTCAGAAAAACCAAAGAAATAACCGAACCGAATCGATAAATTATATTTCATATTTTTTATAATTATATATACATGATTTATTATTTTTTATGAATAATTTTAATTATCTTATATATGTTTTCATCAAAATTTATTTATAATTCAAATGTCTTGTATTAGAGTACACCATTTTATTGTTTTATGTGGTAATCTCACAATATATTTTTTCTTTTTGAAAGAATTATTGTCTTTTTTCCCCGTTTAAATGAATCGTTTCTTTTATTTTCGTATATGGTTAATAACCGAATAACCGAACCAAACCGAACCAAAACCGATAACAACCAAACCGATAAATGTATATTATATTTGGTTTGGTTTGGTTTTAAGAATTTAAAAAATCGATTATATTGGTTTGGTTATGATTTTGACCAATAACCGACCCAAACCGACCCGTGAACGCCCCTAACGAGAACTATCAACCGTTTCGGGGAAAAGGAGAACTTCACCAAGGCTGAAAATGGACCAACTATTAATCTTAGGTGAAAATTTCTTTTAGCTATTTCTCTAGGTAATCTATTTATTGACAACATCATCGGCATGAAAGACCACAATATTCTAGATTCACGACTTGTCTCAAACAAGAGAAAGAAACTAACATATTTTTTTTATATAGATATTCTAAATATACATTCACGACTTGCCTCAAACAAGAGAAAAAAACAAACATAAAATCTTTTTTTTTATAGATATTCTAAATATCCTCCCTATGATAATTGAATTCATAAATTATGGTCTTGTTTTTTTTTTTTTTCTCTTTCTTATTTTTTTTTGGATGTCTTATAAAAAAACAAAAAATTGGAACAAAAAATTTATCATCTCCAAGAATTGTTTAACAATAATAAGATCTTATTTTCATGTTAATTACTTAAGACACTAATGGTGAAAACCACTTCCTTGACTAAATCTTCAATTCTTCATGGGTCGAAGGCCCAATAGGGTATTTCAAGGACTTAGGTACAAATAGGCCCAAACCTCAAATTTGGGCCTATTCTCCAATAGTCCCATGCATATTTGAGTTTCCTTTATCTCCAAATGAAAATGAGTACGCGTATGGTTTAGGTGGAGACGGAGTTGAAGTTGAAGTTGAAGTTAACGGAAGTGGATCAGAATTCGAAGATGGTTGAGGTGGAGACGGAGGAGACAATTGTTGTTGTGCTGCAACCGGAGCCTGACCCTGACCCTGACCCTGTGTGTTACAGAGATTTTTGAGTGTGAGAGGAAAAAGCGGGCTTATCGGAAAGATCTTGGGCCAACAATTATCTTCAATATCCATAACAACTTTGCAACATTGAGGCCCAATAGAGTGAAATTGAGGCCCAATAAATTGAAATGGGAATTTGAACAAAGACCCAAATATTTCTTGGACACAACCTGGTGTATTTCTAAGAGTTGCTAGACACTTATCAGCCTCAGGCCCATTAAAACTCCAAAAAAATGGCACACCATTATTCACCCCAGATGAAAAGCCCATCCCGGAGAAGCCCGGCCCGGAACCTTGGCCGCCCGAACCAAATGAGAAGCCCGGCCCAGAACCTTGTTCGCCCGAAGAACCAAATGAGAAGCCCTGCCTGGAACCTTGGGCTCCCGAACCTGAACCAAATGAGAAGCCCCTCCCAGAACCTTGGGCGCCCGAGCCAAATGAGAAGCCCGGCCCGGAACCTTGGAAGACATTTATACGCCCGAGGCTAGGTTTAATCACGATTAATAAGGATAAAACGAATATGATTTTCGTGTTTAAGAGAGAAACTAGAGACATTTTTTTTTCGAAAGGAGTATTTTTGACTCTAGAGTTATCTATGTTGGGTTTCATTTCTCTTTATAAGATGTGAAAATAAACGTTTTAATTAACTTTTCATTAATTGCCTAGGTTTTAAGGTTACAATTTAATTTAAGGAATGTAATGACATGTTTAAATGTTCTACTTAAATCAAATATTTAATTGTTGTCATAAATTTAATTAAGAATACAGATTTAATTTGTTCAATTCAATTTGGCTTATTCAAACTTGCCGTTAAGTTAAACTTTTTAGTATATACTTTTTTAATTTGTTCAATTCAATTCTCCCATGTATTATTTTTCGGCTTCATATATACATCGATAACCCTTAAATTTATTGGTAAATTTCACCTAAACACTCGAACTATGACGTGTTTTAATTGAACACATGAAACACATCATAAAGTATTATATTTGACACTTTTGGTTCAAGTTTTGCAGTATTTTCAAACGTCTATTAGGAGATTAAGTTAACCACAAAAAATATGTCATCATCTTTAATTATACACATCAGCCTCAGCGAAATATGTTTGAGGTTTTCCTGCTTATTAATTCTGATGCATATAATTAAAGAATGTGATATATTTTAAGTGACTAACTTATTTATGTAATGACCACCCTTGAGAATACACGTAAGAAATTTCTCAAAATTTAAATCAGAAGTGTCTAATATGAATACTTTATCATGTGTTCAAATGTTCAACTGAAATAAATCGTGATTTAAATGTTTAAATGAAATTCACTTACAAATTTAAGGAATTGATGTACTAACGCTATAAATACCTCAAAGATAATAATGTACGCATAATTTTTTGTAAGCTATATCTATATTTAAAGAAATGAATAATGAAGAATGTTGTAACAACAAAAAAGACAACAAATCCTGAATTTGCAAAAGAAAAGTAGTTTTTTCAAAACTTTATACGTTATGTTAAAAAATATTAAATTCATTTAAAACTCCCTCCGGTCCATTTTAGTAATCGTGTTTATTAAAAATATAGAAAATCAAAATACATTACTTATTAGTTTTCACCTTTATCTTTATTTATTTAATAAATGTGAAGAGAGATTAACGTGGTAAAAAAAAGAGAATAGTATTAAGTTGAGACCAACAAATAAATAAAAATAATTTAATTAAATTATTATTTTAACTAATATTTCTTAAGGGGCATGCAAAAAAAGAAAATATGACAAATAAAATGGATTGGATGGATTATCAAGTAATATGACATTTAATTTTTAAATTATTTGTACTTTTCTTTTCATTTTTGTATATGCATATTGAGTAAAATTTTGGGGAAGCAATGTCATCTCATGTATAGAAAAGAGTAGAATACAAATTGTATATATTAAACATCATATATATAATTATGGACAATTTATAAACTATTATAATTAAAAATGTTTTGAAGCTTAGTTATAGGGAAGAAATTCAAGGCATAAAGAATATATTTGCATTTTTTTATGACGTATGGTATGAAGTTGAACAGTTTTATCACGTTTTTTTTACATTCTATCGCATCAGTTAAAAGGTCGTTCACGTTAACAAACAGATCGTAATAGAATTAGCCGCGAGTTACTTGAATCAAATTAGTTAAGACAAAATTACTTAAATAACATATTACAATCAACCCCATCTAATTAAATTTGAACAAGTTGCGCATTTTCATTTGAATTTTGTAAGCCAAATAGATAAAATTGTTTTAACACTCAAATAAAACATACTATAAAAGTACTTTGGACCAGTAATAATATTTCACAATCAAAACACAACACTTCACGAACACGTCAAAAATGTCATCTTTTCACATTTATTTTAAACATTTAACATTTAAAATTTATCAACTCGACTAATCGGGAGAACTAAAAGCCTTGATAATCCAGTAAATTCACCATGAGCAGAGATAGGCGCAATCGCCCTTGTTATTATGAATAAACTAGTTACTATCGTTGTTGAATTAGAAACTTTAGGGCCAGCCATTGTAATATTAGAGAAGTATGGGGACTGGTTTTTGCTAGTAATTTTCTTAGAGGGCTTTAGTGGAGTGGATATATTTGGATGTGGGAGTTTGGTATTTATATATGTGGACACAAGAGATTTTTGTCTTTAAAACATTTTATAACACATTTAATGTGTAATGACAATGAATGTACATTAGGAGAACTAGTGACTCCTTTAATTGCGTAGAAGGTAAATCGCGCTCCAATATAATAGTTTGTAAATTACACAATAGAGATAAAATGCACTAAGCAAGTACAATGAGCTTTATCGAGAAAGCATGCATATCTAAGGGTTTTGATCCTGAGACCCTCCCCCCTCTTCCACTTGAAAGATCATCTACTTAACCAATCAGGCCACTCTTTACGTTATAAATTTTCAATGTGTTAATTGTTATACATTTCTTTTATTACTGTTCAACTAAGCAGATAACTACTCTATATATTCCAAGTTAATTTTGTATCTACCACTTTTTAAGAACGTAGTTATACGAATAAGGTTGAGTGGCCTCATGGCGGACAAGATGAGGGAAGTAAGATTGAAATGGTTTGTACATGTGAAGAGGAGGTGTGAGAATGTACTAGTGAGGAGGTTGATTATAGCAGGAGTTAGGAAAGATAAAGTATGTCGAAGAAGAACTGGGGGAGGTGATTAGACAAGATATGACACAACTTGAATTGACTGAGAACCAGGGCCGACTCAACAAGATAATGGGCCTAAAGCCAAACTTTAGTGAGAGGCCCTAAATATATATATAAAAAATAAAAATCAAATGGAAAGATCGACATATATACCTTTATTTAACTTTTCTAGCTTTTTATATGTGAAGTCATTAATTACTTTTTTAATAATTGGTTTGTTCTAATAATTTTTTTTCGATTGATGATATAGCTAATCCATTCAATCTCTCTTGAGACATTGTTGATCTTAGATAAAATTTTATCAATTTTAATTTTGAAAAGCTTCTTTCGATTGAAGCAATAGTTACAGGAATTGTTAATATTATTTTATAAGATATATGTATTTGAAAAAGAATCAAGTCTTTTTGTTTGATTGAGTATTTCTATTAGATCATTATCTTCTACTTGTATTATTTTTCTTAACATTCTTAATTCAAAAAATAAAGCTAAACCATCAATATCAGAATAACTATTGTGTGTTAAAGAAAGCTCAAGGTTAAGACAACGTTTTTTTCAAATTTATACGTACATATATATTTTTTTAATAAATATGTATAAGTAGATCTTTAAAAAAATGGGGACTCAATTTTTTGGGGACCCCAAGCGATTGTTTTAGTGGCCTAGTGGTTAAGTCGGTCATGCTGAGGACATGACCCTAGATAGGAAGACATGAAGGTCGAGGATTAGGGTAGAAGGGCAGTAGGTTAATCGAGTGTTGTCGTACTTCTAATAGTATGACTTAGCTATCGCACAGTTTTTTTTCCTCTTTCCTTTTCTTCCCTTCTCCTTTTCCTTTTCTTTTTTTTTGTCGCCAATGTGTATTAATATCGGTTGCTACACTTGTTTTGTGCATTGTTATTTTGTTGTATCTTTTACTGTCGTACATATTTGCTTTTTTGAGTCGAGGGTCAATCAAAAACATCCTCTCTACCCTACAAAGGTAGTGGTAAGGTCTGCGTACATCCTACCCTCCCCAAAATTCACCTGTGGGATTATACTGGATATGTTCGCGATTTAGAGCTGATATACTCTTTGCTAAAAAATGATGCATATATACCCTCGTCGTCTAACAAACAGAGCATATTTATGCTTTTCATTAATCAATCATATTTACTAAATTTAAAAAAATCCTAAAATTAATTTTTTAATTTCATAAATGTCACATGGCTCTAAAAAATTATCCACCCATTTTTTAGTTGGGTCAGGTTTGTATTGAGTCTGGGTCGTTTTTGGAGGGGTAAAACATGGGTGGGATAATTTTGTAAAGTCACACAACATTTTTGAATTTAAAAAAAAAAAGATAGAATTTTTTTCTTAATTTATTAAATATGAATTTGTTATGGATAAATATGTTCTATTTATTAGACAACGAATGTATATATGTGCCGCTTTTTTAATAAAAGGTATATTAACTTTAAATCTTAAAGTTGAGGGATGTATTTGCTCCTTTTCCCTTAAAAAAAGATTTATTTGCGTGATATTTTAGAAGACATAAAAGTCACCTTTTAAATCCCCACATTATTGCACCTGTTCACACATTATTACTACTCATCCGTTCCTTTTTATTTGTCATAGTTTTCTTTTTAAGAGTCAAACGATATAAACTTTGATCAACATTTTAAAATGTAATTTTTTTAATCATATTGATATGAGCAAAACTGCAATTTATAGTACTTTTCTTATAGTTTTGAATATCTAAATTTTAATTTTAAAATATCGAACTAATCTAATCTAATTTAGCTTTAAAAATTAGTTAAATTGACTCTCGAAAAATGAAATATGACAATTAAAGTTGCATGTAGTTCATGCTTATAAGAAATCTTCCTATTAATTAGAAAGTTTAGAAGTTCGCATCAGTTTTGTTTTATCAAAGGAATATAAATAAATAACATAAATAAAATAACTTCATGGGATTTTTTTTTTCCTTTTGGAAAATGCAGACTCTTTTTCTCTTTTTCTTTTCACAATTCAGAAACAAGGGAGTTGCTCAGATGGTAAGCATCCTCCACTTTCAACCTCAAAGTTGCGGTTTCGAGTCACCAAAGGAGAAAAAAGGTGGAAGCTCCTTAGGAAAGTGTATATATACAATTCCAAAATTGTTCATAACTCTCATCCTTATAGCCCTCTAAGTTTCTTCGGACTAACTCCATCCTAGAGTTTCTATCTTTTTTCTCTCCTGGTGATTCGAACTCGCAACAAGGTTGGAGCGATGAATGATTTGCTCTTTTTCTTCACAATTCTATAATCATTCACAGCTCTAATTAATCCTTAGAGCCCTCTAAGGCGAGGAAACTTTTGTTTTAACCTCTCCCTAGGAACTCTCACCTTTTTGCTTTCTTGGTGATTCGAACCCGCAATCTTGAGGTTGGAGGTAAAGGGTGCTTACTATATGAGCAATCCCCTTGTCTCCGAAGAAAGCATACTATAAAAGTATTTCTGACCATTAATAACATTTCACATCAAAACACACGTTGCCACATTGAGGATCAATAAAAAAATCAAGCTCGATACTTAAAATAGAAATACACGATGAGGAATTGTTAACACTGATCGAAAGCAATTTATGATTTCTTAAGGAATAGAGTGAAAATAACTCTGGCAAAAACCTTGATGATTCAATAAATTCATCATGAGCAAAGATAGGCGCAATCTACATTATTATTACGCAGATCGAAGTATCAAAAACACACCTAATTTTTTTTTTTGAGTTTCATACCTAAAGTATTGGAAGTGTGAGTTTCATACCTAAACTATCACTTATTAGTTTGAGAAACACACCTCAATGCAGACTGGACCAAGTATTTGTATACAAACACATTTAGGTGCGTTTGGTCATTAAATATTTTGATGGCATAACATATTTTTATTTATTTTTAGCTGATACGCCATTCTTTTAAATTCTTCAATTGATTTTACCCTAAACTATCCCCTTCTTTTTCATCATGTGAATATTTAATTTTTAACCTAAAACTAATAATTCATTTAATTTTTGCAAAGGTTAAAAAAAATAATTCAGGCGGAGTGCCACATGGCAGGATTTTTAAAATAGAAGAGAGAGTGTAGTACACACACCATCACATATTAATTGAGGGTAGTGTTTCTCAAACTAATGAGTGATAGTTTAGGTATGAAACTCATACTTTTAATACTTTAGGTATGAAACTCAAAAAAAAGATAGTTTAGCTGTGTTTTTTATACTTCACTCTTATTATGCATAAAATTGTTACTATCGTTGTTGAATTAAAAACTTTAGGGCTAGCCATTGTTATATTAGAGAAGTATGGGGACTGGTTTTTGCTAGTAGTTTTCTTAGAGGGCTTATGTGGAGTGGATTTGCAAATATGAGGGATCTTTGGTATTTATATATGTGGACACGAGATTTTGGTCTTTAAAACTGTTTATAACACAATGTAATTAGTGTAATGACATTAAATGTAATTAAGCATTTTTATAACACATTAAAATAAACTTGCTATATGTAATTCAGAATATTTATTTAATAGTAAAGAGAGTTTATTGCAGAAGTGACTGTTATTCTTTGGGTGCGCACAAAGTAAATTCGCTTCAGTAAAATAGTTCGTAAACCACATAGAAGAGACAAATCGCACTAGATAAACCTCATACGACGAGTTCGATCGAAAAAAAAATGTTAGGGTTTTTTCGAATTTATTAAGCCCCTCACCGCCAATTTGAAAGATCACCTGCTCAACCAACTCAATCATCCTTTATATTTTGCATCTTTAATGTGTTAATTGTATACGTTTATATTAATTTATTGTTCAACTATGAAGATAATTACTCTATTCCAAGTTAATTTTGCATCTATCACTTATTAGTTTCAAGAGTCTATTCAAACTTTTTTAAAAAGGGAAAAAAATCAAACATACTCATTATTGGAAATAGTGCAATACATCATTCGTTTGTTTTTTGGCATAAAAATACCAATATCATTAGTCGAGTGGAGCAAATATGTCCTTTAACTATTGAAAATAGATAAATTATGCCGTCCATTTGCTTTTTGGCACACAAATACTTTCACGGTTAGTTAAATGTATGAGATATACGCTTCTCTACTAACAGACTCTATATCAAAAATATGGTACAAAATATTTTTAATTTTTGTAGAGTTGGAAATCTAAGTTGAAAAACTAATCGTAATAACAATATAACACAATTAGTGAAAAATTAAAATGATTATTTTTTCATCTTCCAAAATTCTGCTTACTCCTAATTCACTTTAACGATCATCTTCGTCGAATTTTGTATTTTCTGATTAGAAGTAAATTTTAAGAAAATATAGTTAAATACTAATTTAAAAGTTGGACCCATTTAAAAATCCAAACCCTAAAATCGACTCAATATATGGTCCTATCCCACCCACTTTATTCTAAAAAAGGTTCAAGCACTCGTAGTTTAGCTTCAAATATAATAAATCCTTGGATAATGACAACTAGTTTTCGTAATACATTTGTTCAACAACTCTAAAGAACAACATATCCTCATATAAATCCCACAACAATCAAGGGGAAAATATTACGAAGATAAATAAACATAACTTGAATTGAACAACAATAAAAATTACATAGCATTTAAATTTCAAGAAAGTTGAGGCTGACTGTAGAAATCACCATTGTCCATAACACTCTTAAGTCGGTCTCAATCCAATAATGAAATACGAAAGAAAAGAGAACTCCAAGAATACAAAACACGAGAGACTATTAAGGGAATAGATTGTAGCGAGGTACGAATAAACGAGAACGGGTAGGCAGTGTACGAGGGAACTTGCGAGACGACACATGGTTGTTCTCAAGGGCTTTTTCCAATGGACCATATGGATCATCTACAAAGGGATAATTAGGTTTAGAAAGATCTCCATTATTATTATTATTTCCAAAGCACAAATCCTTAACAAATGGAGGAATAATCAAGTTTAGTGGATTAACACCCTCAAAGGAACATTTACTTGAAACATCATTGATAGCTTTGCAACATTCATTACCTATGGCACCAAGGTTCATAGAATTACTCCCTAAGTTTCCTCCAAGAATCGTGGAGATCTTATAACCACACACCATCAGTTCTTCCATGGCCACCCAACACTGTGGCATCGAGTACAATTCAGACATGTCAGGAGATGAACGATGCCACGAAAACCCTGGTTGGATCAACATCGAAAAAGACGATATCAAAATCAAAATTGAGTATCGAAATGAAGATAATATTGAAGCCATTTTAGTTTTTTTTTTTTTTTAGTGTGTGTGTAAGGGAAATTGTCTAGTGAATTGGATTCTTGAAAACTTAATGAGAAGAGAGGGAGGTAATGTATAACTTAAATTATGAAGTTGTGATTATAAACATTAATCTCCTTATATAGGAGTTTATAAACTTAGGTGTAATATCTAATTAATTCTATTTATGAAGTTTAGGTACCAAAGGATGAACATAAATTGATTGTCAATTGTTTTTACATGTCACATTTTTTATGTTGTGACATATGGTTTAAATTTAGTTTTTCAAGACACATGATTATTATTGTGACAGATACTTATAATGACAAAAGTTTTCAAATTTGAGTTCAAATTTTGAAACACAGGTAGTCAAAGAGACTCATTCACACTTACATTACATTAGAATTATATGAATTTATTAATTATCATTAAATATAAATTACAATTTTCAATCATAATTTATGCACCTTTTTTTTATAAGATTTAAATTATGTGAGCTTTGACCAAAGGGACTCATTCACACTTACTACGTTACATGGAATTATATGAAGTTATTATCATTAAATATAAATTACTATTTGCCGTCACAATTTATGTCACACGTTTTTTCTTTTTGAGATTTAAATTATGTGAGCTTTGACCAACATTTAAAATATATAATTTTTTTTCATCATATTGAAATTAAAATTCAATGACAATAATTACGTACTTCCTCCGTTTCAATTTTCTTTTTAGTCTGTTTAGAAAAGAATGTGTCTTTCCTTTTTTGACAACTCGTTAATTCTAACTTTTCACATGACATGTTTAAGACTACAAGATTAAAAAATATTTTGGTACATTCCACGTATCTTTAGTTTAAGATCACAAGATTCATTTTTTTTTTAAATTTTTCAAACTTCGTGCCAAGTTAAATTCAGACGATCAAATTAAATCAGAGGGAGTATTTTTTAAAAACAAAATCGAAAAATAGCCAATCAACGCTATTGATTTTAATTTTTTAAAAACTAGGTACTGATTTTTTTATTTTTTTTTCTTTAGTTTTAGAAAAAATTGGAAAATTGACTTTTAAAATTAAAATGATGATTTTTTTAACAGTGATAATTTCAAACTAGGTCCGCTGTTTTAAGTCGTTAGAGAGAACACAGTGATAATTTCAAACTAGGTCCGCTATTTTAAGTCGTTAGAGAGAACACAATAAAAGAATCTTCACCTTTTCTTTTCTTTGTTTAATTAACAACAACAACATACCATATGTTGCATACCAACAATTAATATAATTTTACAAGTGGAGTTTGTTAAGGATTAGTGTATACACGGCCTTGCTCCTATCTTGTAAAAACAAAGAGACTGGTCCAGGTAGATTCTCAGCTCAAGTAATCATATCATAAACAAATACGAAAAGTAAATACAATAGTATAAAAGTCCCGCTAAAAATATAAGAGAAAGAGAATTGAATAAAAAAGAGGGGTGAACTAAATCCAAGAGGATGTCTTATTGAATTAACATTTTTCTATATATCTCAGGATACATATTATTCTTCAGAATTAGTATTAGAATTCTTGCTAATTGCAGGACTAATAACATGATTTTTTGAAACCCTTGGGCTAATAGCTTTGTGAAATGTAACACCTTGTGGTAATAATCCAGGATTACCTCTAAGATGAGGTCTTTTTGGTACTATTAAATTAGTATTAGAAATCTTGCTAAGGGGAGGACTAACAACATGATTTTTAGAAAGTCTTGGACTAATTATAGCTTTATGAAATGTAACACTTTGTTGTAATTGTCCAGGATTATTATGGCCTTTAATTAGATAAGGCCTCTCAAGCATGATCACATGTTTCTTCAAATTTCTAAAGTAAGGGTTAGAAGTACCATCGCCAGTTATACGGTTAACATCATCTTCAGAGTTGTTTTCGATAAGCCCTTTGTTCTTATGATATGTTATTCCTTGTGGCAATATTCCGGGATTACCTCTAAGATAAGGCATTTTCGGAATTTTTGTAAGTTCTGATCTTACCGAGATAACTTCACATGTTATTATGAAGAAAATGAGAGGGAAAATGGAGAATTTTTGCACCATTTTGCTCACAAGGGTGGAAGAATTATATTTTGCTTGAAATTTTGGACTTTGTAACTTATATAATGTTCATGTATGTGAAGCATTTACTATAATATCTACTAAATGAAAAAAGAAGATTAACAGCCTTATTAATGAAAACAGTTTCAGTATTGGTATTAACTGTGGTTCTACAATTAAGTTACTATTTTGACTATATAATAAATAAATTATTTTTTGTATTATTTAAATAATAACAAAATTAAAAGAGAAAAATAATTTTTAAAATAGTGGCTGATATAAGGAAAAAAAGGAGAAAATTAATTAGTGTATTTATTTGAAATACAAAAGAAAAAAAAAGTCTTGATACTCATGCTGCTCCTTTCTCTGTGTGTTCCTTGTTGTCCAAATGTTTCACATTCTTAAAGATTTGATGTATTCAAAGTTAACTTGGTGGCAATTGAGGGTGTTAAATGGGCGGGTCGAACTAAATTTGATCAGGTTAAATTAGTGGAACTAATAAATTAATTTGTTCAATAATTAATTGGGGTGAAATTATTTGGCTAAGATGGGTTATAAAGCGGGTTATAATTCAACTCGCGTAATATAATTCTTATTAAGTTTAAATTTCTTTATTTGTTTGTTTATAAGTTTTTAAGTATTTAAAATGTTTTTTATTATGATTATATATAACATAAAGTGCAGTTTGGTGCACTAAAGCTCCTGCTATGCGCCGGGTTTGAGGAAGAATTGGACCACAAGGGTTTATTCTACGCAACCTAATCTTAATAAATGAAGTCTAGCGAGAGTAGTGTGTACACAATTTTACCCTTACCTTGAGTAGAAAGATTGTTTTTGATAAACCCTTGGCTCAAGTAACACATATAAAAAAATAAATATGCAAAACAAATACAGTAGCAAAGAAGTCATGTTGCAAACAATGAAAAAGAGAATAATAGCACCACCAAAAGAATTCAATAACCGAAGCAAATGGAACATCAGATAATATTAAAATCGAAGAATTAGATATTAAAAAAGTACTAATAACAATACTAAAAAAGGAACTACCTTCTACCCTAATTCTCAACCTCATCGAGGAATGGAGGGAGAGGAATTAGAATAGAAAGAAAGAAACGAATTTCGAATTAGAGTAAGGGCACGCTAAGACATTCATTTTCGTGCTTTCGATCTGCTTACTTTGAATAAAGAAAAAAAAAGAATAGATAGGCGGAAAGACTTTACACAAGATCACAAAGCGAGAGAGAGCTTTCGCTTACCTGCTTAACCGTACCTATCTTACTATCTAAGGTCATGTCCTCGATAAACTGCAAAATGATCCATGTCTTGTCAAATCACATCTCCCAAGACTTTTTTGATGTACCTCTAACTCTCCTAACATCCACCATAGTCAACCTCTCACTCCTCCTCATTGGGACATCTATGCATCTTCTCTTTGCTTGTCCAAATCATTTTAATTTCACCTCCCTCATCTTATCCACTGCTGAAATCACTTTCACCTTATCCTTAAAGCAAAATTTGGAGTATTTTCGTAATCAGGGGCAGAGTTATGTGGAGGTCAAGGGGTTTATCCGAACCCTATTCATTGAAAAATTACACTGTATATATAGGGTCAAATTCTCGTTTTATGCGTATATGGATCATAATGAACCCCCTCAAGATAAATGAGAAGCTTAGCTCAGTGGTCAAGGGGGTCAGTTTCGCCACTTTGACCCTGATTCGAGTCTCGTCCTCCGCGTTTTTCCTCTCCTTTTTGCTTTAGCTTTTTTCATAGTAGGGGTTGAGATAGGCTCCTTTTTGGGCTAGAATTTCAACCCAATGAAAAAGAGAGAAACAAGTCTCATTATTTTTGGGCTCAATGTAGAGCTTTATTCTTCTTCTTTTTTGTTATTTTTCTTTTCTATGCTATTTTTCCTTCTCAATTTGTCTTTATTCAAAAAATTTAGGTACATTCTTTTCAATTTTGCTAACTCTCTTTCCACTTTCTATTTCGAAGAAATTCTTTACAAAACAATGAATTGTTATTAAACTTGAAATTTAGAGAGAATTTTTTTATTTTAAAATAAGGTCAATTAAATTTAATCGAATGAAGAAATGTAAAAGTCGTAAATATCTTTTTAACAATATCTATTTAATTAAATTTTCTTTCTTGAATTTTATGATATTTAGTTTCTATTTTATTCATTTTTATTCTAAGGAGATGAAAATTGAACTAAACTAAACTTATTTGATATAGTGATCATTTGTCTTCTTCTTTTTTTCAAATGATTCACCTAGTAAATTGAACTAAATAAACTAAAAAATTGACGATGTCATTTATTTACCTTCTGAATATGCATTATAATATTAGTAACTCAATCGTTACACTTTTTAAAAGAATTTTGACGATATCCAAAGTAACATATGATTGAATGTGTACTAATTTAGAATTAAAAAAAAATTCAAAATAAAGTAGAATACTACAAAATAAAAGGAAAAAAAACACAAGAAATTTAAGAAGGCTCGATGAAGGAGGATAAAAGTAAGAAGAAATGTTAAATGGGACACGACAGGTCAAGTTAAATTTAGCGGGTTAATGCTAGTCTTTTCCTCCCCTGCCTCGCTACGTTTTTCATCCTATAATTTTCAAGTGTTTACTTCTTCATATTTTCAACCCCTTAGTAAAAATTCTGGCTCCGTCGCTGTTCGTAATGGTAAGAAGATTAATCGTTATGAAAATTAAGGGGGCGTCTGGCCATTTTTATATTTTATCTACTTTTTTCAGAGTTAGAATTCCAAAAAACAAGCTTGTCCATGAAATTTCTAAAAAAATCTGAAGTTGAATTCCGAAATTTGAGAAACATTAAAAAAAATTATTTTCACTCTAAATTACTCACAAAAAAATTTAATTTTTTTTTGAAAACAACTTCAATTTATTTTCATGACCAAACAATTTTAATTTATTTTCATAATCAAACACAACTCTAATTTTTTTATTGTAAAAAAAATTATTTTTTTCAAATATTTACAATTTTCATGACTAAAATGCCCCTTTCCTTGATTAAAGAACACTGAACTTTTACTCAAAAGTCCCCTGCGTCTGCGTGAGATACACGAAAGAGAAATGCTAAGAAGAAAGCCCAGCAAAATCGAAGTCAAAATCGAAGACAAAGAAGAACTCGAAGAAGCTCGTAAACGCGCCGCCCTCATCGCCGCCGCCTCTTCCTCCACCTCTTCCACCGCCACCGCCACAACCACCACCGGCGCCACCTCCCTCCTCCAACACTTTGACCGCTCCACCGCCGATCCCTCCACCAAAAACAACCGCATCGGCCTCAACTAATGGAGGTTGAAGTGAAGCTCCGATTGCCGGATTCCTCCGCACATCAGAAACTCCTCTCACTTCTCTCACCTTATCACGCAAAAACACACAACCAGCGCAACACTTTCTTCGACGGCGCCGCCGGCGAGCTGAGCTCCCGCCGGGTGGTTCTCCGGCTCCGATTCTACGAGAATTCGGAGAACGTGAAATGCATGGTGTGTATCAAGGGTAAAGCTGTAATTATAGACGGCGTTAGCCGAGGTGAAGAGCACGAAGAGGAATTTGATCCGAAAATTGGATATGAATGTGTTAATGATCCTAGAAAATTGATGGAGGTAGTTGATGATTCTAGGGTTTTGAAAAGGGCAAAAGAGGAATTTCACATTGGTGAGGAAGGGTTTATTGGGTTAGGTGGGTTTAAGAATGTGAGGAATGTGTTTGAGTGGAATGGTGTGGTGTTGGAGGTAGATGAGACTATGTATGACTTTGGGACTTGTTATGAGATTGAATGTGAAAGCTCGGAACCAGAGAAAGCTAAAGCGATTATTGAGACGTTCTTGAAGGACAATGTCATTGATTACAGCTATTCAGAAGTGTCAAAGTTTGCTACTTTCCGAGCCGGAAAGTTGCCTTAGTAAGTGAATCTTGTAGTACTTGGTTAATTATCCGATATTGCTGCATATTCTATGTGTCTCCGTTGTGATTACATGTATTCAAAATGGTGAATGTGTGCATTTGTGAAAGGGAAGCCTTGGCGTGGCTGGTAAAGTTGTTGCCATGTGACCAGGAGGTCACGGGTTCAAGCCGTGAAAGCCTCTTGCAGAAATGCAGGGTAAGACTGCGTACAATAGACCCTTGTGGTCTGGCCGTTCGCCCGTTCCCGTACCCCGCTCATACAGGGAGCTTTAGTGCACCGAGCTGCTCTTTTTATGTGTGCATTTGTGCGAAGTAATCTTGGATACGCATGATCTGATGTTATGCTTGATAAATTAGCGAATGAAATGAAATTCGTGAAGTATGCTCATGATTAGTGTTAGGAAGCATTTCGTTGATTTCAATTTCCATGTTTTTTTTGATTGGTAAAGGTATTATACATTAAAGAGCAGCAAACTGCTGCAATGTATTTACATAGGAAAGCCTCATTACAGTTTGGATAAAATAGAAAAAGTGCACGAGAAGGGTTTATACATCTCGGTTTGGATAAGAACATAAACACTACTGAAATTTACCTCTCTTTATTAGATCTTATTGTTGATTGCTCTTACAACATAAAAGAGAACTATATTTCTCACATGAAGAGACAAATGATCTGGCACACCTTGTTTGGATGGTTGTTACATATCGTTTCATAATGTATTGTATTGTATTGTATTGGTTTGATGAATACAATGTTCGGATAAATTGTATCATTTCCCGTAGTTGCATAATGTCAGACATCAGCAATTTGAAGGATAAACTTACAAGAACAAAAGCGTACGGGGTAGAGCTATTATAAAAAGATACAGTAAATGATAAAATAAGATTATTAGATAATAAACAAAGACAAAACGATGGGAAAAAAAAGGTAATGACGCGATCACACCAAATCGGTCGTTACATAACGATGAATTTAACATAGGATAGCATAAAATTTAAGTAACAATCAAAACAAACATTGTATTTAAACCAACAACACAGTATAATTCAATACAATAGGTAACAACCATCCAAACAAGCTGTTAGTATTTTCCCCAAGCCGAGGGAGGAGCGACGACGGCGGTGCGAAGGTTTGCCATCTTCCGAACCCCACCAAAATCCCAACAAAATCTACTTACCAACAATAGGTAGATTCAATGTACTGGTAAGTGCTTGAACTATCAAAATGCGGAGGCACAACAAATTTATCATGAATGCCATTGTCAAAATCACATAGCTTGTGGAATGACTTATCAACCAGGTTGTAACGTAGTATGTCCATTTCAGGAATATGCAAGACCAAGAATGAATCCTCTTCTTTCTCTCCCCTTACAACATTTAGCACAGCCATGGCATAGTAATGAAAATTTGTTGTCTCAAGGTAACCTCGAATTATACGAGGAAATGCCAACACAACATCTTCAACGTTCACCTCGTACTTCAAGAACCACCCTGTACCATCACGTTTCATCTCGTAGACCTTGTACAAAGCTAAGTTCTGGCGATTCACTTGTATAAGGTGCAAATGGCCATAAGACTCCCCGAAATAGACGAACCTATGATCGTCCTCTTCATGATCCCGGACTTCAGGAATGGGAACCTCTTCAAACTTTTCTTGTTCCACGTTGAAACGTTCGATACATGACACATAAATAGCTCCATTCCAGTATACTTGTCCGCGTTCGAAACGTATATCGTAATGTCTAGGAAAGCTTGGACCAGAAACTCTCCATTTCTTAGTTTCAGATGAGTAAATCTCAATCTGGTGGTTCGCAGGTTCCAATTTAGAAATTTGGAGGCAGATAACTTTGTAATAAGGCGATTTCCATGGATCAAAGGCTAAACTCATTCCGACAACATCCCCCGAAGATGGCCTAGGAAGTGTGATGAATTGTTGAGTAGTCGGGTTTATGATGTAGTAGTTCTCGTGAAACGTGAAAGGATTATGAAAGGTACGACAGAGCAAAAGTCCATTGCAAGATTGCAAGATAAAGATTTTATGAGAGTCATCATGTTGTAGAAAAGGGAACTTTTGTAATGGTGCTTGAATTGGATTTTCCAGGCTAAAAGACACAAACTTGTGAAAAGGGTTGGTTAAAAATGAACAATTGTACACAAAAATGCCACTAGCCGGGCGGAAACAGGGGATTCTGAGATGCGCGAAGTGAGGGCTAGAGATTAAAGAACACCATTTTTTCGATACACATTTGCATCGGACGAGTGATTTTACAGACAGACGAAGGAGGATCTCTGTCAATAGTCCTTCATTAGAAAACACTACATTTGCAGAAAATGTTATGATCTTTTTACTCTTTGGCATTTTGTATCTGGTGTAGTATTTTGGAATTGAAATGGCCATTTTAAAGCTGTATTTTTTCTTTCTGCAAAATATTGAGCTTGCAGAGAAAGTTTCCTCCTCTTTGGTTGTTGAATTTTAATTTGATTCCTCAAATGCAATTTAATATGCAACTGAAAAGTCAATGCAATAGTTTAATACATGATTAAAAAATTGTGTAGTTGATTAAGCCTAGTTCATTCTAAACTTTGGTTTAATACCCTCTCAATTATAAGGGTAAGTGTAGTGGCATTATTAGAATTGAAATAAAAAGAGCCAAAAATATTCCTAAACTATTCGAAATAGGTTAACTTTACCCTCCGTTATGTTTTTGGCTCAAAAATGCCTCAACTTGGATTAGTTCAAGGGCAAATTTTGATACATGAGCAAACATTATAGAGTGCTTTCAATTACTAGTGATTGAGCTCTTGGAGGTTTTTTCTGTGCAATATGGTAAAATGATAGTAACGGGCTTTCAATGCACTTCTCAATTGCCAAAGGTGTTAATTGTCATCTTCAAGCACACATAATGGTTTTGCAGCTGTATTGTTCCAAGAGTGCTGATATTTTTGTGATCAGCATATGATTAGTTTCTCCAATCATACTGTGGATTTCCTGCATTTTCTTTCACGTTTTCCATGTTTTGTGAACAAAGTGAAATCTGAGCACGAATCGTTGTAGACATTATGTTAGGTATCACTTCATATCACTTGATTTCCTGTGGTGATGTCAATTTAGATGACTAAAACAGCTATGTTTCTATTACACTGCAGGTTTACCTCCGGTACCTATGGAAATTGCAGCTCTATTGTTCCAAGTGTTCTGATACTTAGTGATCAGCATATGATTAGTTTCTCCAATCATCTTTCGCGTTTTCCATGTTTTATGAACAAAGTGAAATCTGAGCACGAATCGTTATAGACATTATGTTTGGCATCACTTGATTTCTTGTGGTGACATCAATTTCAGGTGACTAAATTAGCTATGTTTCTATCACACTGCAGGTTTACCTACTAGATGGTTACGATAACTCGAAGGCTTGAAGTGTTCATTGCCTCAATATTTTGCAGTTTAAGTCTTACCATCTTGGCATATGATTGGGAAGACTTTGACAGACATGAATAATATTTTGTGGTTTCCTAAACACTTACTTCCTGCTGATAAGAGTTTTCATTAAACCTCTTGAATATTAGTTTCTTATTTTACTTTTGTGAGTACTATTTAGAACATCAACATCTTCTATTTGTGGAAATGGAGTATGAAGCTTAATGTTGGACTTCATGTTTCTCATCTGTTCATTTCCGTTATTTCTTTTTCTGTACTACTTTGGGCTGTTTTTTTCCTTGAGCTGAGGTCTATCGGAAACAGCCTCTCTACCTCCAAGGTAGTAGGGGTAAGGGTCTACATATACTCTATACTCCCAAACCACACTTGGTGGAATTATACTGAATATGTTGTTGTTGTTGTTGTTGTTGTGTCGAATGTTTAAAGTTCTTTTCATGTTAGATATTGTGTTGCCTTTTCTCTTGTCTGCTTTGACTTTATTGTGAGTATATGTGAAAAAAGATGCATCAAGTTAGTTTGGTTAGAAAATTTAGGTTAAGAGGGAGAATTGTTAGGTGTTTGCGCTGATTTTCTTAAGATAATTTTTTTTTTTTTTTTGCTAAAAAGAAAATATGAATTTCCCATATTTGGCTGTCTTTTTGTTGGAGGAAACAGATTTGGATTCGTATAAATTAAGATTCCTTCCTTCTCACTTGCTAGCATTCACAATATAAGCGTAAGGGGTTTGAATTTTGTTTAGGGAGAATTTGTGAGACACAAGTATTCTCTTGTTAGTTGTCACATGTGTGAACGTCTTTTGTTTGAGTGAATTTTGTGAGATTATTTCTTTTGACATTTTGTGCTCTTTTTTATATAGGAGATTCTTATCTCCACATGTGAATGTAAGTCGATTGGTAGAACCATGTTAAATTATTGTTTTTTTGGTTATATTTCTCTTTGTTGTCTTATTAATAGATATGGTAAAAGATAAAATAAGACTATTAGATACTCCCTCCGTCCACTTTTACTTGTTACTGGTTTGCTTTACGAGGTCAAACTGCATGAACTTTGATCAATATTTTAAGATGTATTTTTTCATCATATTAATATGAGAAAGATTGCAACTAGTACTCCCTTCGTTTCAAAATGAGTGACATATTTTGACTTGGCACGAAGTTTAAGAAATTAAAGTAGACTTTTGAATTTTGTGGTCTTAAATCAAAGATATGTCAAATATACTAAAATGCTCTTTAATCATGTGGTCTTAAACATACCATGTGAAAAGTTGGAATTAAAGAGTTACTCAAAAGGGAAAGGGTCATTCTTTTTGAAACGGGCTAAAAAGGAAAGTAGATTAAACAAATTGAAACAGAGGGAGTAGCATTTTTCGTAAAGTTTTTGAATTTCGCGTTGAAGTTTAGTCAAATTGACTTTCATAAAGCGAAATGTGACAAGTAAAAATGGATGGAGGGAGTAATAAATAAAGACAAAACTAGGGTAAAAAGAAAAGGTAACGACGCGATCACACCAAATCAATCGTTACATAACGATGAATTTAACATAGGATGCAATAAAATTTCAGTAACGATCAAAACAAAGTATTTTTCTGAGGGAGTGAGCGACGACGACGGCACGAAGGCTTGTCTAGTTACCAACAATAGGTAGATTCAATGTACTGGTAAGTGTTTGATCTATCAAAATGCAGATACACAGCAAATTTATCATGAATGCCATTGTCAAAATCACAGAGCTTATCAAGAATGAATCCTCTTCTCTCTCCCCTTACAACACTTTTTTTTTTCCTTTTTGGAAAAGATTGAGCTTGTAGAGAAAGTTTCCTTTTGATATTCTTTTGATTTATGAGGATTAAATAATTTTGGAGTTGATTAAGCTTAGTTCATGTTAAACTTTGGTTTAAATACTTCTCAATCATAAGGGCAAGTGTGGTGGCAATAGATTATAGAAGAATCGAAATAAAAGAAGGGAATTGGTTAAATATTTCTAAACCATTCAAAATAGATTTAACTTTATCCTTCGTTACGTTTAAAAAAATGTCCTCGTCGATACGTTTTTGGTTCAAAACAACGCACGTTTTTGGTTCAAAACAACGCTCCAGCTAGTCAAATAGCTCAAAATACGCTTCTAGAATGGATGCTATTCAAATCTCTACTCAACACGGTGCCTTAAGGAGGATCTAAAGCCAGTTGCTAGCACAAGTTGCACAATAAAGAAGAAAGCAGAGCATTCACAAAGAAATGGTGTAAGCAAAAGGGAAGGTGCAACAATTGGCGACTGCCTAAGAAGTGATCTCTCTCTCTCTCTTATTTTCCCTTACTTTTAAGATAACCTAAAGTGGTTAAGCATAACTAAGGGTTAAGAAATTACCATGTTTTCTACCAGCTAGAAATGCATCAACCTTTCTTGTATGATAACTTTTCAAGATATAAGGTAACTAATAGTGATAGATACTTTACCAACAACAACAACATACCAGTGTAATCCCACGAGTGAGGTATGAAGAGGGTAAGATGTACGCAAACCTTACTCCTACCGTTGTGAGGTAGAAAAACTGTTTCCAATAAACTGATAGATACGTTACCTTTCTTGTATGATAGCTTTTCAAGATGTAAGGCAACTGATAGATACTTTACCGACAACAACAATATACCCAGTGTAATCCCAAAATTGGAATCTGAAGAGAGTAGGATGTAGGCAGACTTTACCCCTACCTTTGTGAGGTAGAGAGGTTATTTCCGATAAACTGATAGATACTTTACCAAGTATGCAGAATATTAATCCAATTAAATGGAACATGTAGCAAAAAAGTAACAATCCACATGATAAAAAAGCAGTTCATTTGTTCTGAACAAGGATGGTTAATTTCCTACACTGTCAAGAGACAGAAAAGCTAAAACCTCCCTCTTTCCACTACATACTCTCCTCAACCATGATAGAGAAGCAGAAATATAAACATCTAACAAACACTTCACTTTCTCTTCTTAGCAGGTGGTTGATCCTCCTCTTCCTCCTCGTCTTCTTCCTCTTCCTCATCACCGTCCTCGTCATCATCGTCATCATCACCCCCCTCATCACCATCCTCGTCATCATCACCATCGTCATCATCACTCCCTTCGTTGCCATTAGCCGGAGGATTCTCATCGGGATCTCCTTCTTCGTCGTCATCATCTCCCCCTTCTTCACCTGAGAAATCTTCGTCGTTTGCATCATCATCGTCATCCTGATCCTCAGCATCTCCATCGTCGTCTTCGTCATCATCCTCTGTATCACTGCCATCTTTGTTCTCGGGACAAGGTTCGCTCTTTTGCTTAAGCTCCTCAAAGGGAAACCTGAAATTGACATCATTAGACTTGTTGAAGCTTGTTATATGGAACTTCCAGTTAAGTGATACCAATAATACAGGAGAGACGAATATTACCTTATATCAGGGCTTACAAACTCCGACAATGGAGCAATGCTTACGAACTCTGACAATGGAGCAACGGCTACAGACTCTGGTAATGGAGCACCATCCTTCATCAAACATCCTGTCTGAAATCCAAAAAACTTACTCAAGGGAATCTAGGCAAGAATTTGAGGAACAAGAAGTCCCCAATCAGTCACACTGCACACTAAAGATAAGTGAATATCACTGAGAAAACGACAAGAGTAAACTGCATAAGCTTAATGACATGTAGCAGAGAACAGGAAATTTCACAGTACTAAATGAAAAAAACAAATGCAATTAAGCGTAATGACGCAAAATGACCGGAATCAAGGTAAAAGCAAAAAGTAAATTAAATCTTCAAGGCTTGTGACTGCAAATACAGAGAGATACAATTATGCTTTTCAAAGGGCACTAAACATAGGAAATGCCTGAATGCATAAAAACTCTTTAGCATTAGCATTTACGGCTGTGACAAATATCAGGGAAAGAAGATGACTCATCACAACAAAACAAGAAACTCTCTTCAAAGAAACAGTTCCAAGCCAGAATAATTATGAATAGCAGAACAACAAGATCCAGTAAAAAATGTCACAAATAGCAGAAAATTGAACCAGAAAACCATATTTTAACAGCACCACTTCGATGTTCCAAATGTTAGCCTGATCTGTGCATATTTTCAAATATATGAGCCACTTTCTTGCATAGTCTTCCTAATTGTTATAAAAGTTCTATTTAAAGAACTCTCGTTTCTTCAACTTTCTTTTTGACAAGGTAGGTTAAAACCATTGTTTCAACCAACTTCTACACTTCAAATCCCTATAACTTCTACACAGAGGTGTATGAATTATAGGGAAATAGCACAGAAAACACCTATATACTACATAAATGTTGACAAGGAGATGATTTCATCTCAAAAGGGTTTGTCGGGTTAGGATGTGAATAATGTAAATTAGCTTTGAGATTCTACTAGACTTTTTCTTCTTTTAATATGTAGTGTTTGGGTCAACTTGCTCGCACCTCGATGCTCCACCCTGTACCTGAATCCTCACCACTGGGTAACTCCCACTAAGGTTTAGGCAGGTGGGGGACAGGGAGAGATGCTACTGAGCATTTTCAGTATTTAATTTATTAATTATAAATCAAACACGAAAACAACAACGTATCAGTGAAATCCACAAGTGGGGTCTGGGAGGGTAGAGTATACGCAGACCTTACCCCTACCTCGTGGAGGTAGAGAAGTTGTTTCCGAAGGACCCTCTGAAACCACACTATATACAAATCAAACACAACCCATGTTCAAATATTCAGCCAAATTTTCATCTCCAAACATTGTAGACCAGCAAGGCTAGAAGTTTTCGTAACACTAACAGCCTCACAATAAGCAAGGTTTACACGATTCAGCATGGATTAGCCTTTTGTTAATAGCTTTACGTACCTGTCCTTCACAATCCTCTACTCTTTTGACCACTGAAATATCATGATGAGGTGAAATTGTTTGTGGCAATAGCCCTGGATTACCTCTAAGATAAGGCCTTAATGGAACTTTCGTAAGCTCTGCTCGTACTGACATGGCCATACATGTCATCATGAAGGAGAAGAAAAAGTAGGGAGACATGGCATATCTTGACACCATTTTCACTAATAGAACTAGTGAAGGACACTCTTCCCTATGGAGCTTAAATACACAAGATTCACATAAACAAGGGGGGGAGAGTAGTTACAATTACTTGAATTTTCCATTGACATTCAATGCTGGTTTAGGAATAGGTTACTACTTCATGTTTGAAACATTTATTACCCTACTAAATGAAATACAAGTAACAGCTTTGTCAATGAAACAGTGTCAACATTCATGTATTGGAATAAATTATGGTTTTACAAGTTCATCTTTTGATTATAAGAGTCAAACAGGTTGCAAGATCTGACTATTAAGTACAACAACAACATACCCAGTGTAATCCCACATTGTGAGGTCTGGGGAGGGTAGAGGTCGAGGGTACACAGATCTTACCCCTACCTTTGAGGTAGAGAGGTTGTTTGCGATAGACACTCGGCAAGATCTGACTATTAAGTGTATAAGAAAAAGTTATCTAAACCTAGTTAACTAAATCTAGACAAGCTAAAGGTGAAGGTCTGAAAAACCACAATATAATAGCTTTCAAATCCATAAAAGTTGAGGGTTCCAATTAACAAGCAGTAACAACACCAATAACAAGATGTCAACAACAACAACATACCCAGTGGAGAGTGGAGACTAGGGAGGGTGATGTTTACGCAGCCTTACCCCTCAAGACAGGTAGAGAGGCTGCTTCCGATAAGACCCTCGGCTCAAGTAAAGCATATCAACAAAACAAACAAGTATGTAAAACAATTACAGTAGCAAGGAAGAAGAGCACAGAAGCATAACAAGCACTAACAATGAAGAAATAAACACAGTTCATATACATAATTTGAGGAACACAATAACAAACACATAAAACAAGAAATTCAAATGAAACAACTAAATTATCAACCATGAAGCCTCAATTAAATTATCAAAAAGAACAAAAAGAATTGACCCCAAAAGAACAAGAACATATTTTGCTCAGTGTGGGGTTGGACTCACATACAAAACCACACTCAACAGAAGCAAAAAAAAAAAAAAAAAAGTAAAGCAAGAAACTTAAAACCCACAGCATAAAAATCAAAACTTTTCAAGAAAACAAAAAGGGGTTGAAAAGTGTGTTATTATTATACCACCATGAGCAGAGAAGCAACAGATCTCTGAGCAACCAAAAGGGTCTCAGCAACAACAGCTTCAAGAACAGAGTTCACCACTATTTTCCCAAAAGCTGATACATCAGAGCTGAAACTATTCACCTCCATTTTCCAAAAAAAAAAAAACCAAACTTTCTTTTTCTTTAGAAAAAAAGAAGACAAGAAAGAGACTAAAAGAGAAAAACAATACACAATTTTGAAAAGAGTAGTTGAAAGATTTTGGTAAGAGAGATGAGGAGAGAGTTTTCTGGGCTAGGGTTGGCTTTGAGTGTACTGTCCCCACATTGTGTGGGGTGGGTGGGGGGTAGGGTAGGGAGGTGGGTGGGGGTATGGGATGGGGTAGAATTTTTTTTTTTTTTTTTTTTTAATAAAAAAAATTCTTTTTTGGGAGGGGGTGGGTGGGTGGGGTGGTGGGGGTGGATAGGAAAAAGAAAATTGGGGGAAAACAATATGAGGGTTTTTGACAAAAGGGTTTTTGTGGTTGTGAATACAAATTTTGTCGTTTTGTTTGGGGGCAAAGTGAACACAAAAGGGGTAATTTAATCGGCGAGACGAGATAAATAAGGATATTTCACGAGTATTTTAGGTTTTTGGATATATATGATGAGATAAAATAATTTTAAAATATATAATAAAATAATTGATAAAGAACAAATAAAATTTACTATAAAAATCGATTGATAGGGGTATTTGTGCATATGAGAACATAGCAATGGAGAAAGTCCGATAATCCTCTTTCAGTCTCTCTCTCTCTTATTTTTTTCACACGAAGTTTGTGAATAAGTTATTATCGGATAATGAGCAAAGAATATCCCTTTGCTTTTAGTATAACTTTTTGGGATAAAATTATTTTAAAATTAATTAATATCTATATAAGAAAATAATCTTACATTTTATTTCGAAGTTGTTATTCTCCCGCATATCAAACTTGAGAGAAAATGTTTAACTTAATTTTGACAGACGAAATGAGATAAATAAGAATATTTTTATAATATTTTATAAGATATCTCACTATTTTAATATAAATAATAAAATAAAATAATTTTAAAATTAAATAATACTATTTGTAATTAAATATAAAATAAAATAATCTTATATTTTATTTTAAAATTATTATTCTTATTCCCGCTATCAAACCAAAGAAAATATCCAAAGTGACTTCGACCACCTATAATCTATTGTTTAAAATTATACGGTTAGTCTATACTCTATAGACAATGTCACATACTATATTGGTTTTTTTTCTTTTTGTAAAATATCATTAAGAAACTTTTTATACTTTTTTCGTTTTATATTAGTTATCTATTTTTTTATATATCTATTAAGAAATTATAAATAAAATTGATAGTTTTACTAACTTATCTTTTATCCGCTCCTTTGAAAAAGAAACTTCTTGAAATTTATAAATTTGTTTAGGCTTTCGAGAAGTATTAATTGTAAGCGTAAAATGAGAAAATTTTAAATAATTTTGTCTTAATTTGATAAATAAATAAGTAATTTAAAATAATTATCTATCGTAAGATGAACAATTAATATAAAATAAATAAAACATTACTGTATTATTATTATTATTATCAGTAATTCTTTTAATTTCGTTTTTCTTTTTGTGGTTTTGATATTCATTATTATCTTGTGATATACACAAAGTTAGAGGAGACCAGTGAGTCAGTTATAGATTCAAGTTTGGGAGCTTTTATTATTTGGTCCAAGTTTTATTTTTTTCTGAAATATTATTAGTGTGCGAGATGGGATAAATAAGTTTAAAGTTTTCAGTCAAGATTTAGAAGAGCGGTCAACCCTACAAGATAGGGATAAATAAATTAAAGTTTACAATCAAGATTTAAAGGAGTGGTCAACGCTTTTATCTGAAGATTGTCTGTATTAACTATATAAGGGTAAGTACTTTGGAAAAATTGAATACAACTTAAATAACACATGTAAAATCGAGTGATTTACAAGATTGACCTTTTGAGGTGTGTGATTTTGAACTTTTGACCTTGCTTATCTCATACCTAAAATTTAAAAGCTAATGAGTTTTTTCCTTCTGAACTTGAAAGTTTTCCCATAAGGAAAACGGGAATTAAAAGTTCAAGATCACTTATCAATGTCATTGACATCGGAGGAATATGCGATGATTTTTTCTCGGAAATCCCCAATGACTATTCCTTCCTTTCTATCGAATCGATCATAACCACTACCTATATTCCAGGAAATTGTGCACCACAAATAGGAGCTAATAAAGAGACCCACAATTTCGTAGAAAGACATCACGATTCTTTGCGGAAAAAAAGAGGTTATTTCTTGATTTCGTTCAGTCATTAATAACTTGATTATTTTTAGATAATAGTAGATAGAAACAACGCTCATAAAAAATTCTATTATTAAAATTAAAAAATATAGGCCTATATGTCATCCACACCAGAATAAATAGAGTTTTTCGAAAAAACACTGTAAAATCAGCTACCTAGTGCAAATCCTATCAATGTAAAGATCGATTATTGGCCCATCACATAATTTTGTTGAGATTGGATTTATGGTGTTGAAAAAGCCCAGACCAAATTAGTTAATTTTTTATCATTCAATTTACCAGTCCTTGGTTGAAGAATAATGAAATGTTGCTATAACTATAACCAAATAAAATATGTCACTTTTTTTAATTATACACATTTATTTCAATAAGCCGTAAAATTCATACATTGTACCATACCATAATAGTAACTTAATGTAAACATGATATAGTATAAAAATTCTGACGATTTATATAGGAAAATGGTGAGTATTTTCTAATAAATAATTATTGTTTTACTGATTTATTTTTATTTATTACCATCTATAGCAATACATAACAATACTATGATAAATCTGCACTATGTATTAAAAGTGAATTATGCATGCAATATAGATGTATTATAAGTGTTTTAAAATGTATTATGCTTGTTTGGTAAAAAATTGGCACAATGTATTATAAGTGTATTAAAGTGTGTGATAAATGTATCATCCATGAATAAAATTTGTGTTATATGTGTTTTATAAATTGTTCTTTGCAATATGAATTAAAACTATATTGTAAATGTATTATAAGTGTTCAATAAAAAAAAAGTTATTACTATAGATGGTAAATATTTTTTCTTAATATAGCATATCTTTTGTAAGTTTCCTTGTTATATATAACTTAAACTTTATTTTGAAATGAGTTATCTAGCTAACTAAATAAGCCCATGAAAATGGCTCAGGTAAGTCATAAATAAGACTCTTCTTTTCATCTTAGACTCAGGGGCGGAATCAAGTAGGGTTGAAGAGTTCATCCGAATTCCATTCGATAAAAAATTATATTATTTATACATGATAAATTATTTTTTTATGTATATATACAGTAGATGTTGGATTTCTTTCGATTTATTTGTGTGTTTATTTCTTCATATTTTGAACCCTATAATGAAAACCCTGACTCCACCGTTGCTTAGACCCTCTCTTGCTCTCTTGATATAGGAAGAAGAGAAAGTCTTGCATGAAAGAGAAGAGCTTGTCAAGTTACCTAAAGATGGCCTGCTTGAAACCAAGAAAGAAAGGACATATGAAAGACCTTTCCAAAGTGGTGTAGGCAAGTCATCCTTGGCTACCAAATAAGACTCTTTTCATCATGCTAGACTCCTGTTCTCCTTTGTAAATTACTCCTCCGTTTTAATTTATGGGATATAGTTTGACTTGATACGGATATCTTAAGAAAAAAATGAAGAATTTTGATATTTTATGGTCTTAGACACGCTATAACATTTGTATGATCATAGAATGTTAACTTTTGAAACTTGTGGCTTTAAATATGCCATAACATTTGTATTGTTATAAGAACTTCTAGTTAAGAGTAAAATGAGAAGTGTAAAGTTAACTGGTTTCGAATTTAAAAGTGTCATTCTTTTTGAGACAGACTAAGAGCCTATTTGGATAAGCTTATTTTAAGTTGCTTTTTTTAAGTTGAAAATTCCAGCTTTTAGCTTTTAGCTTTTTTTTGCTATTTTGGCTTAAAATTAAGTGTCCACATGTACTTTTTTACCTTACGCAAACACTATAAAACAGATTAAAAACTATTTTAACTTAAAAAACACTTAAAATAAGCCAATCCAAACGGGCTCTAAGAGCCTGTTTGGATTGACTTATTTTAAGTGTTTTTAAGCTAAACTAGCTTTTAAGCACTTTTTGAGTGTTTGTGTAAATTTAAAAAGTGCTTATAAACACTTGATTTTAAGCTATAATGATAAAAATAAAGTCAAAAACCATAAGTTAGGATTTCTAACTTATGCCTTTTGGCTTATAAGTCAAAACAAAAAAGTCCATCCAAACAGCCTCTAAAAGAAAGTATATCGCATAAATTGAGACGAAGGGAATAACAGAAGAGAAATTCTTGCATGAAAGAGGAGAACATGTCAAGGTAGCCAAGGAGACTGCCTGAAACCAACCCAAAAGGCCACCATTAATGGTGTAAATTATACCTTTTTTTATACAATGGAGCAGGCAAGTCATCCTTGGCTACTAAACAATAATATGAACTCTCCTCTTCATGTAAGAGACCTCTCTTCTTTTCATACTGAGATGATTACTATATGGCAAGTAAGACATGTATTTATAGTCACAACAAATTATCAATGGAGAAACAAATAAGCATCTACATATGGAATAGTTTCTTTATGTTTTCCTTTTTATTGCTTTGACTTTTGGTTTCTTAGCTACACTATCTAATTTCCCAAATTGGAATAAGTTCTCTTCTTTAGTGGGAATGTATTGCATCCCAATATCCAATGATCTAAAGTATATCAAGTACATTGACCATGGGGTAATTATATATGGAGAGGAAACTTCAGTTTCTAAAAAACTTATGTTTCACTAGACATGATGCGTTCGTCATTAAAGGGCAGAAATTAAAAATAAGTTTATTTAAAGGACAAAAATTAAATATCAATTCATTAGAAGGACAAAATGTGTAATTTTATGTATATTACAAGGGTACTACCTAACTAACCAAACATCCTTATCATATCTATTTATTCTCTCATTAGTTTAAATTAATTACATAATATCTCATTGGTTAACAATTCCTCTGTAAATACATGCGGTTACATGCCGTAATCCTTCGGACACATGCAATATCCCATTTCATAACAATTCTCCTCAGGAGGATACATGTCGTAACCTCCCAAATACATGCCGTAACTCCTCGGATATATGCGAACTTAGCCGTAACCTCCCAGATATATGCGGATATATGCCACTGAACTATGTATCCAAATGCCTTAACCATTGTATTTGGACGCCTTAACCTTGTATCCGTCTTCTTTTTTAGTGGTATAATATGTAATATTGAAAACTAATAGTTGAAGGAGTAATTAGTTCCTATACTAATCGATTTTCTATGGTTTTTGCTCCCATGGGACATGCATGTACTTTTTCCAATTAAAAAGTCGAATCCAACTAAATTTGGGATTAAAGCATTTTTTTTGGTGGGGGGTGGGGTTGGGGTGGGGTGGGGGGGCAAATTCAATAGGATTAATATTCTGTTATGTATGTGCCTTCAAGATGAATATAAATAATTGAGGAAACAGCAAAATAAGTGTCATTACTAGATTTGATGCGAATTTAATTATCAGATTCTGTAAGAACAAATTAGTCAAAATTCCCAAGGTCAATAGATAAAACAACATGGCAGAACTTATGAGTCTATTGCATGGATTACAAATACTTTCTCCGTTTCAAAATAAGTGTCATCTTAACCAAAAAAAATTATCCCAAAATAAGTGTCATCTTAGAAATTTAAGACAAAAATTAGTACGTTTTTCCAACTATACCTTTATACTCCATCTTCGTAATAATGTTCAATTTTCAAAAAGACATTTATTAAATAGGGATAGTTTGGTAAAATACACATTGTATTTATTAATTTCTTAATTAATGGACGTGATTTTTGCTAAGATTGAGACTTATTTTGAAATGGAGAGAGTAGCTTATAACAACAATTATCGACCATTGGAGATCACTACAGATTCTATAAAGTTAATAAATTTTCTATCCAATGATAATCACAACACTTATTTCACTTTTAAATATCTCATGTGAACACTATGTAACATTAAGTAATTCTGACCACCTTGAGACATGGTAGGATGATAGATCCTCCGCTTTTAGTCAAAGGTCTCGAATTTGAGCTTTGAGAATGACGAACATGTACTCCTGATAAGAACTTCCCCTTTAATAGGACTATGCGACACAAATCTGATTTAGTCGAGTCAGTAAATTTCGATCACCAAAGTTATACAAATATAATTATTCCATGGTCAATGTGATTGATATACTTTAGACCATTCTATGGTATTTGGAGGCAATACATTCCCTTTCCCTCTAAGAGAATTGCTTGAAGATAAAGTGAGTGCAAGTGTCCTTACAAATGAAGAGAACTTATTCCTATATGAGAAGTCAAATAATGTAAGTCATAAGAGACCAAAGTCAAAACCATAAAGTAACTTTGCCATAGATGCTTTAGTTCTCCATTACTATTTTGCTATGGATAACTACTTGGCAAGTAACACCATCTCAATAACTTATTGTGACTATAAATACATGTCTTACATGCCATATAGTAATCATCACAACAAAGTATTAAAGAAGAGTAGTCTTACATGAAGAAAAGAGTCATATTATTGTTTAGTAGCCAAGGATGACTTGCCTGCTCCATTTGTACTTAAAAGGTTTTCAATTACACTATTAATACAATGGTGATAACCTTTTTGGTTGGTTTCAGGCAGTCTCCTTGGCTACCTTGACATGCTCTTTTCTTTCATGCAAGACTTTCACTACTAAAAAAACTGTCAAAAACCGACCTCAAAAGGTCGATTGTTTTTAATTACCGATCAGAACTTTACCGACCTTTGAATAGAAGAGAGGCCTAGCATGATGAGAGGAGTTTTATTTGGTAGCCAAGGATGACTTGCCTGCACCATTTGGAAAGGTCTTTCATGTATGTCCTTTCTTTCTTTGGTTTCAGGCAGGCCATCTTGGCTAACTTGACAAGCTCTTCTCTTTCATACAAGGCCTTCTCTTCTTCTATTGTTTTAGTTTAGAGTGAAGGGTCAAAAACACACTTGAAGTATATCCCAGTTTTTCGAATTTCATATCTGAATTATCACCAAATGCTTATCGAAACACAACTCAACTATATATGAGTTGTTTCCTTTTTCTACCTGAAATATTACCATCATTCAAGTAGGATAAGGGAACAACTGATCTAGTTGAGGTGTGTTTTGATAAACATTTGGTAATATATATAGTTCAGGTAGATGAAAAGTGAACACATGATAGTTCAAAGGTAACTCGAAAAATCAGGATATTTCAGGTGTGTTTTCAATATAATACTTAGCAGAAATTTACATGATCCTCACAACATTTTGAATGTAAGATTCAAGTATTATACACGCTCACAACTTCCCTAACATCCTTGTTCCCACCTTAGAGCCTAAGCAAAAATATAATACTTAGCAGAAATTTACGGACGTAAATTTATTAATCTGACCAAAATTAGTATACGCCAATTCCATTTTGTCGGATTGAACTTTATAACATGTGTGCTAAAAACATACTTAACCATTCATTAGAGACACTTAACGAACGACTATTTTATTTTAGAATTTATACCTATTGAAAATATATAATAATGAAAGGATAGTCTTATTTCCCACCAATAATTTCTTTTTGTAACAAATATTTTTTTATCAAATAGTATACAAGGGATTCAAAACACTTATTATACCTTTAGTATTTTTCAAATGAATAAAAGCATTTATTGTCTGTTTTCCTCAAAAAGAAAATAGATAGTGATTGGACAAATAAAATAAAAACTAAACTTATTAATATTATATGCTTGATCCTTCGAAAATAATTTATCACGCAGCTCAAGCAGAGGCGAATTTAGAATTTCTAAAACATGAGTGTACTACTAAAAAAAGAAAGAAAATATATATTAAGTGAGAATTGGTCCGTAATTCTCTAGGTAAATAAGTACTCAACGTCCAACTAAGTGCACCATTTTAGTCTTCTTGTAGCATGAGTGCCAACGGATAGTATTATACTAATTTCAGAAAATATATACATAAAATATCTAATTTTAGCGAAAGACCACGTAGTGTTTTTGCCTCTGCTGTATTTTAAACCTGAGACCTTATGGTTCTCTTCCCGCTTCATTGATCACTGGGCCAGACCTTTAATTTTCTACCACAAACCACTTGATTTACCGGGTTTGAATTCTATTATATTTGTACTTATTTAGAAGATTATTTAACACATAGAAAGGATTAGAGCCGAAACTACTGAGTTAGGTTGAATCCGTACATAAGTTCTTAACTATATCCGCCTCTGCTTTTAAGCGACCTGATAGTGTAAAGATGTTCAGTGTATAGAAGTAAAACTCTTTTGTGTACTGAAATGAAGTTATGCAATAGTGAAGATCATTCAATCATAAAGAAGTTACTTTCAAAATATATAAAATAAGTTATTTCCCCATGTAGGTTTCGAACTTGCGACCTTTCGCTTAATAGGCAATCTATTTACCTGTTACCTCTTTACAAAACATATATATAAATTTCGTCCCAAATCCAAAATTCAATTTGTAATTAGAAGATTCATATATATAAAAAAAACATAACTTTATAAAAGGCAATGTAGTAGTTGATCTTTTGGTAAAGCAAGCCATTTTGTCAGTCAAAATCTTCCCAATTCCTATCAATTTTGCAATGCCAGCTGTTACTTTTCAAAAATGTATTACAGCTAGTGTTTGTAATAAGGATGACAATAGGGCGAGGCAGGCGGGGCAAGGCAGATTGAGCCTTAATGCGCGAACTTTTTAGCTCAACCCGCCCGGTGCATATAGCATTTTTCTTGGTATACATGTGGGCAAAAATTAATGAACAATATACCGAAACACCCATTTTTTTTTTTTTTTGATTACCTTCCTCGCGTATGTATAAGACCGAATCCATTCGATTTCTAAAAAGGATTACTAATCCTTAACTTTTCAAGGAATCCTTCATCAGTGGTTGTGAATGACTTATTTTTTCAATCTTTTCGACTTCATAGGAGCAAGTCAGAAAGATGGAGAAAAAGATTGAGAAATAGAACCATCTTATTTAATTCGTTCTCAATAGCCACGAGATGATCATCTTAGGGTGATCCTTTAGTCGACGGATGCTCTTATTACACTCATAGTCTCTGAAGGATGAGAACCAACTATGTAGCATCTATATCGAGAATTCAAGTATTGTATACGTCATTAGTCCGATCCTTTGTAGGAACTAACCGTAATAACGAGCTTGCAAAATAGATCTGTTTATCATAAAGAGCGCAAATTAAACTTTTTTGTTGTCTTGATTAGTTTGCGTACACCTCAATTAATATCATGAGATACATGTTATCTCCCACCAACACAAACATTGAGTAATTTTATATGCATAAAAAATTGAACAGATGAGAAGAAATCAACTAGTGTTTCTGCTTGATCCAACCCATTTTTACCAAGGCAAATTAATTAAATTTTGGATAAGTAGGAGATCATGATCCGTTTATTGATTCGATACATTTTAACTTGCTCAAGTTGTACCAAATCTGCCCATTTATCACTTCCAATTAGGAAAATAAGCACCAATAAGCTACTTTTTTCTTTTGATAATCATGACATCTGAAACATTTTGCATGCACCTTGATTAATTTCAAAAGGTATACCTGCTATCTCCCACCAACACAAGTATCGATAACTGTGTCCACCAAAACTTGAACATACCAACAAGATATAAGCTTTTTCTTTTGATAACCCTGATATTTGGGTCAACTTGCACGCACATTAACTAATCCATAAGTACCTACCTTTCACTAGAATCGATACCGAGTAACTTTGTCCACCATAAACATACCAACAACTCGCTTTTTTGGCACCAACAAGCTAGACATCATGCATTCATAAGAAACTACAATTATGGGTAAATGGACAAGGTAAAAACTTATCTTCACCCACTGTTTACTTCAAGTCAATAAATAAATAACATGTGTTTGCACATAAATATGTAGCACTTAGTCATAGTAAATAAATCACTTAACTATATTAAATCACATTCATGTAAACATCTAATGCGGGAAAATATTTACCGTTGGATAATCAAATCACCAAAATTATACGTACCAATTGTTTTGAATTTATTTTTCACTTTAAAAATAAAAATTATCTTTTTCTATTTTTCACAATGAAACATGATCAAATCTCTATTAGATTTTGATTAAAAAATTAATTTTTTTTCTAGATTTTGGGATCTTGAATTTTTTATCAAAACTTGACAAACTTTATGATCAAACAAATTTTGTCAAAGATATTTCTAAAAGTTACTTGCAATATCTATGATATGAAATCATTTGATATGAAATCATTTTATATGAAGTTGAAGTTTTTGTTTGGACATGCAATTTGAATTTTTGAAGTTGTATTTTTCTCATAAACATGAAAATCTCACAAGTTTTATAAACTATTAATTTTTTTCATTTTTAATAAAATATTATCAAATAAGCAAACTATAATTCATAAATAGAATATTATAACATCCTAAAACATTGCATTGATAAATCACAAATCTTCATATTTTTGTTATAAATAAATGTTTGTGATTACAAACTTCCAAGTACACATAATTATAAAGATCTACTAGTCAATAATAATACTCCCTCCGTTCAACTTTACTTGTCACTTATTTCTATTTTTGATTTCCATTTTTACTTGTCAATTTTGACATATCAAGAAAAGACAATTTTTTTTTTCATGTTTTATTCTTAGTATTAATTAATTCCTAAAATTATTTTCTAAGACTTAATACAAACATGAATTAATATGGGTAATGTGATAAAATAACTATGTCAATCATTATTTTCTTAATGAGTGTGCCAAGTCAAAAAATAACAAGTAAAATTAAATGGAGGGAATAGTAATTAATTATTCTTTAATATAATCCTTTCACACGTCGAGCACAAGTCCTTTTTTTTAGAAAAAATAATTTAAAATAATGATTTTTAATAAAATATATATATTTATATATCAAATTTTATATTTTAAAATATTGAAATTATAATTTAGAATCACCAAATTATGAGTTTTTAAAAATTTAAAATTTCATCGCTGATTTATAAAATCGCATATCGAAACGCTAACTTAATTTGCATTCCCATAGGTTGTCCCCACGTAGTTTGCAAAAGTAGTGGAAGACTTGCTCCATACGTTGCTTGGTTGTTGGCGGGGTTAAAAGCAAATCTCTTTTTATTACACCCACCCTCCGTGCATCTTTAATTGTTTATTATTTATTTGATATATATTTTAAAAAATAATAAAAACAGTAATTATATTATTTTTTAAATATAATAAATTTAATATTTTAAAAAATATATTGAATAATGAATAGCATTTAATCGCGAGGATAAAATTAATAATAAATAATAAATTATGTACTCTATCTATTTCAAAAAGAATAACATGTTTTGACTTGATATGACGTTTAAGAAAATAAAGAATATTTTTGAATCTTGTGATCGTAAATTAAAGTTACGTCAAATGTACTAAAATGTCTATTAATCTTGTGGTATTAAACATGCTAGAAAATTAAAATTAAAGTGTTACAAAAAAAAGGAAAGGATCATCCTTTTTGAAACAAACTAAAAGGGAAAATAGGTTATTCTTTTTTAAATGATATGTCCACTTTATATGACTCACTTTTCTTTTTAGTCAATCTAAAAAAGAATGACACATTTTTACATTTAGTAATAATTAAACTTTAAAATACTTATTTTACCCTTAATAAAATGATTTACAACCACACAAATATCTAAGACAAGTTTTAAAAATCTTTTTTTCTTTTTTTAAATCTGTGTCAAATTAAACTAAGTCATATAAAATGGAACGAAGGGAATATTGAACATTTAATTTTTAGTAATATTAGACAAATAAAAATGGACCGGGGAGTAATTTTCCCACCAACCCAAAATAAAAAGAATAGATTTGTTTCTTGGACCAGAATTCCATAGTACCATTATATCCTCTGTTACAAAAATTATTGGTTTGTTGTAGGAAGACTAAAAAATGGATACACAAGAAGATATTGAGTGTCCATTGATTGTAGAAACTCATGTAAAGGAAGAAGAGAAGAAAAATAATGAGATATTGGAAGAAGTAAAGAGGTTATTGGTATTAGCAGGGCCATTAATGTTAGTTAATTTCTTACTTTATTGTTTACAGGTGATATCTATAATGTTTGTTGGTCATCTTGGAGAGTTATCTCTTTCTGGTGCTTCAATGGCTACTTCTTTTGCCTCTGTTACTGGTCTCAGCTTGTTGGTTAGTCTTTTTCACTTTTTCCTTAATTATTACGTGTGCAAACAAAAGTCTCACATTGGTAGCTGAAAAGATTAGTAAGGTACATATAAGGTGTAATATTTGTCCTTTTGGAGAAAATCGTGCGGACTTGCACAAAACGGATAATATCACCCCATGTAAGAGTATATTTGGGCTGACTGAGCCCCCAACACTTATATTCCTTATACTGTGCTCTTGATGTTTGAAGAAATGTGTGTTCCAATAGTTAAATCTTTCATGGCACTAAGGTGATTTGTTAATATGCTTCTGTTTGGCTATAGAGTTTGAAGTTGAAACTTGAAAATTTGAGATTTTAAAGTTGTGATTTTTGGAGTTTGAAGCTGTATTTGGAAATTCGACATGCATTTTACTTGGAAAATGTTTGAAGTTCTGTGACTGGAAGTCCCAAAAACTGGTCGAAACCGAAAAATATTTGAAAAGTCTGAATCAAATTTCATGGCCAAACAGATATTTGAAGCTAAATTTTTAGAATCTACTCTCAAAATCTATGGCAAAACGCTAGCTGAAATGGTTGTACGGTTAAATGCTAAATGGACTTTTACCATGTCGAACATGGTCACTGAGTGGTTCATGTAGATCAAAATACACTAAAAACTAGGAAGGTGTTTGTAAAAGATGCCCCTTTTATCTCATCTGAGGCGCGCTTAAGTTTTGAAGCTCAGAGAAGTTTAGGGTGGTCACTTAGGCTGCGCTTCAATATAGGCAAGGCACTAAGGCGTGCGCCACATTGCCCATAAGTTCTAGCTTGAATAAAACAGTATTAAACAACAGATATGCAAGAAGATATATTAATTTTTTAGGAAATCATTATGAATGATGATACACTTTGTTGCGTCATTTTCAACGAAAGCCCACACTTCAATTGCGCTTTGCGCTTAAAGCTCTGGTTGTACTGGAGTGCTTTTTAACGCTCTTCGCCTTTGACAACATTGGTTTAACCTGTGCGTACCTCGAGTAATCAATCCAAGCGCGTGATACAGTCCATAAACACGTGTCAGGTAATCCTACCACCAAAGATTGGAGTAGCTAGGACTTGAACCTTAAAATACTCAGGTTGTTACTCCTATGCCTCAACCACTCTACCATCCACTCGAGGACATGTAGGTATTTGTATGACCTATAACCGAGTTCATAGAAATTTACCTTTTTTGTTATTTGGTACCAACTTAAATGGTGTTTTAGCATCTCTGAATTTCAAACTGCATCTTGCTAGAGCAGATGGGAATGGGAAGTGCATTGGACACTTTATGTGGGCAATCATATGGAGCAAAGCAGTATCATATGCTCGGTATCCATATGCAGAGGGCAATGCTTGTTCTTCTACTAGCTAGTGTTCCTCTTGCCTGTATTTGGGCTAATGCAGGACATATTCTCGTATTATTGGGACAAGATCCGGAAATAGCAGCCGAAGCAGGAAGTTATGCGCGCTATATGATACCAACTATTTTTGCCTACGCGCTTCTTCAGTGTCATATTAGATTTCTACAAGCCCAAAAAAATGTGATCCCCATGATGTTCAGCGCGGGAATCACTACTTTACTGCATATATTCACTTGTTGGATTCTGGTCTTTAAATCTGGGCTAGGCAACAAGGGTGCTGCTCTGGCTAATGCTATATCCTACTGGATTAATCTCTTGTTGCTAGCGGCATATGTCAGAATATCGCCTTCCTGCAAAAACACTTGGACTGGATTTTCGAAAGAGGCATTTCATGATATATGGACATATATGAGACTTGCCATTCCTTCTGCTGTTATGCTCTGGTAGTGTTCTCAATCTATGTGAACATATATTATCGCCCTTTCAAAATGAACGATTGTAACAGAGTATTTTGCTTTTCTTGAGACAGCTTAGAGATTTGGTCGTTTGAAATGATGGTTCTGTTGTCCGGACTTCTTCCAAATCCAAAGCTAGAAACATCGGTTCTTTCTATCAGGTTGGACTTATTAGACACACTAATACAAACGTCGTTTCTTTCTATCAAAGGGTTGCTAATTTTGAATTATTTCAGCCTTAATACATGTGCCATGGTGTATATGATACCTGTAGGACTAAGTGGTGCCACGAGGTGAATTTCTAACTCGTTAATATTTCCGTTATATGGTTCTTCATTAGTTTGTATACTTAATTGGCTTTCTCCTCAGCATAAGAGTCTCAAATGAACTAGGTGCTGGACGACCTCAAGCTGCTCGTTTAGCAGCTAGTACTGCAGTATTCTTGGTGGCTACAGAAGGGGTTGTTGCAGCAATAGTGTTGATTTCCGTTCGTAAACTGTGGGGCTACTGTTATAGCACTGAGGAAGAAGTAGTGTCATATGTAGCACAAATGCTAGTCTTGCTAGCAGGATCCCACTTCTTAGATGGTATTCAATCTGTACTTTCAGGTTCGTCCAAATTTTTACAATACTGAGTTTCCTGTTGCTATATGTTTCAAGAATCTGGACTACGTTTCTTGATTTGTTTAAAAACAAGGCTTGAGGAGGCTAGATGGGTATGTTGCTCAGACTCTCCAAAAATGTTGTCGGATCTGACAAGCATGACGCACCTGCCAACACTTTTGAAGAGTACGAGCAACATATGCTATAGCGTATGCTTCGCCAAATTGAATTTGGAATAGCTAATGCAGCAGTTTGATTAGCTAATCGATAAAGTAGGTTCTAAAATGCATATCTAACTCTATCTACACTTGTTTTTCACACACACACACTCAAATGTATGTTTCGACCCTGAACTCTGACAAACCCATTCTATACTTGTTTTTTCACAAACATACATATATGATTAGACCCTGAAACACTGAGTTCTGCTGAATCCGCAAACCCATGGTTGAATTTACCACTGGAGTTAAATGACTAGACGACCTTATCACCTATCAAAATCCAGGTACTGCGCGAGGGTGTGGATGGCAAAAGATCGGGGCAATTGTCAACTTGGGAGCTTATTATCTTTTCGGAATACCTGCTGGTGTTATATTAGCTTTTGTCTACCATTTAGGTGGAAAGGTACGTACTCCTTCAAGCTTCTCATTTTCTTAGCTTTTCCGTCTTCGGAGCTATGCAAAAATCTAATGATGATATGATTTTCAGGGACTATGGTTGGGAATCACTCTTGCCCTTTTTGCACAAGCACTACTTCTTTTAATAGTTACTCTGCGGACAAATTGGGAAAAAGAGGTAAATATATGACTCGTTTTAATCTAATCCTTTAATAATTTCCGCTTGAACTCTTTGGTAACTCCGTACTCTTGAATTGTGTTACTAACTCATCTAAAAGTTTAAACGGTTAGGGAGAACTTACTTTTAGTTACTTAATTATATTATGTCTCAACACAGATCTCCGGTGTTTGCTTTCTTATTTGAAAGGCGGAATTCTATGAAGTAATGGTAATAATGCAGGTATTTTTTGAGTTTTTGTAGGCAAAGAAGGCAGCTGATAGGGTGACTCCAGAGCTAGCTAACAGAGAAGAAAATGCAGGATGACACTTGACTAGGATGGAAATGGGGCGGGGCTGGGCGGGTTGAGCCTTAACCCGCAAAATTTAAACCCGCCTCGCCCTAATGAATATTGGAAAATTGACCACACCAGATCCTAATTTAGAAGAATTTTCTGTTTTTCCTTTTGCTCCTATGAGTAAATGAAACATACTTCAAAATAACACAAAAAAAAGAAACATGCATAAAGCAAATTAAACTTCCATTATTTGACTCATCTTGTTCCTAACCTTTGTTTTTTTCTATAACTGTGGTGTTTGAGCTAGTTTTCTCGCACCTCGACTATACCATGGGATATCTACTATCTCCCACCCGCCGATGCACCAAGTAACTTTGTCCACCAAGACTTGGACATATGGAAGAAATCGCCTAATATTTTTGCTTGATTTAGCTCGTTTTGAACCTAGCAAATTAAACTTCAGACAAATAGGATAATGATCCGTTTATTTATTTGACACAATTTAACTTGCTCAAGTTTGACCTAACACGCCCATTTGCCAACTCTTGGGATGAATAAGCACAAACAAACTAGCGGTGTTCGGGCCATAAGATACCTACTATCACCCACCAGCACAGGTACAGACAACTTTGTATACCAAGGCGTGGATATACCAACAAACTAGGTTGTTTTGCACCAACAAAAGATTGAAACTTTAAAGTAGAAACTAAAAATATGGGTACATAGATAATTATATCACCAAAAGAGTTACCTTCTAAAAATAATATAAAAGAAATGATTGATTGGCCCATGCAGGTCTCGAACCTGCGACCTTCGCGTTATTAGCACGACGCTCTAACCAACTGAGCTAATGGGCCACCTGTTTGCATAACCTTACCTTTAACTTGTTAACGTAATAATTACTAAGTACTAATAATTGATTGTGAATCCAATAAATCAAACCAGAGTTGTAAAATATTCAGGCATGTGTATCTGAATTTGTGTTGCCAAAAAAGTTTTTTCTCCCCTCAATTTCAACAATTTAACACTCAAATATACTCAATTTTATAAAAATTATAATTAAAAAATCTTGGTTGTAATTCACTGTTTTAGCTAGCTTTTTGGAGATTTTGACTTTGTTAGTAGAAGAATCTGAAAATTTTCATATTGATCAAATCTATGAAATTGAAAAATTGCTAGAAAAGGAAAGAAAGAAAGTCCATGTCACTACAAACAAAGCATTGAGAGTTTGTAGAATCAAATTTAAACATCAATAATTGTTGCAGATGATATAAATATGAATATGAAAGAAAGATAACTGTCTGTTCGTTTTTAAGTGGAATATTCATTATTATAATTAGTCGATTAGGAGAACTATTATCTCAATACAGAGTATACCTCTTATCACCAAAGGATGTGGTGCAGCGGATGAGGCTGCTCCTCTCTTAATTAGAGGTTTAGGTTTCGAGCCCAGAGTACGAATAAACCTCGGTAGGGATCGTATTCCCCAATGGGCCTTATGCATTACAAATCCGGATTAGTCAAGCTCCAATACAGGTATCGAACACTAAACAAAAACTAAAAAAAATAAAAAAATTACTTGTCTCCATCGAACACTTTTAACATGAGGCTATTGGGAGAATCAAATCCATTTGTTAATATAGTTATTCTTTTTTCCTCATTCAAATATGTTATTCGATTATATCGAATCCCTGTATATTATATTATATAATAAAACCAAATTATAAAAAAACTAAATCGAAAAAATCGACCCCCCCCCCTCCGCGCACACACACCCAAAAAAAAAAAACTCTCTATACAGAATGTATCATATAGTTTGACTGATAAAGTTTAATAAAAAATTAAAGACTTTTAAAATTTACGATTTTACATATGATATAATATTTGTGAGGTTATAAAATTTTTGAAACTTCTGATTTTAAATATTTCATAGCATTTATATGCCTACAAAAAATTCTCATTTAGAAAATATAAGATATGTTATTCTTTTTGAAATGTACGATAAAAAAAAAATAGTGTCAAATAAAGTGAAAGTGTGAAACGGTAAATATACACTATAACTTATGTAAGAAGAGAAGGTCAATTGCATGATAAAAAAGAGCTTATCAAGTTAGCCATGGTGACCTGCCTGAAACCAAGAATGAAAGGACATATACACCATCAATATTATAGTATAAATTAGAGTTAATGGTCGTCAAAAACACATTTAAACTATCATTCTTTTATTAGTTTCATATCGTATTAATTATTCATTGTTCTTTTTACCTACCTAAATAATTATCACTCTCTTTGTATTAAAACACACCTCGATGCTGAGTTGACCATATATTGTTTCCACTCGCCATCAGGCACGTGCAAGCCAACTCAACATCGAAGTGTGTTTTAATACAAATAGAGTAATAATTTAGGTAGGTAAATAGAACAATGGAAAATTGATGTATGAAACTCGAAAAAAAGGCCACGTGATAGTTTAGGGCGTGTCTTTTGACCATTAACTCTATGAATTAATGACCTTTTCGTAATTAAAGCTTTCAGGCAAGTTATCCTTGGCTACTAAATAAGACTCCTCTCATCTAATCTCATTCTTCTCTCTTGATCACTTCATAAATTAGCATACTCACACACAGGGGCGTAGCTACATTGACTCAAGGGTGGTCACTCAGACACCTTTATATATCATCTTTCGTCGAAAAATTATATTGTGTATATAAAAAATAATATTGTATATATATGTCAAAAACAACTTTTTAGAGATATATACAAGAGTTTTGAATACCCTTAGCAAAATTTCTAGCTTTGCCACTGGTGAGTCTCTCTCTCACACACATATATGTATCCAAAAGAATGAAAAAGTCTTGCATGAAAGAGAAGAGCATGTCAAGGTAGCCAAGGAGACTGCCTGAAACCAACCAAAAAGGCCACCATTGATGGTGTAAATACCTTTTTAAAATAATGGAGCAGGCAAGTCATCCTTGGCTACTAAACAATAATATGACTCTCCTCTTCATGTAATACTTCTCTTCTTTTCATATTGAGATGATTACTATATGGCAAGTAAGCCATGTATTTATAGTCACAACAAATTAGTAACAATGGGGATATAAGCATCTTTTTCATATTTGCTTTATAAATAGAGCAACTCGGTGCATTAAAACTTCAGTTATGCATGGAGTTTGAAGAAAGGATGAACCACAAGGGTTTATTGTACGCAGCTAGTCTTATCTTGCATTTCTGTAAGAGCTTGTTTTCACGGCTTGAACCCGTAACCTCCTGATCATATGATAACAACTTTATCAGTTATTTCAAGGCTCCTCTTCTCATAGTAGCTTAACTAAAAGAACAAATGTTATCCTTTTAATTTATTGCTTTGACTTTGGTCTCTGAGATACATTATCTGAATTCCCAAATAGGAATAATTTCTCTTCATGATTTGTAAGGACACTTGCATTGAGCACTTTATCTCCCATCATTTCTTGTTGGGGGAATGTATAGTCCTATGGTATTTGTTCCTAGTGGTCTCAAGTATATCAAGCACATTGACCATGGAATAGTTATATACTCCCTTCGGACCACTTTATTTATTGTACTTTTCAGTTTACATGCCACTTAAGAAAAAGATTAAGTAAAGGATAACTAAGTATGTTTTGGTTTTCTGAAATGACAAGTATTATGGACCCTATCTTTAGTAAAGATGACAAGTAAAGTGGTCCGGAGGATGTTTCTATTTCCATTTATACAAAGTACTCTCTTCGTTCACTTTTACTTGTCCATTATATTAGAAATACATGTCTATTTTTACTTATCCAATTTGAAAAAGCAAGAGACAATTTATCATTTTATACATATTTTACTCTTATTATTAAGTACTAATTATTTTCAGTTCATTTTTCAACATTTTGGATTTATACTAGACGACTTATAATAATAATAATGAGTAATATAGTAAAGCTATCATTTTATTTATTGCTTCTTAAGAAATGTGTCAAGTGAAACATAGACAAGTAAACTTGGACGGAGGGAGTACAAATTACTCTATGTTCTATTTGTTTGTATAACTTTGATATTTGAAACGCATTGACATGATTAATCCAAATTCACATGATGTTTGATTCATTAAAGGAGGAAACGCTTGTAGTAATAGCACAAACGGGTAGCCTTGTTTTAATTACAGGGATTTTTTTAAAATAAATTTTGTCGGTCCATGGACTGATTTTATTGATAATAAGGGGCACAAAGGCCCGAAGTCATGTTCAAAAGTGACCAGCCCAAAGTATCTATTTATGAATTTTATCTGAAGTGCTTTTTAATTGTATTTTCTCCATTTTCATGGCTCGAATTCAAACCCTAACACATCTCTTAGAAGTAAAAGAGGGAATTTTGACTAATTTTTTTTCTTATAGAATATGATAAATTCGCATCAAATCTTTGGAATAGAAAGAAATAAAAGTCCATGCCACCAAATGAGACATTAGGAATGACACATCTATTTGATGTTTATTATTTGTATTCATCTTGACTATATACAAAGCACACATATTGAATATCAATCTGATTGAATAAGTTGACCCTCCAAAAATATGCTTTAACCCCAAATTCAGTTGGGTCTCGACTTTATAATAAATATGTTCTATGTATTTATTATTCATAGCTATATTTAAAAAAAAATACATTTTATAATTATATTTTACTCTCTTTAGCATCTCTTCTCTCTATCTCTCCCTAATATCGCTCGTCTATCTCCTTTCTCTCCCTCTCTCACTCGCCACTGTCCTGTCTCTCTCTCTCTCACCCTCTCTCGCCTCTCTCTCTCTCTCTATGTTTGTGTGAATCTCTGTATTTTCTCCTTTCTCTGTGTTTTCGCCTCTCTCTCTCTCTCGCCTCTCTCTCTCTGTATGTTTGTGTGAATCTCTGTATTTTCTCCTTCTCTGTATTTTTGTATTTTCGCCTCTCTCCCTCTCTCGCCTCTCTCTCTCTCTCTCTCTATGTTTGTGTGAATCTCTGTATTTTCTCCTTCTCTGTATTTTTGTATTTTCGCCTCTCTCCCTCCGTCGCCTCTCTCTTCTCTCTATCTCTCCCTAATATCGCTCGTCTATATCCTTTCTCTCCCTCTCTCACTCGCCACTCTCCTGTCTCTCTCTCCCTCTCTCGCCTCTCTCTCTCTCTCTCTCTCTATGTTTGTGTGAATCTCTGTATTTTCTCCTTTCTCTGTATTTTTGTATTTTCGCCTCTCTCCCTCTCTCGCCTCTCTCTCTCTCTCTCTCTCTCTCTCTATGTTTGTGTGTATTTTCGTATTTTCTCCTTCTATGTATTTTTGTAGTTTCGCCTCTCTCTCTCTCTCTCAATCTCTTTGTTGTATGTTTTTATTAGGGCGAATGAATACAAGTGATACAAGAGCGAATGAATACAAGCGATATAAGAGACGAATGAGTACAACTGAAATTAGAGTGAATGAGTACAACTGAAATTAAAGCAAATAAATACAATTTCCTATATTTTTTTGTTTTTTGTATCTTTGTATATACCCGGACTACATTCATCGATACTACCTAAATGCGCACATAAATAGAAGTGAAATTAGAGCGAATGAATACAAGTGGTACGTACAAGAGCGAATGAATTTAGGTAAAAAATTAGAGCGAATGATTACAGTTCCTTGTAATTTTTGTTGTTTGTATCTTTGTATACATCCTTACCGCATTACTCGATACATATTGTATTCATTGATACAATATGTATTCGTCGATAAACCCTGTATTCATGGATATATTTTAAATGCGCTTATGAATACAACGAAAATAAATTTAAGTTGGAAGTATATAAAATAAATATTATTCAAACAAGTAAAAATAAGTAAGAGATAGGAGAAAATGACAAAAATGGTCCCTTATCTTTGAGGGTAGGTTCAAAATAGTCCCTTAACTATCCACTTATCAGTTTTGGTCCTTTAAGTTTACCACAAGTTAACAAGAATGGTCCCTTAAATATGCACTTAACAATTTTGGTCCTTCAAATTTACCAAAAGTTAACACTTTTTGTCTCTAGCAAAATATTCATCGAACTATATCTATTAAATTTGACGGAAACTATGAAAAAAAAGATTCAATTATAAGACTAAGAAAGTCACATCAAATTCTAAAATATGCAACATAAAAAACTAGAAGACACTAACAAAATATTTAAAAAATAAGCAAAAACTACACCTTAAAAAATTAATGCCAGACTTTAAAAATAATTTAGAAATTGCAGAAACTATTTAAAAATTCACTACTAAAACAAGAGAAAAACTAACAAACAAAAATCGAGGAACACTATAGGAAAGCCAATGATTTTTTAAAATTTTATTTTACGAAAATCGACAGATGAATCTATCGATTTTTTTCGCGCAAAAATGCATGTAAACTATAAAAAATTTAAGCAAAAACCTACCGATGTTCGTTGGTTAATTTAGCGCAATAACTATGATTATTTTTATTTTTAAAAACAAAATAGAGGATTCCGTTAGTCTATTTTATGAAACTCTGATGGACGGGTGTTGTTTTTTAAAGCGCTAAACTGTAGTTGAATAGTATAAATAAAAATAATGAAAATGTTTATTGTATATCGACTTTTTAATAAAAATTGAGATTAGTATATTTACCTTGTCAAAGTTTTTCTCGATTTTGCCCTATAACTGACAGACGTCCGTTGATTTTATCTCTTAGTAATTGTCCTTTTCTAGTAGGGTGTATCCCTAAATGTGACTTCTTGCTAATCTTTTTTCATAGTTCTCGTCAAATTTAATAAATAGAGTTCGATGAATATTTTGTCAGAGACTAAAGGTGTTAATGTTTGGCAACCTTGAAGGACCAAAACTGTTAAATGCATATTTAAGGGACCATTCTTGTTAACTTGTGGTAACTTAAAGGACCAAAATTGGTAAGTGAATACTTAAGGGACTATTTTGAACCTACCCTCAAACATAAGGGACCATTTTTGTCATTTGTCTAGAGAAGACGCGGCCATTGATGCCACTCATAAGAAAATAATCATTTGTAGCGTTGCATACTCCCACCTCCTCTAAATTCATAGACAAGTTGTGCAATATCCATTTCGAAGTCATAATAAATAACAATACCAAGAACATCCAAATGAGTAGAATAAAGTAACTTAAATAGTACATTATATACTATGCAACTTAAAAATATCTCAATATATTTTTATGTTCTTTGTGTAGATCATGGAACATCGTAGTTGAATATATAATAGGAATTTTCATCAACGTTCGGGGGATGAGAAAAGAATTTTTGCAAGGTGTCAATGATTTATTAATCATGCAATGACACTTTATTTTTTTTCTAACCGAAGGGTTGATTAGGTGTTCTTGTGTGAAATGCAAGTGTAGAAATTTATGTACACCGGAGGGGTTAAAGTTCATTTTTATCAAAAGGGGTTTAAAGAAAATTATTGTGTATGAATTAGTCATATTTTTTATTTTGTCGATCAGAAGAGTTTTTCGAATATTTTGGTCTTACATTAGTTTCGTGAGAAGATGAAGTTGATATCTTAAACCTTTGTTATTGGTGAAAGTTGTCGATTAATGGAACATAATATCTAAGATTCTAGATTAAACAGTATGGGTTATGATGCTTTGGAGATGCATTTCAATTTTGAATTTGGAAAAAATGTTGAACAAGCTCCCAATAACGTTTTTATGAACAATTAGAGGTTGCTAGTCGTCATTTATGTGAAGGGAATATTTACTAAAACATAGAATTTAGTGACGGACAAATTCCGTAGCTAAACATTAAAATCCATCGCTAATCCTATTTAGCGACGAAATTCATAGCGAATTCTATTTTTTTTCAATAACGAGTCTACACTCAGAATTCTCTAGTGTTACAGTTAGATTATTGAGTATCAAATCAAATTAAAATATTTATCAAGGAGCAATTATGACATATTTTATCACAATTAATATTTTTTGGCTGATAAAGGGATCAAATGGTATATAGTTCATTTGTTGGTAGCTTGGAGGATTAAAAGCATGACTCTTGCTTTCCAATTGGCTGTTTTTGCATTAATTGCTACTTCATTAATCTTATTGATTGGCGTACCCGTTGTATTTGCTTCTCCTATGGCTGGTCAAGTAACAAAAATGTTGTATTTTCTGGTACATCCTTATGGATTGGATTAGTCATCGACTTTAGGTACGAATTCGTTGAACTTCCTGATTAAATCAAGAAAGAAAGGAGAGCTTATCAAGTTAGCCATGGTGACCTGCCTGAAACCAAGAAAGAAAGGACACCATTAACATATGACCCTTTCCAAGTGGTTTCAGGGATGTCAAGGTAACCAAGATATATAGCCTGAAGTATTATATTAAAAACACACTTGAAGTATCCTGATTCTTCGAGTTACCTATATGAACTATCATGTGTTCATTTTTTCTACCTGAACTATATATCACCAAATGTTTATCAAAACATCTCAATTGTCAGTTGTTCCCTTATCCATACCTGAACGATGGTGATATTTCAGGTAGAAAAATGGAACTTATAGTTGAGGTGTGTCTCGATAAACATTTGGTGATAGTTCAGGCATGAAACTCGAAAAACCGATATACTTCAGGTGTTCTTTTGATCATTCGCTCTAAACTAAATAAACAATAGATCAAGAAGAGAAGGCCTTGTATGAAAGAGAAGAGCTTGTCAAGTTAGCCAAGATGGCCTGCCTGAAACCAAAGAAAAAAAGGACATATGAAAAACCTTTCCAAAGTGGTGCAGGCAAGTCATCCTTGGCTACCAAATAAAACTCCTCTCATCATGCTAGGCCTCTCTTCTATTCGAAGGTCGGTAAAGTTCTGATCGGTAAAAAATAATCGACCTTTTGAGGTCGGTTTTTGACATTTTTTTAGTAGTGAAAGTCTTGCATGAAAGAAAAAAGAGCATGTCAAGGTAGCCAAGGAGACTGCCTGAAACCAACCAAAAAGGTTATCACCATTGTATTAATAGTGTAATTGAAAACCTTTTAAGTACTAATGGAGCAGGCAAGTCATCCTTGGCTACTAAACAATAATATGACTCTCCTCTTCATGTAAGACTTCTCTTCTTTTTCATATTGAGATGATTGCTATATGTTGGCAAGTTAGAGACTATTTATAGCTAGGGGGTGAGCCAGGTAGGGCTCAGGGGCTTCATCCGAACCCCGTTCAACGGAAAATTACATGATTTATATGTAGTTAAAATTAGTTTTTATGTACATATTTAATAGATGTTGAACCCCCTTCGATTTATTCTTGTGTTTACTTCATATATTTTGAATTCTTTTAGTGAAAATTCTGATTCCGCTACTATTTATAGCCACAACAAATTAGTAACAATGGAGAACTATATAAGATTCTATGGCATATATAGTTTGCTTTATGTTTTCCTTTTATTGCTTTGACTTTTGGTTTCTTAGCTACATTATCTGATTTAATTCACAAAATGGGAATAATAAGTTCTCTTTATTTGCATGGATACTTGCACTCACTTTATCTCCAATTATTTCTTTTAGGGGGGTGTATTGCATGCCAATACTCTACTCCCTCCAGATGAATTTACTTGTCACATTTTTAATTTACACGCTTTTTAAGAAAAATATTAACTAAAGTGTAATTTGATTAAACCTCCTTATTTACTATTCCTTAATATTTAATACTTCTCTTTTTTTGTACTACATTAATATCTCTTTATATTTATGATTAAGGGTAAGGGTGAAAACAAACAACTAATTATACCTTGATTTTTTGAAATGACAACTATTTTAGACCATCTATTTTTAGTAAGGATGACAAGTAAAGTGGTCCAGAGGGAGTACAATATACTTCCTCTCTTCCATATTAATTGTCAAGGTTACTAAAAATATTATTTCAATATACTTGCCATTTTTACAAAATCAAGATAGAATTAGTTGATTTTTTTCTATTTTGTCCTTAATATTACTCTCTCTGAACCACTTTACTTGTCTTGAAAGTAAACAAAATAAGTTACGTAAAAAATTATAAATTTGAAGAGTTCAAACAACTGTAATTGATTGATGTTATGATTGGTCAAATACGTACTAGTAAGATTAACTTAGCCTTATTTATCAAGAAAGATGAAGGTAAATTCGTAAAATAACATTTTCTATTTATAATTTTTAAAAGAGGTACAAAAGAAAAATATGAAAACTAATATGAGACAGAGGAGGAGTATATCATAGTGATACTTGAAATCGCGCAAGGACGTCACTAACCTCACTTATACATCGAATTTTCTTTTGATTTTTCACCCGATCAGTACTCGCTTTTAGGCCCTCAACTAATACAGATTTACGTTACATACAACTCATTATAGAGAAAAACGCCTTCTACAGACTTGTGGTCAAGAATGAATAAATCTTATCCATCTCAAGTCTGGTGCACTAAAGCTCCCGCTATGCGCAGGTCCGGAGAAAGGCCCGACCACAAGGGTCTATTGTACGCAGTCTTACCTTATATTTCTGCAAGAGGCTGTTTCCAAGGCTTGAACCTGTGACCTTATGATCATTGGCGGAGCCAGACATTTTACGAAGGGTGTGCAAAAATTGTACGTATTGGCAGAGCAGCAGGAATCGAACCTTCGCTTCCTCAGTATTTCGAACTACATTGGCCACTGAGCTATCCTGGTTAATTAATATTCTTTTCAATCGATTTTTAACCTCTATATACGATATAATTTTTCGACGAAGAGTGTTCGGCTGACCACCCTGGAAGGGCTGTAGCTCCGCCCCTGCTTATGATCACATGGCAACAACTTTACCAGTTACTCCAAGGTCAGTGAAAACCATTTCTAATATCATTTTTTTACTTTCCATATAGAGAAGAGGGGAATAATAATAGAAAGTAAAAGAACTTGACTTTGTTCTCACAAAATTTGACAAATTCGCATAAAATCTTTGACAAAAGGAAAAGAAAGAAAGTCCATGCCACTAAAGAATTCGAATAAGAAAATTATCCAAAAAAGATTTCATGTGTTTTATCTAATAATCTTTGTATTATACTTTTTATTGATATTGTATAAAAAAAAAAGAGTACGAAACCTAAAGGGCAATTTGTTCAAGTAAATGGCCAAATTGGAGGGTTACGAAAATTGGGAGGGACAGAAATGGAATTTTTTCAGATTTTCTCTGTTAAAATATAACTATTAATTAAATATATTTATTGCTTGACTATTATTATTAGATTTTTATTCATCTGTTTTAACTTATTAATCATCGTATAATTTTTTTTATGATTATTTGTTACTAGTTTTAAGCTATGCGCGTGAATACGATAAATGTTAATCGGCAATCGCAAACTCTTTAATATGATGAATATTAGTCATAAACTCTTGAATATGATTTTGTTAAGAAATCATAATATTTGTTTACCAACAAAAAAAACTCTTGAATATGATGACTATTAATCATATATATATATATATATATATATATATATCTAGCCAACTTAATAAAGAAAAGAAATAGATTAAATTACATAAAGAGCCACACATCCCTATTATATTTATTAACTCTTTCACTATTTTATTTTAATTACTTAATATATCACATGTTAACAAAAAATCATTCGGATACGTCCAACCCCATCGGATATATCCCAACCCCATCGGATACATTTCAACCCTCGGATACATGTTGTAACCTCTCAATACATGTGGATATATGTTGTAACCCCTCAGATACATGCGAATACATGTTGTAATCTCTCAGATACATGCGGATGCGATGAATCTGATACTAAAACCATGTATCGAGACAGCGCCGATGTATCCGAGATAAAATCATGTATCTAGATGCCTTATGCAATGTATCCGAGTGGTATATTTGAAAATAGTGAGAAAAAGAGTAATTAACTTTTAAAGATATGTGTTTTATGTAAGTTCCCAAAAAATATGTTTCACAAAATTATTCTAATGGCTTATTGTAACTTTGATGTATGAGTTGCACATTTAATTTAGAGAAAATCAGACAAGATATTCATTAAGTTAAATTATTTACCCAAAAAAATAGCCTATTTTTACTATAAAAAGTGACCATTCAGCCATTTTTCATTACTCAAACTGGCCATTCGGCCATTTTTCATTACCGAAAATAGCCTATTTTTACTATAAAAAGTGACCATACAACGTATATGAATGTATATACATTTCCGATACATAATTATATATCATATATACATGTTTATTCACCATTTATACAATATCGATATATTACATATATATATTATATAATTATTCATACAATATTAATACATTATATATATATATATATATATATATATATATATATATATACATGTGACCATTTAGTTGTAATTTCTTTTGTCGCCAGTACATTTAGGTTTAAAATCCAATTTAGTCCGTAGCTTAGACAGAGTATAATAATACATTGACTAATTATACCCAAATATTATGCAAAAATTTTGTATTCTTTATTTGTCCTTAAAAATGAATTCTATTTTCTCAAGTCCTATTATGAATTTCATCTTATTTTTATTGAAACTCAAATAGAAAAATATAAAATAAAAAAAGGAAGAGAAAAACTCCATATTAATATAGGTTTTTAGTCATACACAGAATTTAATTGGATGCGTAGTATTTAAATCTAACTAAAATTTGACAATTTGTTTCTAGAAAGAAATAAAATTACGTATCTTCATAAAAATAAGATAGAAAATTAATGCTTATTATTAATTTTTCCAACATCAAGTGTATCGTAATTATTTAGTATAATTCTCAAAAAGGTATAAAGCTATATCATAATTAAAGGAAATAGAAAAAAAAAAATAGTTTTATAGTTAAATCATATAATAAATCATTCCAAATTCGAATAGCATTGAAAATATAATGAAATTGTTTAATTAAGATAAAATCTAATTAATTGATTTTAAAATTTTAAAAATTAGAATTTCCTACATATATAGTTGGACTGTTCGATTAACGTAGCTATTTAATCTTAGGCGTATCATCTGAAATGACGCTAACGTTATCGTATTCATCGAACTCTTCCTAGTTCATACTTTTTTTTATTGGGCTATCAGTTCGGTATCGGTTTTAAGGTTTTAGTTAATTGTTAAACCGATAACCCAATAAGATTATACTAAAATTATATTTTTATCCATAATTATATAATAGTGGCTTTAGATTTTAAATATATACCCTATTATTTTCTGCATTTTATAGTTGTTGTCTAAGTGTTGTTGTTTTCTTTCTAAAGTCGTTGGTTTGGGGGGGTTCTACCTATCAGTGTTGTTTTTCTTTTTGATTGATTGCTACCATTGCTACTGCATTCAAGTAATTTGTTACTTAAGTAGAAAGAAAATAAGTTAGCTTTAGTAATAATGGATTTGAATTTGCTTATGCTTGTAATTTGTATAATTTTTTATGCATGAAGGTAGTGTATATATGAAGATGAAAATAAGAGAAAGCAAAAAAAATTATAGGAGCATTTTCTTATCGATTAAACCGAAAATCGTAGGAGTTAGTTCTGCTCCCATGTGCCATAATTTTTTTTAAAATGCAATTACGCCATATGCATGGTGGCGTCTCCCTTTATATTAAAAAGGAAAACAAATAAACAAAGAAGTTATAAAGATCATGATTCCGCAAAAAGTTCCTCGTACAAGGAAAATTGTATCTCTCTAAAGGGCAACAAGGCTAGTAAAAGTAGATGAAGATACTTATGTACATGACTTTACATGAATCAGTTCTTCATGTGAATGTGTCGGAAAGCAGTCATTTGTTGCAATCTAGAGTATAAGATCCTTTAGCAATAACAGATAAATCGTTTGGAGAAGAGATGATTTTGTTCTGTCTTCCAATGCTTCATTATTTAGCTCTTAGCTAATGCATACGTCACTCGATTCGATTCTCTATAACAATGTTGAGCCGTGCAATTTTTCCTCGATCGACCAGTTCCATTGTCTCTTTTATCGTATCTTGCATGAACCATATATATTGACCACCACAAGAGAATTATATTCTAGAACACTATAAATTAATTAAACATTTCTAGATTCAGGTTAGTATAACAGCCAAGCATGTTTTTTTTTCTTTCAATAAATGGTGTAATTAAATTTAACTTCTCACTTCTACCCCTGGGTTGAGAGTGGAGAGCAGATCACAAGCCAAGTATAACAATTTGCAACCTATGCAATAAGTTTTTTCTTTTTTAGTCTGTTTCAAAAATTAGAATATCACTTCTTTATAGTTAAAGATAATTTAACTTTGAAATTTTTATTTTACTCTTTATGAGATGATTTATAACTACTTATGTTTATAACTTGTTTTGGTTTTTGTTTTAGCTAATTAATTTGAAAATCATTTTTGTCAATATCAGAGCAGTACTTTGTGCTTGATCAATATTCCAAAAGTGCTTTAGGAGAAAAACTACTTTTTTTAGCTTCTGAAAAACAGCTTCTACCCCTGCTCAAAACCACTTATATTAATTTCCTCTAAAAGCATGAATAAACACCACAATTTTTAAAATAAACACTTTTGATTTCACAAAAGTTTGGTCAAACAGACTATTAAACCGTAAGTTTCAAAAGTGATTTTGTCATTCTTAAACTTTTTGCTCAATCAAATAGTGACACATAAAATGAAAAACCGATGAGACTAGTAAAAAAATGGAAGAAGAGAAAGCCTTGCATGAAAGAGAAGAGCTTGTCAAGTTAGCTAAAGATGACCTGCTTGAATCCAAGAAACAAAGGACATACATGAAAGACCATTCCAAAGTGGTGCAGGCAAGTCATCCAGCTTGGCTACCAAATAAGACTCTTCTTATCATGCTAGACTTCTCTTCTCTTCCAAGGACATTCTGGTGCACTAAGCTCTCGCTCTGTGCGAGTCCGGATCACAAAGGTCCATTGTACGCATCATTATGATCAGCATTTCTGCAAGCTAAGAGTCTGTTTTCACGGCTCACAACTTTATCAGTTATGCCAAGACTCCTCGAGTAATGAAAAGAGTCTTGCATAAAAGAGAAGAGCATGTCAAGGTAGCCAAGGAGACTGCCTGAAAACCAAACTAAAAGGCCACAATTAAACACCTTTTAGACAATGGAGCAGGCAAGTCATCCTTGGCTACTAAACAATGTGACTCTTTTCTTCATGTAAGACTTCTCTTCTTTTCATTGAGATGTTTACTATATGGCAAGTAAGCCATGTATTTATAGCCACAACAAATTAGTATACTAGTAAATGAAGAACTATATAAGCATGACTTAATTCTTTATGTTTTTTCCTTTTATATTTGCTTTGACTTTGGTTTCTTAGCTACATTATCTGATTTCCCAAATTGGAATAAGTTATCTTCATTTGGAAAGAATACTTGCATTCACTTTATCTCCAGGAATTCTTTTAGGGGCCGGGATGAGGTAGACCTAAAATTACATTTGAAGGAAATTGTCTCCAAAGGCCTACAATTTCTTGGAATCAATGTAAATTTAGCTAAAAAGAAGGGAAAAGATTCATTGATATCTACTTGTTGGGAATAGGTTTTCGTCTTGTTGGAGGACTTCTAATATTGTTACTACGTATTACATTTATTTAACTTATTTTCACATTAACTTTTATTTGATGTGATTATGACATGAGTTGAGCTAATTAAATGAAATAAAGAGGATCCATATGTTGATCACCTCAACTTGTTTGGGACTAAGGCACATACGTTATTTGTATTTTGTCCCAATGTCATATGCATGCACATTTACAAAAGATTATTATACTCTAACTCCCTCAACTGTTATGTGGGTTTCTAAATTGCAAACCAAAAGTCGTATTAATTTTATGCTTAAATAGCTTATTTCCTAACTAGCTATCAAACATTGTATATAACTCATACAAAATTTAATACATGAATAAGTTGCTTCTTTATTAGCTACGAAACGACCCCTTATAAATTAGAGCATGTATTTTCTTCTCCTTTTGTATTCCTCATGAATACGACACAAAATTCGACCTGTTATGAATTATGATTGACCTTGATTATTTTGTGGGGCAGAAAAAATAGATTTGATGCCCAATTTTCATGTTTAAAGGGTATTCCTTCAAACAATTATATGCTTTCCAAAAAGTCCATTATATAATGATCCAACTTTAGTCAAAATGGTATAGTTTGCAGCTTTATCCATATTCCCTACTAGCACATGCATGTGCACATTTAAACTAATTTAAGCTTAATGATTGAACAAAATAGATAGAATAGACTTGATTTACGTAATACTCCCTCTGTTTTAGTTTGTTCGTCTTTTTTTCTTTTAATCCGTTTTAAAAAAGAATGTCTTCTTTCTTTTTTTTGAAATTCCTTTAATTCTGACATTCCAGCAAGCTCTAACGAAACGTAAACCTAGTTCTCTGGTGGTAATGAAGGCATTGAATTTTCTTCACTAAAGGGCGGATTTCATTGTGTTTTTAATGCAGGTGATCTTGTTGTGTTCACCTCTTGAGCAATGAGGTTTTCCATGATAAATCTTGCGTTCTTTACTTTGATAGTTTTTACTTTTCATCACAAGAACCTGGTTCTTGTGTTCAATAGTTGATACTAGTTCTTTTCAATTTGCTTCAAGTCAAAGTATACTGAAAGGGGTACAACAATGGAGTGATTGCAAGGGCAACGCCTAGGGTTAAGTCTCGGATTGCAAGAGTTGTAATCCGAATTTTTGACTCATTAATTTTAGTGAAGCTTGAAGTTAAATCTTACCAGAATATGTCGTAATTTTTGCACCTTTTAAGTCGAGCGGTTTTCTACATAGCATCGTGTGTTCTTACCTCATTGACTTTACAGTTTTCTGATTATGATAACAGGAAAACACATTAAGGATCGAATTCTTGTAAACAGACTGTTTTCGATAGACTCTCGGTTCAAAACAAAAACAGTCTAGAAAAAGACATAATATAAGAACAAGAAATAATAGGCAGTAACTAAACAACAGATAGTAAAAGGATCAAGACTACGACAAAATAATACTACAATCAATCTATTCGAAACAACATACATCACCAAAACTCCAAGTATAAGACATTACAAGCGTAGCACTACGATGACTAGCACGGACAACAAAACAAAGCACTCCTACCTACTAACATGGACGCATTCTTTCCTAGCAAAATAACCACTGTGATTAACCTTAATTGATTTGTTAGTAGGGCCAGAAAATGGATTTGATGCCCAAGTCTTATTCCTTCTACCAATGCTTTTTCTCAAAGGTCCATTGATTCATCTTTAGTCAAAATGGCATATATATATATATATATATATATATATAGTTTGCAGCTTTATGATCTATATTCTACCCAAAGTGCTGGATTCATCTTCTCTTATCTTAATTTTGGTCCTGCTTCTTTTTTTTCTTTTGAACCATGCATAATCTAAATGACACAAAGTTTCGTTCCTCCGCAAAGTGTTCAATTTTTTTATTATCTGCGTGTTGGTTTCATTCGATTTGTTGTGAAATGTAAAATATGAGATAACTACTATACTAATTAGCTATCACTCAATTATTAAGAATAAAAAGGGGTAAGAGTAGCATTTGTTTTCCATGTCAAGAAAATAGTTCTTTTATAAGGTTGAGAATTAAGGACAGCTCCACAAGGGTTTATTGAACGTAGTATTACCTTGCATTTCTGCAAGAGACTGTTTTCAAGGCTTGAACTTGTGACCTCCTGATCATGTAGCAGCAACTTTACCAGTTACGGCAAGGCTCCCTTCTAAGGTTGACAATTGAGATTGCAAAACATATATATGATGGAGAACCTGCTAGAATAATTGATCCTCTTGGAGAACAGTATTCACTCAATCCTAATCCAAAAACATAAAGAATATATTCCAAATAGGAAGTGATCAAATAAGGAGAATGTCAAATAGGGACAATAAAAAAAATGAAGATCATCACTAGGCCAATTATGTTCACTTTTTCCCCCTTTCTTGAAGCTATAAATAGAGGCATTGACATCAACTTAAGTGCATCACATACTTGTAGGAAGTTAAATAACATTGAAGAGGGGTCTTACATGAAGTTGAGAGTATTGTTTAGTAGCCAAGGATGACTTGCCTACTCCATTTGATAGTTCAAAAATATTAATGATATCCTTTTCATTTGGTTGTAGGCAAGTTATCCTAGCTAACTTGACATACTCTTAACTTTTCATGTAAGGCCTTCTCTTCTATTGCTTTTGTTTTCTTTGCTAGGATCATGCTAATCTTTTTTGTATGAGTCCTCTATTATTTTCTTGAACTCAGTGATGAAGTTAGAAATTCAGATAAGGGTGTTGAAGAATACTTTCAAAGTTTAGTATATATGTATGAAAAGTAACATTTTATCAAAGAGTGTTCAATTGACCACCCTTCGACATACATAGCTACGCCGCTCCTTGAACCTTATTGTATGTTAAATTAATCAATTTCATGTGGGAAAATGATGCAAAAGATATCTGATTTATTTCATAGAGGTCACCTAACTTATATTCCTTTTGTTTCAATTTGTTTGTCTGGTTTTGACTTAGCACGAAGTTTAAGAAAGTAAATAAGACTTTTGAATCTTGTGGTTTTAATTTAAAGATATATAAAATATACTAAAATATCCTTCAATCTTGTGGTCTTAAACATGCCACATAGAAAGTGATTGTCTGTTGCAACATCTTTTGCTTAATAACTGAATGAAAATACTTTGTATTATCATCTCTCAATCTTATCCAAGTTATTTTACTCCTTTGTTGCAAAAAGGATTCTGCCAATTAGAATGAAGATATTTTGAACTTCTGTTCCTTCAGAGAATTTACAACTGTTGGATTACAACTGGAAAATTCGCAGTTGCTATCCTTCGAGTGCTTACTAGGTAATTCATGTGCAATAGCTTTCAAATCACATTGAACACTAGACAAACCTGGTGCGACGAGCTCTGACTGAAAAGGCCGCTACTGAGGAGAATCGATCTCAGGTCTCCCAGGTGAAAAACCACTCACCCAACCAACTTAGTCAACCCTGGCTGGTTATTACACTAAAGTTATTAACCATTTTTGTGATAAAAAATATCACTTAACATTGCTATTACGAAAGTCATTAAATTATCTTTTGTAACCAAAAAATAATTTAAATTTAGTTAAGTCTTATGGAAGTGACTTAACTATTTTCTTGCAATTACCCTTGCCTAAGTCTTAGGAAATTCACTAAACTATTTTTTTTTGGTAATAAAATAATTATTCAACTTTGTTTATCTATCACAGAAAATCATTAGAAAAAAACAAACGAAACATTTTATATGATACTCATGCAAAATTGAGTGACTTTTTTGTTACAAAGAATTTATTTAATGACTTGTTATGAATCTTAGACAAAGTTGAATGACTTTTGTTACGAAAAATTTGTTAAATGATTTATTGTGATTCTTGAGCAAACTCGAGTTTTTTTTGTGTTAAAAAATAGTTTAGTAACTTTGGTGCAACAAAATAAGAGATAAGTGATAAAAATTCCCCCAAACTATACGAGAATTATTACTTTAATCTCCAAACTATTCCTAGCAATTAAAACAACCCTAAATGGGGCTTTTTTTTACCGTTGGCTGCTTATGTGGCGTTTTCTATAAGCTTCTCACGCGCTCAAATGAGGTGAGAGCACTTGCTATGCCACGTGGCAGATTTGGGGTGTTTTTAAGTTTGTTTGATCAAGTTTAAGAGTGTTTTAATTGCTAGGAATAGTTTGGATACTAAAGTAATAGTTTGGGGGAGTTTTTATCACTTATCTCATAAAATAAATATTGAGTGGCTACTTATCGAAGAAAAATAAAATAAATTTTACAAGCTATGGTGTGAATTACCATCATAATAATAAATAATTCCTTAAAGGCCACACATATTTGAGATATGAAAAAGACGCAACACTACTATTCAACATGCACTATATACATTAAAAGGGGGAGAGATCCTCAATGACCAATATTTCACCCACATACGTTAGGGTGGGATGATTGAAATCCCTCTACCTTTTACCAGATGTCTCGAGTTCAAGTTCTTGGGAATAAAAAAAAATTCCTAGAAACGCCGCCCCGGCTCTGCAATGCGTGAATCCAAATTTAGTCGGATGCCAATGCGAGTATCAAAACCGAGTGTGGAACAATTGCAGAGAATCCAAATTTAGTCAGACGCCAATGCGAGTACCAAACACCAAGTGCGGAACATAACAAATATCTTACATATAAATGTTTTTTCATACGCAGCAATTCACAAGAAGATTACATTCATCTCCTTTCACAATGTTGGAGCTGAATTATCCTGAAACTGCAAAATTCATATATAAATAAACATGTACCAAAATTTTTTTAATTTTATAGTCTTAAACATGTCATGTGAAAAGTTGAAATTAAAGAGTTGCCAAAGAAGAAAGAGACGTTGTTTTTTAAACGAACTATAAAGAAAGAGACGTTGTTTTTTAAACGAACTATAAAGGAAAGTAAGACAAACAAATTGAAATAGAGGAAGTATATGATAACTCTAACCTGAAAGACAATATATGTACGTATAGAATTTAAGTTTTATGCACTAATAGCATGCGTAGGTATTCTTATACTATCAAATAAGATTGACGTACAATAATATGTAACTCCTTAGTTTTTATTTGCTTGTGATAACCGAGAAATCTTTGAGAGTCATAGGCGCACGGTTTGAAACTCATTGAATAATACGCCCGATCCTCTATCTTTCTCCACTTAAATATCAGGATTTTATCTACAACAGGGATCGAATCCTTAACATGCGCTTAACTCACACGTCATGCTCTTACTACTAACTCTGACATCACACATCATGCTCTTTCCACTAGACCAAAGCTCTAGGGACAACAATATGTAATTCTTCATATCAAGCTAAATATGAGTGAAAATTATATCTAACTTTTGCACAACCACATTTGTTATACCTTGTGTAAGATTATTTCAGTAATGTGCTTCAACTATATAATATTTATATTCATACATACCTGTTGTACCATTGTGCTAAGGTCATCATCATCCAAGGAACTATTCTCATGGACATTGCTTTTTCTCTCTGAATCATCATCATTAAATAGTTGCAAGTATCTATTTTGACCATTCCCTTGTAAGCCACCATCTATTTGAACACCATAAAAGTTAATTGGAGGACCATTGGCTCCTACACAAAAATCTTGAACCCCTCCTCTTCCATTAGAACTAACTAAATGCCCTCCTTCAACCTGCCCTGCAATAGGAAAAAATAAAATGAGAAAATGAAAAGACAGTCTAGTGCACGAAGCATCTCGTGATCACATGGTGTCCAGGGAAGGGAAGCAGCCAACCCTAATGATGCAAGCATCAGTGATTGATTCTACAACTCAAACCCATGACCTAGTCACAGGGACACAACTTTGACGTTGTTCCAAGGCTCCCCTTCATGTAAATCACTACTAGAAACACATGTTTTTTCCCCAATGGAGTCAGGAAATCTAGGTCAGTTTCCGACAAGCACATTTCCAACAGTACTATGTCCGAAAAACACATGTTTCTAGTAGTGAATATTTACACAATCGAGTCACTTATAGCGTTGTAAAAAAATGACAACTAACATGCTATCACACATTAAACTACACTGATTGCCTTAAAATCCTTAAACTGTCAGTGTACATAACTTAAATCCAGATAACCAGTAAAGAAATCGAGATAAGAGTTACCTACCATGTGTGGAACTTACAACAAGGCCAGTTGTTGAATCAAATGGTGAAATAGGTGTCATTTGATGTGAAACTGAAACATCTTCAAACATTTGATGATGATAAGGTGCACCACCAACATAATTCATTGAAACAGGACCATTTGAATATGGGCAAATATATACAGAGTCACCTAAAACAGGATGATCTTGATAACCAAAAAATGCAGAATGATGAGGCACATTGTTCAACATCTCATCGTCCATTCTCCTCCGTGAACGATGATAGTGATCAAGACCATTCAAATCAGGCTCATGAGAAATTGCATTAGCAGCCAACACGGGACGATAAACAAGATTATGATCAAGCCCTGGTGGATAGGAACTTATTGGAACGAAACTCACTGGATTTTGCTGATACAGAACTTGTTCGTGCTGGTTCCGTGGCACGAGACAGGGATTCTGATTTGCAAACATGTTTGATATTTCAGGCTTTGTAATAGAGTGCCCTGGAGTATTGCAACTTGTGGACATTGTACTATCTTGGTTCAAAATTGGATTGTGCTTCTTTAAGCTATTCCTAAACTTCTATAATTCATTAAAAAAAAAAAAAAAACAGGTTACATCTGTTACGATGGGGAAAAAAATTAAAAAATAATTACGTTCGCTAGTCAAATATTACCTGAAGATGGCTTGCGACTTTTTCTCTAGTTACCCCAGGTTCATTCATGATTTCAAGAATTCTCTTGGGAACAACCTCTGCATTCAATTCCACAGCAATTCTAAGAACAAATAGTATAATACACAGAGGTATTATATGTAGCATATAATCAACGGGTTCAATGCTCAGCATAGATATATCATGTAATGTTATGACTACGGGTTCAATAGAATTCAATAACTTTGACACGTATTATAGTCATATGTGAAAAGCTGACAAAACCTTGGCAATTTTAAGTTTTGAATCCACAATTCTAATGATGCAATGAATTCGCGCATAAAAAAAATTAGAGTCGAACCCCAAAGTTTAAATTTTGGAGCCGACTCATGATAAATATGTATGTAAAAAAAGAAGAAGGAAGAAATTAACCTAAATAGCAGCCCACTCAACCACTAAAGATAGTGACAAGATGTATAACATATGTATATAACCATGTATAAAGATAGCTGCAAGATGTATATGTACAATCAATGTATAATATGTATATAACCATGTATAACCGGTGTATGATCTATCTACACCGGCTAGTAAAAGCAAACAGTGAATCTGGCGGACTATTTGGGTAAAGATCCCTATTTTCTAAATTTCAACAAATATTAAATTTTGAACCCATAATCTTAAAAATGTCCACTACTATAAAACACACATTTTCGATGGAAAGTAGGTCGGAAACGTTCACGACAAGCCAAATTAGAACGGATTCCATTAAAAACCTAAAGGTTGAACCCATCAAATTTAAAATCTGAATTCCGAAAGTGATATAGCAAACAAGTAATGAAACTTACTATCAAGATTATCAGCTTCAAGCTGATAATAAGCATCCAAGAACTTGTTGTGCAATTCTTTAGACCAATGCATTCTGTTTTTTTTCTTTCTAGGAGGACAAGATTCTCCACTTGATTGATGATCATTGTTTGTTTCTTGATCATCATCTTCACTTTTTCTTTTGTGAGGCAATAATGATGAACTTGATTCTTGAAGTACTCCAAATTCATTTGTGTCATTGCATGATATTGGAGTAGTACTATGATCATCATCTTCTTCTATAGTTTTGTTGTTACTAGTACTAATAGTGACATGTTGAAAAATGTTGTTGACATCTTCCATTTTTATAGGCTTCACTAAGTAGTCACTTGCTCCATGTTTGATTCCCTCCACAATTGTTCTTGTATCATCATTTGCAGATGTCACTGAAATTAATGTAATTCAATCAATCACAATATAAAAAAGTTGTAAATTTTGATATAATAAAAAGGGTAACCAATAAAAGAGAAAATGGGACCACTAATGAAATGTGATGGGATGGGATAGTATCCTTCTGCTCTTAATCAAAAGTTTCGATTTTCTAAAACTTGAGAATGAAGAAACTCCTGGTAAGGTGCCCTACACGGCCACAGGTAGTTTTTGTGATATGCTAACTACTACTTTAATATGCTCGATGCAACCCTATGTGGCTCAAAGTAGTCGGACCAATGGGTTCTGAATTTTGGATGCATAAAGTAAAAAAAGAGAGAGAAATTGGTGTTTTTTCTGTTTAACCATCTGGTATCCAAATCACTGGTCCGACTGTGGATTTCTCCATTCACAAAGCTCAAAACTAGTCCGACCAATGGAATCTGAATTTCGGATGCATAAAGTAAAAAGAGAGAGAAATTGGGAGAGTTTTCCGTTTAACCATCTGGTATCCAAAATCCATTAGTCTGACCGTACACGGTGCCCTACACAGCCACAAGCAGTTTTTGTGATTAACTTTTTGTTATCCGGAACAAGCAGGTCCGACTAGTTCAGATTCGCCGAAGTAGTCGGACCAATGGGTTCCAAACGAGCCACGAAAAATGGAGAAACTCCTTTTCATGAACCCTACGCGGCCCAAAGTAGTTCGGACCAATATTGAGTTTTGAATTTTGGATGCATAAAGTAAAAAAGAGAGAGAAATTAAGGTTCTTTTCCGTTTAACCATGTGGTGTCCGAAATCCATTAGTCCAACCATAGATTTTCCTACACCCAAAGCTCAAAATCGAGACATCTGATTAAAAACGAACGAATACTTAAAAAACTTACTTATTACTGGAATATCCATCTCAAGGCCAATAGTTTCCAAAAGCTTGAAACCATCCATATCATCTCTAACAATATCAATTATAACAATATCAAAACTCTCTTTGTTCTTCCTCAACATATCCAATGCTACATTTGCATTTCTTGTTGTTGTAACTGCAAAATATCCAACACAATTTGACTCATTAGTAAAACGAAATTCACCATAATTAATCTAGTTTAAGTTTTGTACACAGACAAGTAAACAAAAATTTTTTACACCATCAGGTTAAAGTGATATGATAGTATAAAAATTCTAACAATATTATAAAACTTGTGGAAACCATGAACAAGATTTTAGGAGTTTGTAGTGCGAGAGGGAACTAATTTTGTATAGTGTTGTAGATTTTTATTCAAATAAAAAATAATATCGCACTTATCCAAAACCCGTCCCAAAAAATTTTAATAGTGAATTTTATGATTTTAATTTCACTTAAAATAATAACAAAAAATATAAAAAATAAAAGGTATAAAATTTGAATTAAAAAAAGAGAAGAAATATCTACTTTTTATCAAAATATTTTAGAACTTTTGAATTAAGCAACTCAAATCTTCATATTAATAAATAAAGTTTTTACATCAACATCCAAAGTGATGCATGACAAATAAATGGCTAAAATCTTATGAACAAGAATTAATATTTACTTTTATAAACAGTAATATTACTATGTGAAATTAAGCGCTTAATATTTTTTTTAAGAATACTATACTAAAAACAAGTAGCATATAAGAATAAAAAAGACAATGTTATATTATTATTATTCTCATGTTTAGGTCACTAATTTTATTGAGAGCTCTTGCCAAAACCTAAGAAATTGCCTATTAGATTGACATTATTATAGATACAACAAATCCTTATCATTGACGGAATAAGGAAAAAAAAACTTAAAAGAATTAATCAGTTTGTTTTCTTTCCAGTTTTCTAAAGAAAAATAGTAGTTCTAAAATATTGACTCTGTTAGTTGTTGTGGCTCAGGAGTATGTAACTTGTTTTGAATTTATCTTTATTTTATAATTACTATACTGAAACTCTATTTATTTATTTATTTTGGGTGGCATTGTGGATGGGATATATATATATATACACATACAATAGGCCAATACTAATTAAAAGATAACGCAAAGTAAACGTCAATATGTGATCGGAGTTCAATCTTAGAATTTCATAACACTAAATTCAAAGTAGTCGTGTATTAGTCGAATTGTGATAATAGATTGACAATTCTTTACTCTAGTAAACCACACCCCCAAATTCAAATCGATAAAAAAGTAGAATTTGTGAAAATACACCAATACATATTGTTTAAAATACTGTGTAATATATAAACCATACAATAGGCCAAACGTCAATTTGTGATCGGAGTTAAATCTTAGAATAAACCCCATAACCCTGAATTCGAACTCTTGTACTAGTTGAATTGTAACAATAGGCTAGCACTTATTTCAAAATTCTACATACACCCCCACCCTCCAAATTCAAATATGTATACAAGTTAAATTGTAATAATAGACCGACATAGCTCAAAATCGTAGAACCCATAACTCTAAAAATACGAACTTTTGTACTAGTTGAATTGTGATAATAGACCGACACTTTTTACTCATAATTCTACATAAATAAACCCCCACCCTCCAAATTCAAACCTGTATATCTACAAGTTAAATTGTAACAATAGACGGACACATATATAACTCAAAATCTTGAGTACGCCACTACTAACCTGTATAGCCACACTTTTGGAGGATGGAACCAAGAACTTTAAGACAAACAACATTGTCATCAATGGCAAGAACTTTTAATCCTTTTGGAGATTGAGATTTTTCCTTCTCTTTATTCACTTGCAATGGATTTAACAACTCATTATTAACACTATGAGACATGGTAAATAACCCTAAAAAAATCTTTAGTAGATTTTGATAATCTCCAATAAGCTAATTATATTTTTCTCAACTGGAAGATCAATAATTATAAGCTACGTAAAGATCTTATAAAATTTGGTTCATAATTATAGAATTAATTAAAAAAGTTATTTAAGGAATGGAATTAATTAATAGTGATACTTTGGGTCATAATTACCATATATAATGATGAACTAGAAAATAATGGATTTTACTTTTGGTTTGGAATTCGGAAACAATAAGAAGTTTTAAAAAAAGGAAATATTGTGCTTGCATATTGGAGTATTTATTTTGTTCTTTGTTTCTTTCTTCTTCTTTTTTAATTTTGGTATTTAAAATTTACTAATCCGACTAATTCATATATGCATTGTGCATGGCCTACTCAAGGGAAAAGTTCTCTCTCTATTAGGAATTTCTTCACTTTTAGGGCTCAAACTCTAAACTTCTGATTAAGAGATGAGAGATTACATTAATTGTAGAATAAATTAGCCCATAAAAACATAATGTGCATTGTGCGTAACCTACCCAAATTAATCTGCTCATTTATCAACTCAATCTATTTTGGTTCAGCCTATTCACTAAAAGTATGAAAGTTGAGTTGATTAATATTAGCTTAAATTGACACATGGGAAAATTTATCAAAATATTTTTGAGAAGACTTGTTTTTGTTTGAAATGTTATAGACCAACTAGCATCAACGTTCTAGTGGTAGAATATATAGTATCTTATTGCGGTACAAACCTTAGTTTGATCGCAATTAATGCATTTTATAATGGAAAATTTACACTCTATGAGAATTCCAGGATTTTTTGTTGATATGAATCTTTCGTTTATTGAGTTAACTAAATAGAATCAACATTTATTATTTTCATTGAAAATTTTGTTACTCATTTAATATAGTATATATATATATATATATATATTACTCTTTCATGAATTCATATATAATTTCACGTTTAATTTTTTCATTATCTTTTTTTGTAATTTAACATGATAGATCTGAAAAAGTGATAATTTTCATCTTAATATTTGTTTCACAAAAACATCATAACTCTTTAATACCACTAAAAGCAACCAAGAAAAATAATTAAGATGACTAAAATCTTAAGTGCTAACAAAAACACCACCATAATGTAGAAAATTAGAATGTTTTTTGCTGTTTATTTTGTGAAGACAATGTCACATGCTCTTTACAAGACAAAACAATATCCATATCCAATTTTTACATCAAATCACATCAATTTATATATTTAATTAAATATGACAAATTAGAGTGACGGATACTTAATTATAAAGATAACAAATAATTATTTTTTAGCTTTTATAATTGGAAAATAGCTACTATTTGGAGTAGCAAAATCTACAAGAAAAATCCTAAGATCATGAGTTTTATGAATTTTCACTTGTAAAATTTAAAATTTCATCGAAGGACCATTTTAGTTTTCTCAACACCAAGGAAGATTTTCTCCACGATCAATGTCTGATGCTTATATGGTGCAGACGAAAGCTTTATAAAACCCTTTGCAAAGCCAATTAGCCATAATAAAGAAAAATAATAGTAATTTATTAGGTACTAAAAGATTATAAAACAACAAATAAAACAGTTAAAACTTAATAAGAATTGGCGGGGTTGAATTTTGATCCATATTTCAGCCCAGGTAACTTTTAGGAGGATCATTAACCCGTTCATTTATTAACTCAATCCATTTTAACCCGCTCATTTGCGACCTCTAAGTACACCCCTGATCTTTGTTTCTCAACTAGTATATCAAGCTGCTTTTTCAGCATCAGTAAATTTTGCCTTCTTTGCCTCGTAATCCTTCTTAGCAGCCCTAATTGCATCCTCAGCTAGCATACTGCAATGGATTTTTTGAGGTGGAAGGGAGAGATGTTTTGCTATTTCCCTGCAGTAAAGTCAAATATGTTTCAGAATACATATCACTCAGTCTAGAAAATTTGGGGGGGAGTGCATGTGTACGCAGAACTTGCCCCTATCTTGGGAGGTAGAGAGGTTGTAACTACAACAAAATAATACGATGATCGAAGTATAGGGAACAATAAAGAGTAACAGAAACCAAAGGAGCAAGAAACTACAAGAGTAATACTACGACTACTAGTATGGAAGGATAAGCAGGACAACCCCCGACTACCTACTAACGTTCTATCTTAATCCGTGTCCTCTATAATTTCCTATCTAAAGTCATGTTCTCGATAAGCTGAAACTGCGTCATGTCCTGTCTAATCAGTAATCACCTCTCCCCAATAATTCTTCAGCCTACTTCTACCTCTCCTAGAGCCATCCATAGTCAACCTCTACACAGATGATACGGAAAAAAATGGATCAAAGATAACGGTAAGGGACAGATGTACCAAGAAGTCAGGTATTTAGATCTAAGACTACCAGCACATCTGCTGCTTGGGAGCTAATAATATTGCAAAAGCTGAAGTTAAACTATGCCATGAGGTAGTCTACCCTAACGAAATCACACGTTTTCATGGGGATTCTTGAAAAGCAATCAATTTCAAGATGGAACAATTTTCTTCCAAGTATGGTCAAAGACAGGCGGGGCACGGAAACTCCAATCTTCTAAGAATACATATGCTTTCAGCAAATGACAATCGCATTGACACAAGAATAGACACATGATTTAGCACGCCTGTTGTTCATTAGATTCAAGTAAATTTTTCAAACAAATTAGAAATAGATCACATCTAAACTTCGCGGAACTGGACTTGATAACCCCTTCTTGCTTAACTTAAAGATTCACCAGGTCCTTCAAACAAGAGAATCTGAGCATCGGTGCTCTCATGAATAATATGTTTTAGAAATATTGAACCAATCTTACAAATAAATGAAAAAGCAATACAGAAACAAAGGCTTCCTTCACAACGCTTCAAGGCCAGAAGCATGCAGTATTTTTAGGGGAGCCAAGGGATGTGAAAGAATGGTGAAAATAACGGAACAGTAAGAAGCAGAAGCCACGTGAACCCAGAGAACAAAGATTAAATTTGATTAAACCATCAGGAGAAATGAAATAGATCAGGGCAAGATAATTTTAAAAAAGAACAACTTTTAAAGCTTTACCCCAAATGAAACCCTGAGAGTTTAAAATTTTCTCAATGGCCTGGGTTAAAACCGAGGACGAAGAGGGGATCAGTAAAATGTTTTAAACTGCAAAAAGCATATCTTGCGTTGGTACGGAAATGGGAAAGAAAACCACATATAAAGATGGCGACTAGGATATAAACATGCATCGGGAAAATGCTTTTACATAAAACTGCATCTTGCAGAAAGTCTAACAAACAATGCCACCATTTACTCAATCCTCACTTCTTTTCCTGGATTAAGTTGGCCAAGCCTCGAGTAGGAAGGGAAGTTCTTTTTGGTTTCCTGTAAATACTATTGCTTGCTCCTTCTTGGTTGCTAAATTAATGATACACTTATTATCTCTCAAAAAAAAGTTGGCCAAGCCTAACATATCCCGCTCCTCAAAGTAAAGTCACTCTAAACTATATTAAGTCGAACAGGTACTGACAGCCAACATGCAGATATCATAAACAGGCTTCTTCTTCCCTTTTTAAGGAGTTTTTCGATAATTAAGAAAATGAGTAGTTTTTAGTTTTAAAACTCGGTCTATAATAGGCCTAGTCCTCTACCGTTTTCCACTTACATACCAGACTTGGTACACAAACCAGAACTTGAACTCATGTAGTGCTTACTACACACCCCGTGTTGTCTACCTTTCCCTTTGAACCAAAAGACTTGTTGCATTCTATTTTTATTTTTCGGCTAAGTTCTCTTTTTTCTTTTTTCTTTTTTCTTTTTTTTTTGAGCAAGTATTTTTCGGCTAATTTTCAATAAGCTTTTCTTCTGAGGTTTTAATAAGTTCATAAAAAGAAAGAATTCTCAAGCTCAATTCGATTATTCCTATTTTAAGGGACCACCTTCTAATTGACCAGTTACAGGTGGGGCTGAGATATCCACTGTAGTAACCTCATTCTAAACAAACTTACACCTTCAATTTTGTTGAATCGACACATACAAGATAAAGGAAAACCTCTAATCTCCAAGCAGTTCAACCTCAATCTTTTGAGCGTATAAGGAGAATAACGCAAACAGTGCATCCAAACAGCTGAAGTAACACAACTGGGATATAAGGTTCAAATCTCAACAAAGATGACACAAAGTAAATTTTTCATTTGTTTAAATCTCGAGGATCAGAATTACTCAGGTACAGGTGTGCTAGTGAGAGATAACATGTATCCAGTGTGTTGGTCAACGAGCATGCGCAAGTTTATTGGTTAACGTGCATGTCAGCTAATACCATCACCCCCTCACCCAAAAAGGGGGATTATGCTACCCGACTACTTTGGTTAAAATGCTAATTTGTAGAACAGTATTTTGGAAACTGGAATCTGACACAACTTGGGAGACACTAGGTACACTCTTTACCATTTCAAAAGCAATATTGGTATTGGACCAGGTAAGAACAACATAGAAGGACCATTGAACTGAGGACATTTCACTAAAATTTGACGAAGCAGGAATAGTAAAAATGGTTTCTTGAAATGGAAATCATAATTCGAGACATATAACTAAGAGAATCAGCTGTTCGATTACTTAAGGTCACTTGAGGAAAACAGGAAGGCAGGGAGAAAAACAGAGAGGTACAATCTGAAAACACACACAAAAATGAAAAGAAAGTTCAAAGGACTTACGTGTTCTTTATGGACAGTACTTCCTCCATTGTTCTCCCTTTCACCCATTCAGTTGCTGAAAATTGGAAAAATTAAACTCAGAATCACCACCACACCCATCTTAATAGCATCAGATACTCAATAAAAGCAGTTTATAATATGTGAAAAAAGGTAAATAGATTAGTCTTTTTCATTTTTGTTAGAGATAATGATCAAAAACACTTGAAATATCACATCTTTGCGAGTTTCATACTTGAACTATCAAGTGTTTGCGTTTTCTACTGAATTACCACCAACTATTTATCAAAACACACCTTGAAGCCGATAGACCAAGTGTTACATGGCAGCTGACTCATTAATTTTGAAGCGTGTTTTGATAAATATTTGGTTATAGACTTATAGTACAGGTACGAAACACAAACACCTCGAAAAGTGATACTTCACTGTGTGTCTTACCATTATCCCTTAATTTTTTCTATAATTTACCAACTAATTCCTTTAATTATCCACACGGAGTGCCATATGGCACGATTTTTATACAAAAAGAGAGAGATTGCACCACACATCATCACATACTAGTCGAGGTATATTTTGATAAATAGTGAGAAGGAAACGCAAATACATGATAGTTCAAACAGAAAACTCGCAAAAAAAGTGATACTTTAGGTGTGTGTTTTATCATTATCTCTTTTTTGTTTAATTTTCCAATTAATCCCTTTAATTATCCACGTAGAGTGCCATTCAGCACCATTTTTAAACAAAAAAAGAGTGTACACAAAGCACCTAGGAAACTCGCAAAAGAAGTGATTTTTTTGTCATCACGTTGTCTGGGCTAGCTTGCGCGCACTTCAACTAATTCCATGGGATATGTCACCTCCCACCAGCAACAACAGTTAGAAAATCACCTAGTGTTTTGTTTGGTCTGGAATTTGATCCTGAGAACTCATGGTGCTCAACGTACTTCATTGACCACCGAAAACAAGTATTTTGAGTGTGCTTTTTACCATTATCAATTTTTATTATTACCAAATTCCTGGAAGTACATAGATCAATAAGTATAAAATAATTGACCAAGTGTTTGAATACAATAGCCAAAAGGCACATGACAACTTAATTTTGCCTATGAAATTTCATCCACATGGCAACTGACTCGTTAATTTTGAGACGTATTTTGATAAATAGTTCGTTATAGTTCAGATAGAAAACTCGCAAAAAAGTGATACAACGTACCGAGGGATGAAGAAGCAATAGCAGAGCCACAACCAAAAGTCTTAAAACAAGCATCAGTAATTTTCCCCGTCTTATCATCAACCTTAATTTGTAGCTTCATCACATCACCACAAGCCGGAGCTCCGACAAGACCCGTACCAACTGTAGGATCGTTCTTATCAAAGGAACCAACATTTCGAGGATTATTGTAATGGTCTATAACTCTTTCATGATATAGCCGCCGGAAAACCCTTCGCCCCGCCGCCGACGGTTGTTGACGTAGCGCCGGAATTCGATTTCCGATGTGCCTCATCAACGTCATTGTGATTTTGCCCTAATTCGATTGGATTTGGGAATTGTAATAAGTTACGTCGATGCATGTGTGTTGTTATATATAAGGGATAATTACCTAATCAAACACTTATATGCTGTAATTAGTAGGAGAGATTGGGGCTAAAATTGTCCCTTAACTATTAGAGTAGGTTCATTTTGGTCCTTCAAATATAACTCTGAGCATATTTAGTCCCTTAACTTTACTAAAGTGGAGCAGTTTTGATCTCCCTAACAAAATCCGTTTAAAAATAATAGTGTTAAACCCATGTGGCACCCACGTGACTTGTAAAATACAAACTCATAGAGGTTAAGTATTAGCTATTATGAGTATATATTTAATTTTGCACGCTCTTAAACACAATTAAGAAGAAATTCGCACACCCTTCACCAAATTACTAGCTACGCCACTGATTTTAAGACCATTTTGTTACTGCAATTAAGAAAATGGTTATTTTTTTCGAGTGGGCAGATTATTGTGTTCTAAAGTATTGTCTTTAAATATAAATAGCTACTACTACATTAATCCTAAAAAATTAAGAAGACAAGAAAGAAAGAAAATGTATATCAATTAAGAAAGAGATAACACTGTCAAATTTACACCGTTAGAAAATTATCCTTTTCGTTAATTTTTAACATTATTATGTTAGGAAGACCAAAAGTGCTTCACTTTAGTAAAGTTAAGGGACTAAATATGCTCAGGATTATATTTGAGGGACCAAAATGAACCTACTCTAATAGATGAGGGATAATTTTAGCCCAAGACTCCTGTAATTAGCAAATATAGATATATGGTTTTAAAAAATTACCAAACATAATAAAAGTTTTTAAAACTATAATTAGAAAAGGATCAAAATGTCATTAGACTATGTAAAATTGAATAAAAATGTACTTAATTAATAGTTTGGTTTTAAAATGCCTCTGTGATTAATATTTTGGACCAAAATATTGATAACATAGGCATATTTAGAACAAACTATTAAAGGATGATATTTTTGTTTAATTTCGCATAGATTAAGGATATTTTTTTGATCTATTTCTGTTGTATAATTATGTAAAGTTCTCACGGAATAATAATCAAACTAAATTTGAATAGGTTGGATGGATTACAATTTTATAGGCTAATTTTGACACCTCTACTCATAATTTTTAGAAATATTGATAGTTTGAGGCCTGATTACCAATCATAGTGATAATTTGGACAATTATCATACGTAGCAATAGTTTTTGAAATTCGTTCTATATCAATGATACAACCGTTTAAAAATTTATTTACTCTACATATCAGTGATACAACAATTCGCTACGCATTAGTGGTGTGCTAGTGGCTTGAGAAAGATAGAATAGCATTGTTTGTTTTGGTCCAATAGGCCTCGCGAATTTACTTCTTATCATCAAATTTAAAGTGCGCGTACCAAGTAAATTAGCATTATTATACTTTGTAACACTCTTTACTTCCTTTTTTCCATTTTGACATGAGATTTACCTAAGCTCTTCTATGAATCTTACATAATGACCTAGAAGCCTGTTAATTCTTTTTTTGCTCGTTCTCGTCGGCTCACCCTCTATTATTGGTGTCACAAAATCTTTGTTAATTTATCGAGTATTAATTTATTATAGTCAGAATATTGTATCCATTAATTTATAGAGGATGTGACTTAAAAAAAGTGAATAATTTTCATGATCAAACGGGTTCTTAAAAGTTTTCAAATTTTCATTTATAAAACACTTTTTTTTATTTCAACCAAAAATTAAACTTTCAATCATCCTTTCAACTTCTCTGTATTCTCGTCTGTAATTTTTTTTATCTTTAGCAGGAAACAATACATTTGCATTAGCCATTATTAAAATTAAAACCACATTTTTATTCACCTAATTACTAGTACTAATTTGATTAAATTAGTATACTCTCGGTTTCAATTTGTTTGTATTATTATTTTTCCTTTTAGTCCGCTTAAAAAAATATGTCCTTTTTTTCGACTCTTTAATTCTTATTTTTCACATGATATTTATAAGAGCACAAAATTAAAAGACATTTTGATACATTCTATACCTATTTTTAATTTAAGATCACAAGATTCAAAAAAAATCTTTATTTTCTTAAATTTCATGTCAAGTCAAACCAGACAAACAAATTGAAACAGATAGAGCATTTGTTTGTTGGTTATTGGGAAAGCCATGAGATACTAGTAGGGATCGTTTGGAACACGGGATAAAATAATTCGAAAATTAGCTAATACCTCAAACAAAATATAAAATAAGTTATTCTTAAATTTTATCTCGAAATTATTACCATTATATATCAAACGACCCGATATTACTTATTTATGTACGTTACATTACTTGTTCCTGAGTTATTGAACTACTTGTTCTGTTCTTGAAGCTCAGATTATGTAATTGTAATTGCCCTTGTTAGGAAACTTAATCTCAAATACCAGTATTTGTATTTTTCGGGAATCTTAGTAGCTCAGTTGATTGGTTGGTTAGTAGAACTTTCATTTTGTTGGTAAGGGTTCGATTCCTCACCTTATAATCCCCTTCCCGTTTCCCCTTTAACAAAGAAAAAAAAAGTAATTTCCCTTGTTAGATTTTGTTCTTGAGGAGTGCAATTTGGTGGGAGTATGTGATAAGAGTACTATTTAGATTATTTATGGATACAAATGCTTCTAAGTTCCCATTTGGCTATAGATTTTGAAGTTGAAATTTGAAACTCGTAAACTTGAGTTTTTGAAGTTGTAATTTTTGGGACTTAGAAGTTGTGTTTGGACATGCATTTTACTTGGAAAAAAATTGAACTTTAATTTTACGAGTGAGTGAAATTTCTCCCAAAAACAGGCCTTTTGGAACTTGAGATCCAAAATCTACGGCCAAACAGATATTTGAATTTTTTTCAAAAACTGATCATCCAAAATCTATAGTCAAACGCTAGCTTAGAAGATGGCGAGTTGCTGTTTCTTTTGTTAGGCTTGATTCTCTGCTAGTTATGGCTTCAACCCGTTGGTCTAATCATGTGGTCTTATGGAATTCAGGTAGCTAGCTAGGTATAACATTTTGGCAAGTTCAGCATCAAAATACACCTAATGGAATGTTTGCATTAGTTCTATCCGTTGGCCTTCTGTTCACTGCATTGAGGAGCTGTAAAGCAAGATCTTGATGCTATGGAACAGGTATACAATTTTCAGTTTTAACTGTATGAGCATTAAAGATGATTGTTTTTATCCGTTTTATTCGTAAACTTAATATACGTTTACAAAGGTTGCATTTGCTGTGTTCATATCAATTTAGAATCATCGATTTTCTTTGGAACTGCAAAGGCAGTTGTTGTCTTGTGTGAATTTTGGTGACACTTCATTTTTCTTAAGGCTGGCTTCGAGGATTTATCGCTTGACTACAGTGTCCCACTAATGGCGCTTGTTTGGACTGGTGTATCTTATATACCAGCCAATGATGTTCCACAAGGGATTCCATGGCGCCTTTTCAGCCCCAATTGTCACCCGGTACTTACTCGAATTGGACAGTTATAAAGGTGTTAATTCTTGCCCAATTGTACAGGAACATGCAGGAGGCTAACAATGAAATGCAGACTTCCCTTGTCTATCACTTCCTTGAGGGGAGGATCTATCGGAAACAACCTCTCTACCTTCCATGGTAGGGGTAAGGTCTTGGAAGATAGTCGTGCAACATTTGTGGATATAGTGCCTTTATCAAGACAGTAGCCGGTTTCACCCTGTCTAGGACAGTTCATTTGCTCCTGTGTTTTGGCATAACATGGATACCAGTAGCTGGCGTCCTTTTCCCATTGTTGATCATGCTTCTTGTCCGTGTTCGCCAGTATCTGCTGCCCAAATTTTTCAAAGGAGCACATTTACAAGACCTGGATGTTGCAGAATATGAAGAAGCCCCAACAGTAACTTACAATTTGTCCTTTGAAGTAAGCTATCATAAACTTTCTATATCATTTTGTTATTTTTTATGGTTCCTCTGGGGTGAAGGCAGTTGCTATGAGGTTTATATATGGATCAGAATTTAACATCTGCGGAACATTTTTGATTAATGAAGGGCAGCGGGCCACAAAGCATCCCGTGTTAGCACGGTGGGGGAAGAGCCACACCTCAAGAGGTGAGATGTAGACAGCCTAACCTAATGCATAGCTGCTTTTCACGGCTCGAACCCGTGACTTATATCTCACACGGAGACAACTTTACTGTTGCTCCAAGTACCTGAAATCAAGTACATATTGCAGCTATTTCCAGTGCAAGTACCTGAAATCAAGACTGGTGGCTAAAAGACCTGCATTTGGACATTCTACAGTCATTTTGTTGTGCCTGAGGGATCGTTATGGTTTGCGTCTGTATATAACCTTCTTTTTTATGAATCTCTTTGTGTGTTTTACTGATCTCAACCCAATGTATACTGTTTTATTGGTCTTGCTCTTGTATGCAATTATAAACTACGAAGACAAACCATTGTGTATGGGAAAATGAATAAAGAGGAAACTGTGAAAGTTTGCCTTTTCTGTGTATTTGTTGTACATATTATCAACAAGCTTTATGGGGAAAAGGGGGAACTTCTAAAAGCTTGCCTTCCATTTACATATTTGTTCTGCTACTCAATATATTTCATCTGCTCCATATTTTAATTGGCAGTTTTGGGACTCGCCTCGGGGAGGCAAACGTTTCAAGGCTCATGTATGGGGTTTAGTTGTGAGGCGCTCGATTATATGCCATAAACACGCCTAACACCCAACGTTGAGGGCTCGCCTAACCATTCTTACCCAAATTAGGTGCCAAATTTCTTAATTAACACTATTGACCCTCGTAAATCTTTAATAAATTAATAATGCTCAATAGTTTTCTTTTTCAATTATAGCAACAAGAAGAATGAGACTAACTCAAATAACAAGTCGTAGTAGTGCATATTTACTAGAGTATTTGAAAATACCATGAAAATGAATATCACTTAATATTTTAAAAAAGAAATATATAACCAAATTTCACATCTTTATTTGTCAGTTAGATTCAAAATCTAAAGTTTTAACTATTGAAATCCAAATCTCTATCGAGTATGAAACAAATAATGCCTTATCACTAATCCAAATCCCATTAAAAAAATACACCATAACCAAAAAAAACTCTATTTCCGAAGTACCACTTTCTACTGACTAAAATACAAAACTACCACTACTACTATTAGAATATGATTTCATCATTCTTTTTGTACTCTACTCAATCTCATCATGGAAGAGATTCCTCAACAAAAACTTACACAACTAGCCCTCAAGTTGTGATCTCGTGATCAATAGAGCGAATTGAGCATCATAAGATCTAATATTCAAGTCTTAATAGAGATAAAATATCGTGATTTCTTTTCATTTGTTCTAGCCTCGATTGATAAAATTATTAGTAAATATCTTATAAAATTAATCGAGATGTCCACGAGATGACTCGAATACCGCATCAAGTTGCAGAAGAAGAAGAAGCTGCAACAGCACCAGAACCAGACACATTATTTTGTGATTGAGACATCCAATCCAACCACCTTGTTACTGCTCCTTTCCTCTGTCTTTCTCTTTCTTCATTACTCCTAAACCTACTCATCCCTGTCATTTCCGACACACTTCTCTCATTAATTACTCTTCTGCCACTCCCGATCTCCACCGTCCGTTTTCTCGAACCCGAAAATCTACGGCTCTCGCTCAATATCATCTCTGACCGCAAATACAACGTATCACAACCTTCCACGTCACTCCACCTGTACTGGGCCCCACTCCCCGGCTTTTCCGCCTCCGGCAGCGGCAGCTGATCGTCACCGGCTATTATTATCCGGTGCTCCAGCCGCCGCTCCTCTGCCACCTCTTGCACGACCGCCACCTCTTTCTTTTTGTTTAACAGCATTCCGTCTTTCCTGGTTAATGATGCAGAGTTAGTGGACTTGCATTTTTTCCTGTAGAAATTCCAGCTGTCTAACGACATTCTCTTGTTTGAAAACGACATCGTTTCCTGCTCCTGTTTCGGCGTTTCTACGATTATTTGCAATGACGATGATGAATTACCTCTTTCTCCGGCGGAAGAGTGTCTTCCGGAGGAAGAAGAATGAATCCTCTGTTGTTTTTCTTTTACAGGCGAGGATGAGACCGACGAGGCAGAAGCAGATTTTCTTTCTGAAATCAGAAGAATATCTTCAGGATCAACTTGGTAACGACAAAGAGGACAAGTAGAATGAGCATCAAGCCAAGTATCCACGCATTCAACGTGAAATGCGTGTTTACATTTTGGTAACAATCGGAGGATTTCACTTGATTCGAATTTGTTCAAGCATACTGCACATTCGAGTCCTTCAGCTTTTTGTCCTCTCAGAGATCCAAATCGAAAAACCGGCAATGATTCGATCACTGTCCTATCAATGCCTGAGTTTTTTCGAAAGCTCGACGAATGCAGGTTTGCATTCGTCAATCCTCCACCACCGCCATTGGCAGTGGCAGAGGTGGTTCCGAAAGGACCTCTCTTACAGTGTTTTGCGTATAATAGCAATAAGAATGTGATTGAGAAAATTGTTGTGAGAATAGCTACTACTATTGCTATGCTTGGCCGAAATGGCGAATCTCTAGATCTGTATGGTGGTGGAGCTGGTGGTGGTGGTGGAGGGGTTGGAGCATTTTCTGCATAGCTTGAAGCTATAACAGTAATGAAGAAGAAGAAGAGCAAAAGAAAATGAACATTGCAAATGCTCATATCTCTGGCTCTTCAAAAAAAAAAAATTGAGTTTGATTTTTGATTTTCAAGAATTCTTTAAATATATAGTGGGTTTAAGGAGATGGGGTTTAGTGAAAAAACAATGAAATTAGGTATCAGTTCGAGTCCCTTGGTACGGAGTCGCCTTTGTTAGAAGCACTTTACCAGCCCAATATGGAACTTTTCCATAGAAATTCGGATTTAGTGAGGCTCCAATATGGATACTGGACACCGGATGGAAAACCCAAAAAAGAAAGAATGAAATCAAGTCTCGGGTTCGTGTCCCCTCAGTATAGAATCGCCTTTGTTAGAAGCACTTTACCGCCCCAATATGGAACTTTTTCATAGGGATTCGGATTTAGTCAGGCTCCAATATGGATACTGGATACCGGATGGAAAACTCAAAAAAGAAAGAATGAAATCAGGTCTCGGGTTCGAGTGCCTGATACGAAGTCGCTTTTGCTAGAAACATTGTATTTCTCCAACGTGAAACTTCTCGGCACGAATTCGAATGTAGTCAGGCTCCAATACGAATACGAGACATCTGAGGGAAAACCAAAAAAAAGAATGAAATTAGGTCTCGTGTTCGAGTCCCTGATATGGAGTCACCTTTTGCCGCCTCAATGTGAAACTTTTCGACACGAATTCGGATTTGCTCAGATCCTAATATGGATATCGAACATCGGATGGGAAAGCAAAAAAGAAGGAAATTAGGTCTCGGGTTCAAGTCCCTAATGCGGAGTCGGCTTTGTTAGAAGCAAGTGCTTTACTACCCCAATATGAAACTTCTCGATGTGAATTCGAATTTAGTCTCCAACAGATACCGAACATCAAATGAGAAACAGAAAAAAAGAGAATGAAATTGGAAGGGAAAGAAAACAAGAAAGACAAGACAAAGAGGGATTAAAAGTAGTAGTATTGTTAACCCAAAAAGAAACGAAGATGTTAACTTGAAATGGAACATATGGGGCAGAAAATAAGGGAAGGTGGGGAGACAAATGCACATTAAATTGTTTGTTTATAAATAAAGAAAACAAAAACATGAACAAGAAAGAGGAGGAAGAAGTTTATTAATGTTAATTAAGGGGAAAGGAATGAAGAATAATTGATCTAGATTATGAATAAATTAATGTTAATGGCCACATGATTATGCAATAATCAGAAAGAGAGAGAGAAGAGAAAAAGGTTGAAAAGATTGATGAATATTGATTATGGAAAAGCATAGCCACAACAGAGACACCGTAACTGATGCACTGTGGTGTAACGAAACTTGTGACACATGTTTGGTGTGTCCTCTAGCCAAAAAATAGAAAAGATATTTAATGTTTCGATATTCTTCGGATTAATTTGAATTCGCGCTAATAAATAAGCTTATTCGGGTTGTATTGTATTGGTCTGATTATTGGGTTTGTTTCATTGGTGCTTTCATTGTCACATGTGGAATTTGAAACTCTACGATTAATGGCAGAGCCACATAAGAGTTGTAAATTGATACCTCTTCGCACTAAATAAGCTTATTCGGGTTGTATTGTATTGGTCTGATTATTGGGTTTGTTTCATTGGTGCTTTCATTGTCACATGTGGAATTTGAAACTCTACGATTAATGGTGGAGCCACATAAGAGTTGTCAATTGATACCTCTTCGTCAAAAAATTACAATGTATAGCTAGGTAATTTTTCATTTATATATAACTTAGGGGGTGATTAGAAAAGACATGACATAACTTGAGCTTATCGAGGACATGACCTCGGATAAAAGGGTTTGGAGGTTGAGGATTAGGGTAGAAGGTTAGTTGGAGTTTAGCTTTCTCTCACTTTCCCGCAATATAGGCTTGATGGTCATATTTAGGCTTTATTTCTTACCAATGGTATTAGTACTATTCTCGTAGTTTCTTGTTCTTCGAATTAGATTATCACCTGTGTATTTTGTGCTACGATCATCGCATTATTTTGTTGTCATTATTGTTATATCCCATGTATGTTGTGCACTGCTCTCCATTTCACATTATTTTATTATTGTTACTGCCCTCATTTTTGTATTATCTTTTCAAACTGTTTGAAAATATTTTATTTTAAGTCGAGAGTTTATCGAAAACAACTTCTCTACTTCTACGAGGTAGGGGTAAAGTTTGTGTACGCCCTATCTCTCTCCAAATCTCACTTATAAAATTGCATTGAATACGCTATTATTATTGATTAACTCCTTTAAAGAAAAATGGGGGCAGATAATTACAAGGTGAGAATCGAACACTCACCGAAATAAATGGGGCATATAAAAGGGAATTCATACTCTGCCACCTTATCTCCTAGTGGTAAATAATGATAAATATGTGTCCAATTTATTGTACAGTAACTTACTTTTTGATGAACAGTTGTGTTCTACTATATTGAGGCTAAGCTTTTTTATAGCCAAAATTCCCACTGTATATAGCCCACGATTCAAAAGGTAGCCATCATCTTTCTCTTTTCTTTTTTATTTTCCGTCCGTTAATTGATATTCGTATTGAAATTTCAATTAATTTGAATCAGTATATTACAAAATTTGTTTTTGGAAGCAATGTTCTCATAAAGATTTTTTCATATCTAGAATTCAAATTTGAGATCTCTGATTAAAAGTGATTGAATTTCAACCATCCCACGTAACCCTTGTGTTGTATTAATAGTAATGTGACCGTAATATTAGGGATGGGCACAAATATCAAAAAATTGAATCGAATCAAATTTATTCGATTCTTAGGTTCGATTTCCTTTTTCTTTTCCAGAAATTCAATTCTTCGATTCGGTGTTCAGTGTAAGAATCACGATATTTCGATGCACTAAAGAACCGAAGTTTTATTACAAGATTTTTTTAATAAATATTCTAATTATGAGAGTTTGTTTAGGAATGAGAATAACCATTTCAATTTGATAAAACTGGAGATATGATTTCATGCTTTCATTCTTTATATGTGCAGTGGGCTACTTGCTGGTGCAACAGAAAAATTCTAAATTTGGCAAAACAATTCTCGTAATTACAATTCTAAATTTGGTAGTCTACTTGATGATGCAGTGGCGTTGGGCTGCAATTTAATTTTTTTTAAAGTTTTTCCAGTGTCTTATATTTTGATTTTTGTTTCTTATTTGCATCGAAAAAATTATTTTAGAAATACAGAATTAAATCGAATTGAAGTTAGGAAAAACTCAATCGAACTGAACTAATTTGGTTTGGTGTATGGTGCATACTTTTTTTAAATAGAAAATCGAAGAATCGAATTGAAGTATGATAAAACCAAATTGAAGAATCGAGCGTCCACCCCTACGTAATATTATAGTGAAAAATATATATATTGAGTTCTTAAAAATATCTTTCTTTTAAAAAGTGAAAAAAAGCTCATGTGATCTTATTGCTGATGAAGTTGATCAATACATAATTTTTTTTTGAGAGGTATCACAATTATAATATTAAATATAGTGAATTTTTTGTTGTATTGGAGGGGTACAAATGATGTAAAATGGATCTCAAAATTCATCAGTGATTATGTGTTTATATTTGGTGGGGGTGCCATAACATGAAAATTAATCAAACAAGATTTGTTGTTTTGGAGATGGCTGATAATAAGGTTGAGTGGTTAAGAAACCTCTTAGTGAGTATCCTAAAATCAATATTTATGCGTCTATACATATTGTGGTCACCAAGCAATAATAATTGTAGTGAAAAATAATTTTTTTCATTGGCAAAAATAGATACGTGAGATTGTTGGCACAATATATTTGATATCTCAAAAAAATAATCATATTTATTATTTAGGTTAATTATATTTCACGGTTACTATATACTATTTTGGTAACATATCCTGAGTTTTGACCCATATTTATTGTCATTAATCTTATTGTTAATTGAATTTTAGTTGTGTCTTCAGTAGCCATTGATTTCTGCAATCAATTGCATGGATCCTTACCTATAGATGAACATAAAGTCTTCCCCCTCATGATATTATATTGTGTTGGATTTTCTCTCCTAATCGAATCTTTATTAATTTTCGTGCTCCTAGTTTTATACGAAAAGAACTTGTTGAATCTGAGGGATACACATATATCGGGTGAAATATACTTAAGGACAATATTTTTTTCACATCTCAAGCTTTAAAGAATTATCTACAAAATTTGTGATGAAGTATTTTTCGTAATATTTCCAACAGAATGTACGCAGACCATATCCCTACCTCGTAGAGATAGAGAGGTTGTTTCGAAAAGACCCTCAACCTTAAGCAACACATAACAAAGCACACTACTAAAAATAACTCAAAAAGATACGGATAGAAAAGCGACGTTGTCCGTTGTTTTTTAAATTCTTTTTAAATTTATAATTATTTTTTTACAAAAGCGACGGACAGCGTCTCTTTTTTCCGCGGAATTTTGTGCCAAAATTATTTATAAATAATTAATATTTATTTTTTAATATAAGCGACGGACAACGTCGTAATTATTAAAAAATAATTTTAAAATAACGACGATGTCCGTCGTAATATTTTAAATTTTAATTTATTTATTTTTTTAAAGAAAAGCGACGGACAGCGTCGCTTTGTCCGTCGCTTTTTGGTCAAATTTTAGTCAACTCATTTTTAAAAAAGCGACGGACAAAGCGACGCAGTGCGTCACTTTTTAAAAATTATATTGATCCAGATAGAGTCTTCTTCTCCATTTCCCTCTTCTTCTCTTCTCTCCTAATTCTCTCCTCCTCCATAGCAATTTCACCGCCGCCGCTTTCATATTCGAGCACCGCCGCCGCCTCCTCCATCTTCCTCCATCGCCGCCACGTCCTCCTCCATATTCCTCCATTGTCGCCGCTGTCCTCCACCATTGTAGAGGTTAGGGTTTCTATTTTGAATTATTTTTTCAATTACTTTAATTGTTGGTTCATATCTTAGTTTATTGGATTAATTTTGACCAAATTATGAACATTGTTAGTTTGTGAACATGAATTTGATTTTAGGTTGAATTTGACAACTTTAATTTTAGAATTTATGTATTTGATTTTAGGTTGAATATATGAACTTGAATTTGTGAATTTGTGAATTTGTGAACTTGAATGTGATTTTAGGTTGAATTTGAAAACTTTGAAGTTGAATTAGGTTCTTAAATTTGTGAACTTGAATTTGATTTAGGTTGAATTTGAGAACTTTGAACTTGAATTAGGTTCTTGAATTTGAATTTTGGTTCTTGAATTAGGTACTTGAATTTGGAATTAGGTTCTTGAATTAGATTATTAACTTGAATTTGGAAACTTTGAATTTGAAATAGATTCTTGAATTAGTTTTGGATTTTGTTTTAGAATCTTGAATTAGTTTTCAACTTTAACTTCTTAAATTAGGTTCTTGAATCTTAGTTTTTTTCAAGTTAAGCTTTTTAAGTTAAGTTTGTTAGTTTAAATTGTTAGTTTTGGGTTATAATCTTGAAATATTAGTTTTCAACTTTAGGTTCTTTTTTGAACTTGAATTATATAGGTTCTTGAATTAGGTACTTGAATTTGGAATTAGGATTTGGAACTTGAATTTGGAATTAGGTTCTTGAATTTGGGAACTTTGAATTTGAAATAGGTTTTTGAATTAGTTTTGGGTTTAGTTTTTATACTCTTGAATTAGTTTTCAACTTTAGGTATTTTTTTGTGGACCTTGAATAATGCTTGTTAGTTTAGGACAGTCTTGTGAACTAATAGTTTAGGTTAGTCTTGTGAGTTATATGAATATTTATATTTGTATGTAAGTATTATTGTTAAGAAAAAGAGGAACTTTGAATTAGGTATTTGAATTTGAAACTTGAATTTGGAATTAGGTTCTTGAATTAGATTATTAACTTGAATTTGGAAACTTTGAATTTGAAATAGGTTCTTGAATTAGTTTTGGATTTTGTTTTAGACTCTTGAATTAGTTTTCAACTTTAACTTCTTGAATTAGGTTCTTGAATCTTAGTTTTTTTCAAGTTAAGCTTTTTAAGTTAAGTTTGTTAGTTTAAATTGTTAGTTTTGAGTTATAATCTTGAAATATTAGTTTTCAACTTTAGGTTCTTTTTTGAACTTGAATTATATAGGTTCTTGAACTAGGTACTTGAATTTGGAATTAGGTTCTTGAATTAGATTATAACTTGAATTTGGGAACTTTGAATTTAAAATAGGTTTTTGAATTAATTTTGGGTTTAGTTTTTATACTTTTGACTTAGTTTTCAATTTTAGGTTCTTTTTTGTGAACCTTGAATAATATGCTTGTTAGTTTAGGATAGTCTTGTGAACCTTAGTTTAGGTTAGTCTTGTGAGTTATATGAATATTTGTATGTAAGTGTTATTGTTAAGAAAATGAGAAACTTTGAATTAGGTACTTGAATTTGGAATTAGGTTCTTGAATCTTAGTTTTTTTAAGTTAAGTTTGTTAGTTTAAATTGTTAGTTTTGAATCTTTAATTGATTGTTATATGAATCTTAGTTTTTGATTGATAATGATTGTTGTGACAGCAATTAGTGCTGCTTTGGGCTGTATTGAATTTGTTTTGTAAATGGCAGGTGGTGCATTTTGAAAATGTAAATTTTTGCAGCTGGAAAAAATGCAGAAAAGCGACGGACAAGGTCTCTTTTCTCCGTCACTTTTCTGGAATTTTTTAAAAAAATTCCCAGAAAAAGCGACGTTGTCCGTCGCTTTGTTATTCAAGTTCAAGAACAAAGCGACGGACAACATAGCTTTTCTGGAAAAAAAATAAAAAAAAAGATCGTGATTTTTTAATTTGCGCCGGTGTCCGTTGCTTTTGGAAAAGTGACTGACCACTTTCCCATGAAAGTGAGTCCGTTGCTTTTCCATCGCTTTTGGCTAAAAAGCCACGGACAACGTTTCTTTTGGCCGTATTTTTTTAGCCTTTTTTTAGTAGTGACAGTAGAAAAAACGAATACAACAGTAAATAGGGCATAACAACTAAGTCATAGCAAATTAAATAATATGATAAGCGTAACATAATATCTAGAGCAAAATATTGCGATAATCAAAGCACACGAAACATCTGATAGTAACCAAAATCAAAAGGCAAGAAACTACAAGAAAAATGCTAATACTACAGGTATGCAAGGATTAACCAGTAACGAGCTCCAAACCACCCACCAAGCCTATTTTGCATGAAAATGAGGCAAAACTCAATTCCCTCTAATTTTCTACCTTAATTTGCAATCTTCATATATCCTTTTATTTAGAAGCATGTGTCATATCGTGTCTAATCATCTTTTTCAAAGTAAACAAATATCTTCAAGTATACATTACAACTCCTACATTATTAATACTCCTACATTATTAATACCTATATTAGTAATCACTACATAATTAATCCATGATTATTAGTCTCTGCATTATTAATTTATGCATAATTTCTCTTATTAAATATAGAGGCAATCAACCCTGCCATGTACTTAAGGGTCCATATTCGTGTGTATTAACAAATACAGAAACACTCAAAATTTCTACCTTTCTAAAATACTTGTTTGAACAATATATTCTCATTTATTGTGCCAAGAAATATTTTTGGAGAAGAAAAACCAATGGCCCATTTGGAGAAAATTTTTTTTGACAGATTTAAAACTTGCTGAAGTTTCATTTAGAAATCTGAAAATTTTAAGCTTTATTTTATTTTATGTGTTTTAATTTGATTAACCATAAAGTTTAAAAATATGAATAATGTCCTTTTAATCTCATGTGTAATATTGAAATTAAAGAGTTACTATTAAATATAAAAATGGCATGCTTTTTAAATAGACTAAAAAAAACGCATAAATCGAATTATCGAAACGTGGGGAATAGTTATTTTTGAGCAAGTGTCATCGAAAATCAAAGCCGAAATTGACCTAAAAATGTAGGGATAAGGACAAAAAAGGTCATTCCGTGGAAAATAATTCCAACCGAATGACCCCTGAATTAGATTTGCCAAATTATGGCCTTTTGTTGACTTTTTAACGCCACATTCTTCCTTTTTTGCTTGTTTGTTGCTTTATTCTTTCTTTCTTTCTTTCTTTTTTTTTCCTTTTTTTAAAAAACTTTATTGTAACTATTTATTATTTAAAAAATCACTGTTTTTTTTTTTACTGCTTTTCTTTGTTTTTAGTTTTCGCTACTTTTACAAAAAAACTTTTTTTCTCTTTTTTTAATAATCAAATAAAAAAGAGAATATTTTTTTGAATATAATTAAAAAAAGAGTGTATTTTTTAAAATACAATGAAAAAAGGACAAAAAATTAATTTTTTTCTTTTATTTTTTAACAATCAAATAAAAAATCACATTTTTTTTATGCAATAATAATGTAATTTCTATACACATCTTAGACAAATACATATTCTACACAACAATGTTAGAATTCTATACACATTTTATACAGATACATATTCTATAGTTTTTATACACATCCTGTACAGTTTCTATACACATCTTATATAGTTTCTATATAAATCTTATACATATACGTATTTTATACAATAACTATACAGTTTCTATATAAATCTTATACATATACATATATATTTTGTGCAGATACATATTTTATACAACAACTATATAGTTTTTATACACATCTTATGTAGTTTCTATACATATATCTTATATAGGTACATATTCTATACAATAATTTTTTTTATAAAAAAGTATTTAATTTTTATTTTTTATTTTATAAAAAAAACATATTTTTAGCCAAAAAAAAAACTAAATAAGGATCTAAATGACCCAAATTATGAAATGACCAATATGTGGTATTAGTTTAGCCGACAGGCTATGTACTGTCCAATGGCCCAAACATGGGCCATTATTTTTTGAGAAAAAAACCTATATATTCTATATTAGATAGAATATTACAACTTATACCACAAGATTTTAGTTTTCAATACCTACCATATGTTTTCTTGCAACATTTACCAACTTAATAAACACAAAATTAAAAAAATGGAAAAAAGGAAAAAAAAACTAAAAAAATGAAAAACAGAAAATAAGGAAAAAAAAAAGCCAGGCTCAACAAATTTCCTTAAAAAGCGCTTTGGGAGATCAATCAAGCCAATAATCTCTCATATATTCAATTTTTCTTGTTTTATGCCTATTATATCTAGGATAATTTTCTCTTTAAAAAAAATAATAAATCAGTAATTTTTATTCATAACTTAGAATTGTAAAATTAATTAATACTTGTTAAAGAAAAAGCTTATGTGTTTGTGTATGAACTGTGTATAATCCTATTAAATGTTGATGTAATTTGTTTATTGATTTAATGCAATTTCTTGTTATGGTTGTTGAAACATTCATGGGAATCTAGTGATATATCATTTTCAAATACACTAAGATAGTATTATAAAGTAGTAACAGACTGTGTATATATTTTGGTATCACGCTGTATTAAAAATGATTTCTAGTTATGTTTATTGAAAGATTCATGAAAATCAAGTGATATACAATTTTCAGATACGTGTATAAATTTTAATTTTATTTGTATGATAAATGATTTCAGGTTATGTATGTTGAAACAAAAATGAGAATCAAGTGATATAAAATTTTGAAAATGGAGTGAAGATATTTTGTGAAAGAAAATAGAGAAAAAATCTTTAAATTAGAAAGAATTGAGGGATCGGAAAGAGAACATTAAAGATTTTCAATGTATTTTAAGAGAGAGATTCAAATGTCTGATTTAGTGGGACCCATTGAGAATTTATTGGACAATTAGTAACTAATTTTAATTATCTTTATTATAGGTAACTTATCCTTATTTAAACAAAATAATGTCAAATTAAATTAAAAAAAAAATAACCTGTGTTTTTTAAATTCTGGTATAGATCGTAATTAAAAAGTTAATTTAGTAATTAGAAAAAAAGTGATATATTTAGTGTAATAAAGAGTTTTAAATATATATCTAGGATAATTTTCTCTTATTTTTTTAAAGTGTCAGCCATGTCCTTTTTCCAAAAATGTAACTACCACATTGTAGTATATAACACGCGTGTATTATATATGAGTTACAACAATATACATGTGATATATAAATATACAAGATATACACTGCATCAGAAATATGGATAAAAATACTAGTAAAAGATATCATACTTGTAAAATTGTTTTTTAGTTCATTAAGGAACTTGAATCAATACCAACCAAACTTTGAGATTTATAGTTCGAGTAAATAATTAGAACTAGTTTAGTTTGGCAGACAGTTAACTATAAGTTTCTGTGAGTTTGACATTCGATTGCTTTGCAATTACTATATTATTTGACGATCGCGTACACTTGTGTGTGTTATAAGAAGCAATAAGTTTTTGGCGTCGTTGTCGGAGGATTTAGAAAAAAAATTCCCAAAAATTATTTTCTAATTGTTTTAACTAACCGAACATAAGAAGATTGAGAAAAATTCTCCCGTACCAAAAACACCCTTCCTCTCTTTTCCTGTTTCTTTTTTTATTTAGCCCAATCCATTGCTTTTCACATTTTACTACCTACAAAATTAATTAGGAAAAAAAATCTACATATTCAATATTAGATAGAATATTACAACTTATACCATAAGATTCTAGTTTTCAATATTTACCATATGTTTTCTTGCAACATCTACCAACTTAATAAACACAAAATAAAAAAAAAACAGAAATAATGAAAAAACGAAAACAGAAAAAAGGAAAAAAAAGGAAATCAAAATTTATTAAATACTAACAAATGGTAATTAAAACAGAAAGAAAAAGTAACAACAATCCCTAAAATAACGTTTCTGGATATCAATTAATCTCTAAAAATATGTTGATTAAACCAAAAATATATCACGTTTATTTTACGTGTTTCAGGCCTCATAATCCTTTTTCTTTTCCAGGCGAAAAACTCCATTGAAGTATACTTGCTTCCTTTCAACTGAGTAATTTAATTTATTTATTTTATAAAAATTGATACTATCAAACCGGCAATATTGTTTTTTCAATATGAAAGATGGTAATCTTCATTCGATAATGATTTAACATGGAGGTCGATAGAATATAGCTGGTAATTATTCATGATTCAAAACTCAGATCCTACTAATTATATATATGTAGAGAAAATTATATGTGCATAACATATCAAATATGTTTGTATGAATAAACAAGCAAAACAATGTTATATCATTGGAAAAACTCATTTTATACTAATTTAGTATGGTTTACACACATTGCAAATCATTCTTAGACACACATTAATGGTATGAAAAGAGTATATTAATAAGTATCATGATAAATAATTTTTTTTGCTATGGGTATCTTATATTATACCATTTTATATAGATTTCTTAATAAAAATAATGCATCATTATTGTGTTGCAATTTTTCATTCCAATTTCATGTATACAAACTGGTTTAGAGTTGGTTTATTTAACATACACAAGTTAATCATGTTTTATACAAAATTCACAAGTGTGAATTTTATCACTATGATGAACATTTTCTTTGTTAAATCTAAAATATAAGAACGAAATTTTCGGACACGATTCTCCCAAAATTTCAATAACAAAAAAGATGTTAAGATGAAAACCAACGAAATCAAAGCAACTGGACAAAAACTCACAAAAATTAAAGCAACTAGGCTCAAAGCAAAGAAAAGAAATATTAACCGTATGAAATTAGAACAAATAATTATTTAGAAGTATGAATTTTGATAGAGAAATCAACTATATGGAAGATATTTTTTGGGGGAAGGAATCTATAGAGAGATTTTAGGGATTGAGAAAATAATCGGGTAGATTGAGAACTCAATTAAAATTTTCAAATAGGATATTTAGTGATCCCGATTAGTATTTGTTTCAAAGTTAATAACTCATTGTAATTATCTTCCTTAATTACAATGAGTTATCTAGTGGGTTCCAGTAAAAATTAACTAGTTAAATAGTATTAATAAAAAAACGTAAATACAATAAAAAATAAAAAATTAGCTTTTAGATTTTGATATGACTTGTAATTACATTGATATTTTAATAATTTAAAAAAAAATATATATATATATATATAATATAATAAAGAATCTTAAAATATTATCTAGAATAATTTTCTCAATTAATAATCATCAAGGCAATTGACTTCTTAGTCATATATGCATGACACCATGATAGGAAATGTGACTAAAAAACATTAAGACGTATAAACTAGACTTGTTCATATTGCTGATCTCAAATACGAATAAAAGAGAAGAGTTTTTAAGGCGAGATCAATCAGAAATAATTTTTCTATCTCATAATAAACAGATAAAAATAAAGTTATATATATCTTACCTTCTCTAAATCTCATTTGTGGAATAACACTAGGCTTGTTATTGCTAATGTATAGAGTAGTCTCTCTTGAATAATATCGAGAAAATTTGTGAATATAACCCTTTATAATTTGAATAGAAAAAAAGACCTTACAAAGATATTTAGTGTTATTTTTAGAGAGATTTCTCATAGAAGATGTAAAACTTTAAAAAAATGTAAAAGATTACAAAAACCAATTAACTCATTTTATACAAAAGAAATATTATTTATAAATTATGAAATGCAAAAATAAAGCTAATAATCGAATTTATTTTGTTGGCTTCACTCTTCATGTACATATTTTTTAGATAGTTGTTACCTACTATATATTGTATTTGTACTATGTTGTCAGTTTAAATATAGTATATATTTTGATTGTTACTTAAATTTTATTGGATCATATAAAAAATCTCATTTTATGTAACGTCCGATTTGGTGTGATCGCGTCTTTATCTTATTTTTTTTTTCTTTTTAATTTTGTCTTTGCTTATTATCTAATATTCAATTTTATCCTTTACCTTACCTTTTTATAATAGTTACATTCTACCCCCTATCCTACCTTTTTTTTTAGGTTTACCCTTTAAATTGTTGATGTGTTGAATTATATAACGATAAAAAATGATTAGTCTATCTAAACATTATATTTATAACAATAATATTTATAACAATACAATACAACACAATATAATATATTCCTATTATGAAACAATACGTAACAACCGTCCGAACAATATGTTAGGAGGAAATAATGTGAATTAATGATTTCATGCAAGTGGTACCTTTTTCTAGGTATGCAATGTTAATGATTTCATGCAAGTGGTAGCATTATTTTGTCATTGCCTAGCCCATGTTACATGGTCTATAAGGTTGTCTTTGTAAAAAAGAATGTGATTTTTGAAATTATTTTTTTTGTAAATTGATTATTAATTCATTTTCACTCAAACAATTGGAAAAAACTTTCAAATTAAACCTTAGATATTTTCTTTGACTGAAAAATATTAGAGGTCAGCCCTATATGTTCTAAACACTAGGGCAAATTATTAGTGGTAGACATAATTAATAAAAGCAATTCAGATGTGTAGTCAAATAGAGCCTAAATATTTTTTTATTTTTAGTTTTTCACTTGATGTTCGATGCTCACATTAAAGCCCCGACTAATCCAAATCGTGCACTGCAGAGTCCATTTGTAGGTGATGCTCCCAACATGATTTTTTTCATACTCAGGGCTCGAATCCGCAACCTTTAATTAAGGGCGGAGCAATTCCACCACTGCACCACCACCTATGTTGATAATAAACTTTTATTTAAAAGTAACTTAATGAGTATTCAAAACCATAGGCTCTCAATAGTAAGTGCAAATTTCAAAAACAAAAAAAAGAACTAAATGGAAATATTTTTTGATCTTACAAAATGATTAGTCAAAAGTCAAAACCAACAAAGTTGTGGTAGGATAGATACATCTTCCCCCCTTAATTAAAAAGTTTTGAGTTTAAATTTTAGATATGAAAAAAATATTTTTAGAAAATGCTTTCTCCTTAAATAAATCTTACATTGCGCAACTATGAGTTAGTTAGGGTCCAATGCATGTTCTCCTAAACTGAATCTTATGTTGTACAAATTTAAATTAGTCGACGCCTCAATATAAGTACCAGACAAGAAATCGAAAAAAAGAAATAACAATAACATATTTAGTGTAGTCTCACACGTGGAATGTGAAAGAGAACGATGTGTATGCAAATCTTAACTCTACCTTAGGTAGAGAAACTATCTATCTATGAGGTATAGTAGAGAGATTGTTTCTAATAGATCGACTCAAGTAAAAACATTACAAAACAATTCAAAAAAAGGAATATCCAAAAGAATAATACTCCCTCTGTTTCAAATTGATTGATCTATTTTGAATTGACACAAAGTTTAAGAAAATAAAGAAAACTTTTGAATCTTGTGATCTTAAATTAAAGATATGTGGAATGTATCAAAATACCCTTTAATCTTGTGGTCTTAAATATGCCATGTGAAAAGTTGAAATTAAAAAGTTTCTAAAAAGGAAAAAGGGTTATTTTTTTAAAACAGACTAAAAATGAAAAGTTGGTCAAACAAATTGAAAAATTAAAATTTTGGAAGAAAAAGTCAAATAGATAGAAATACCTTACAAATAAAAGATTGAAAATTTATCCCCCCCAAAAAAAAAAGAAAAAAATAAAGATCTTAGAATTCCATAGCCACTCTGAGTTTTTTTGGCTTCTGGTGTGATTTGCTGTTCTCATCAAAATACCGAGTCAACCCTCCCTCCCTCCCTCCTTCCCAGAAAAACCCTAGAATCCCCCCATTCATTCACACGTTCAAATTTTCCAATTCATTTAAAAAAATCCAATTTTCATATAGTCAAATTCATCCAATTCCATATTGATTCAGCACCCTTTTCAATCTTATTTTGTGGGGTATTATTGGAAAATGGCATCGGAGATCGAGGTGGTGGAGGAGGTTGAATCAAGAAATGTTGAATCAAGAAATGATGAATCATCTTCCACGACAACGGCGGTGGTTAATAATAATACCACCGGCGTTGTTGTTGTTGAAGAGGAGAGTTTGAGGAACGATGTGTATACGGCAGCAGCGTATGGGGATATGGAGAAGCTACAGAGATTGGTGGAAAGCGAGGGTTGTTCTGTATCTGAACCTGATGGCCTTGGTTATTACGCCCTTCAATGGGCTGCTCTTAACAATCGCACTGCAGCTGCTCAATACATTATCGAGGTTTCATTTTGTTTGAAAATTGAAATTGACCATGCAATTTTAAGATTTAGTTTATTAATGGAAAGAAAAAAAGAAAGAAATGTGGCACTAGTATTATTATTTTGATGCTTAGATTTGAGTTGTGTTAAAATTAAGCCATAAAAATATTGTCTTTAGTTAAATTTTTTCTTTATTTGCCACTGAGCGATATAGTAGTGGTCAAATAGATGGAGTGACAACCATTGGAACCAAGGATAGCATCCCGTAGAGGATTTCCATTTCTCTAAGTCTTGGTAGACAAAGTTACCTAATAACTATGCAAGCTTGTCCAAACATCACATTTTAAGGAAACAAAAATGTTTTTAGTTATGAAAGTACATTTGCGGACTGTATTGTATTGTGGAAAATTAGTTGGGTAGAAATTAACCATGCATATATTCATATTTTGAGATTTAGTTTATTAATGGAAGAAAAAAAAGAAAGAAATGTGTCACTACAGTATTGAAATTATTATTTTGACGCTTAGATTTGAGCTGTGTTAAAATTAAGCCATAAAAATATTGTCTTTAGTTAGAAATTGTCTTTAGTTGCCACTGAGGGGTATTCAAATAGATGGAGTGAGGGGTATTGTAATGGTCAAATGGATGAAGTGACAACCATTGGAACCTAGGATAGCATCCTCGTAGAGACGATACTAGGTGAATTGTTTCCATTTGTCTAAGTCTTGGTAGATAAAGTTAGCGTTACCTTATAAATGTGCTAGCAGCCTATGTTGCTCGGACTCTCCAAAATTGTTGTCGCACCCATGTCGGATTCTCCAAAATGCACTACTTTGAAGTATTTGACATACACCCGTCGACATTTTTGAAGGTCCGAGCAACATAGCCAGCAGCTACCCGAATAGCTTAGTTAGGTGGGCCCAAGTTTGCCCAAACATCACGTTTTAAGAAAACAAATTGTTTTTAGTTTATGAAAGTACAGTGCTGACTGTCTTGTGGGTAATCAAGGAGTTGGGTTGTAAATAAGAAAAAAGAAAAAGGAATTTAGCACCGATAGCTAACTACTCTATTACACGATAGAATATATTGTTTTGATCAAGTAACAATCCATAAATCAATCATTCAACTTACCCTCAATCACACTAGTTGGATCAGCGGTATGAATTCACTTCGCTTTGTCTAGGTCTATATAATTGTAATATAGGAATTAAGTAATAAGTAATAAGACAGAATTATCGACTTTATGTTGATTGCTATTCCCTGTTTGTGTGTGTGTATTATTATTCCTTATTTTTTTGGTTGGTTGGGAACTGATGGGTAGTGGTGGTGATGCAATTGGCAGCACGGAGGAGATGTAAATGCTGCAGATCATACGGGGCAAACAGCATTGCACTGGAGTGCTGTTCGAGGTGCAGTGCAGGTTGCTGAGCTCTTACTACAAGAGGGTGCTCGTGTAAATGCAGCTGATATGTATGGCTATCAGGTATGCTTTTGCTTGTCTGTTCTTAGTAGTCATTGCATTACTTGAAACACTTTTATGTTTCTTTTTCTGCTTAAATCTCCGAAGCTGAATCCGTCCAGTCTCCATGTAATTCTAGATACTCCATCTATGGCCTCATGAGCTGAGCTCATCATCATTTTGGTGCATATGTGATTTGGGTTTTGCTGGACATCATAGGTTTAGGAGCTAGATGTGGTGATGAGGGTGCAAGGAAAGCAGAATCTTGCCCAACAAAAATATAACTAGTTGGATCCACCATATATGGATCACGAAGAAAACATAGGGAAATCATACCTAAAATTTTAGTGAAATTGCGAGGACCAGTGGCATAACTCTTTCTTGTTGATCTAAATGTATCTGCTGGAAGACAGGATATATGGATACCCTGTTTTTGCCACGTTGGTGAGGAAGGAAGATTTTCATCTCTTTTGAAAAACGAGGGCAGTGTGCGAATTTTGGGTCAATTATTATGTTCTCCCTGGATTTTAAGACCGTTGCTGCCAGCTGGTTAGACCTGTATGCCTGATATTATGCCATCGGTTCAAACCTTGGGCATACCACTAGCATTGCACTGAGAGCACCTATGATATGTAATAGGGCTTTCCTGGCAGTGACGGTGTCTCTCTCTAAGTAGGGTTGACTATGATCCCCATTTCTCTTGCATTTTGTTTGAGAAGGACTTTTACGAGCTCTTCTAAAAGTGGTGTTTAATGGGAATGATTAACTATAATATTTAGGAATTGTGCAAGCTTGAAGAGATATGCATGAATAAACATCAAAAATCACATTTACTTGTCCAAAAAGAAAATCAGTCACATTTATTTTTCTGCAAGCTGCACAAATAACGGGAAGTTCTGTTTATCAGAGAAATATTATAAGTCTCGTAGTGGAAAGTATCAGATAAGAGGCAATCAAACCACTTGATTAAACATAAAGGCTATTTGCTCAGATTCCAACCCAGTGGTGTATTAGAATGATTTCTTGGATATATTTTTCATTTCCTTATTTTTTTGGCTAGTTATTCTGTTGTTCTTTTCATACGAAGTAAGTAAACCATGTTTGCTGCAGCAAGATTATTAATTCTCCTGCAAACGTATTAGCTTCCCAGGAGCTATGCCTTCTGTGATTTGGAAGCGCTAATCATTCTCCAGATGGCATTAAAAATCCAGACCTAAAGATCGAGTGCTCATAAATACTCGTCCATCCTTATCGAAAAATAGATACTCGTCCATCACTGTATTTACACACTAACATTTTTATACAATCTCTCATTTTGAACCTTATTAAAAATGCTAAACCGATAGGCAAGTCATAGAAATTAGAACAAGAGTGCTTTCAGATTCAACTTTTTCAACAATGCCAAAGTTTTCCATAAAACTGGACTATGGTCATTAAACTGTCCAGAGGCTGTTCCACATTGTTTGATGTCTTAGATCAAAGTAATGCAGTTGAAAACTTGAGCTCTCTTAAATTCAAATGGCATCTTTTGCCTTAAGGCTGCATCATCCCTTTACTCATAGAAGTGATTGTAGCTTGTGAAGCCTACCACTTGTATATAAGGGGAAATTCATGTGAACCTTATTTTTGTACTATACCTCCTTTAAATGCTCGTCCAATTTGATTTGATACGACCATTAAGAGGAGTTAGAATTATGAGTAGTCTAAGAGTAAAATAGATGAAAAAGTTGAGCAGACACGAGCAAAAGTGGGGCCTTGAAGAGTTTTTGTGGTACTTTTCTCGAAGAAATTCGCTGTGGGATTTTGGCTCGCCTTGAGATGCCGCACGGGTTCGGAACTTTCAAGCATATGTGCCCGCCTTCTACCCTCTTTCCGGGCTTTGTCCACGATAAGATTCAAACCCGTGACATACGTCTAACTCACACATCATGTGCTGCAAATGTGTTTCAGCTTTCCATTTAAGGAGGGTGAACAACAGTCAGGAACATCTCAAAAAGAAAGTAAGACTGATGCAACAACAAGAAGGTTGGGAATATGATTGAAAATTGTCTATTCACAATCTAACCCATAGGTTTTTAAACAGCCACTTGAAAACAGAAAATCTGCAAAATTAATATCTGAACAGCCTAAAATATCTAAACGAAAATGTAAATTTAAAACAAAGCAGTAGACACCTCTTAAAACTGAATAACTAATTATTCTAGCAAATCAGTGGTAATAGACGCAATATTCAACAACTTCGGTTTCTTGCAATCTAAAAAAGTTGCTCCTCCTCAATTTATGCTTCTACCATTTATGCTTGTGGATTGTTTTGTGTGTCTTTGAACTTGCCCACTTTTACAACATGACCTTTTTTTATTTTATTGTGCATACAAAGCAACGCTCAATTGCACCCAAAGGTGTGGCCTAGTAGTCAATGACGTGGGTGAGAACCATGAGGTCTCACGTTCAAATCCCAGTGGTTACAAAAACGCTAGGTGATTTCTTCCCATCTATCCTAGCCTTGGTGGATAGAGTTACCTCGTACCTGTTGCTGGTGGGAGGTGACAGGTATCCCGTGGAATTAGTCGAGGTGCACGCAAGCTGGCCCGGACACCATGGTTATCAAAAAAAAAAAAGTACCCCTCAATAAAAACTGTCTTGTGATGTTCTGAAGGAGCTTTGATTTGGGTAACGTTAAGATTTGCGAGGAGTGATTGTAAGGGTGTATCTTCTATTACGACTTTTCTAAGATCATAGTTTCAAGATAAGACTTCATTTTCACTAATCAAATTTGATAGTCTTCACCAATAAGGTTTGTGGGGCATTCAAAGATAGACGGTTGCATGCCATGTTTGAAAAATAAGGTTTAAAAGATTATGGTTTAAACACATTTCTTTTATTGAACTGAGAACCTGTAAGACCAGTTGAGGATCTAATACCACTGTTGAGTTTTTGTTTTTTCATAAGATGCATCAGCAAGAATGTTGAAAATATGACTGGAAATTGTCTCTTCAATTTTATTAACCACAAGCCTTTAAATAGCCACTTGAAAACAAAACATCTGCAAAACAAATATTCAAAAAACCCTAAATATCTCAACAACCTAAAACATCTAGCAGAAATTTAAATTTAAACAGTAGTATATTTCTCTGACAACTAACAACTACTTATTCTAGCAATCAACAGCAACATATGCGATTTTCGAGAAGGACAAAGTTCCTTGTTTGGAAAAAAGAAGAAAGTAGGACAAAGTTGTGAAAGATGAGGAATTTTAAATGGCCTTCTTGTGATCTCATTAAGGACTTTGTCACTTGTTACATGGATAAAAAGTGCAGAGATGAACACCTTACAACTTATATTAGTTACAATATTGTTAAACCATTTTACCTCAGCAATAGATGATCTTCTTTTTTCTTTTTATAAGCACGTCAGCAATAGATGATCTTACTGTCCAAGTATTTGAAGGTGCATTCCGTTTTTCTTGATATTCTTTTTTCCACTGTCTGCATGAACACGGGATGCTTTGTGCACTGAGCTGCCCTTTACTTCCTCTTCTTTCCTCACACTGCTGTTGTACTTATTTAATAATAACTACAAGTGATTAAGATCTTAGTATCGTAATCTGTGAAGACTTGCCTATTACTCATACTATGAAATTCTCCTGCAGCCAACACATGTTGCCGCACAGTATGGTCAGACAGCTTTCCTTTATTACGTTGTTACAAAGTGGAATGCTGATCCTGATGTACCTGATAGTGACGGGAGAAGCCCTTTACACTGGTAGTTCTGAGAACTATAATTACCCTTTTTCTGAATAACAAGCTTGAGGTGTTAGAAGCATGCACTAGCCTTTCTTTGTTGCAGCAAGTGCTGCCTATACTTTTGGAGCTTCTTTATCTGTCCAATACATGGTTGTTTGACACTATGTGAAAACTTGTAACTGGAATTTGTTGGGTTCTTGATGCCATTTTGTTTTAAAGCCAAATTTCAGGAGAAATTCCTCTAATATTTGACAATGTGATTCTTATTCAAGGAACCAGGGGAAACTAACAGTGTAGAGAAGTAACAAATCCAACCCTTGATCTGGCATTGGAATATCTAAGGAATCTTCATAATGGATTTCATATTCACTGTTTTTATTAGAAGCTGAATATGGAAAAGAGAGTAGCTACAGCTACAAGCATGAATAGTCAGCAATTGAATATAGACATTATTTTCTGTTATTGCTTTCTTCAACAATCTCTAGCCCACATGTTTTTGATGGTATACATTGATTAGAAATTTACTTTCTTTGTCCATTTTTTCCATATAGTAATGATATGTGCATTACTCTTTAGATAGGAAAAGATTGTTTGGGTTTATTCATTCATTCATCCAGAAATGGAAAATATTTTTGGTCATACTTGCTGTTGATGCTTCTTTTCCACCAGCCTCCTGTCCACCCCCACCCCCAATGAATATTCTCTTTTGTTGCTTAGAACGTCATCTTTTCTGTTACTTTATTCATGGACCGAGTTGTGGGGTTATCCTTGAGCTTTATTTGATAAATAGTTAAATACTTATTTACTTGTGAATTTATCTCCCGGAAAATTTAGGGCTGCATACAAGGGTTTTGCTGACTGTATACGCCTTTTACTCTTTCTTGATGCATATCGTGGACGTCAGGATAAAGAGGGTAAACCAATTATCTTCCTCCTACTCTCTTTTTCGTGATGCATTTCTTGAAATCTAATGTTATTTTACATTTCATTCTACTTTAGGTTGTACTCCTCTCCATTGGGCTGCTATTAGGGGTCACCTAGAAGCATGTACAGTGTTGGTGCAGGCAGGAAAGAAGGAAGACCTTATCGTGACAGATAACACTGGCCTTACACCTGCTCAGCTTGCTTCTGACAAGAATCACAGACAAGTTGCTTTTTTCCTTGTAGGTGTTCCTTAATATCGATGTCCGTAACTTGAGATTAGTTTGTTTCTAAGTTGGTACCAATTTCAAAGTCCACGAGAATCAGCGTTTGTTACATTAAAGTGTGTCTGCCTCTTCTCAGGAATGCAACATTTTGTGCATTATTCGATTATCATAGAATGTTGAATGGTTTTGCAGGGAAACGCTAGGCGGTTGTATGACAAACGCTGTGATGGAAGTACCCGGCTTGGCAAACTTTCAAAGCTTGGACTTGCTCCTGTTCTTTGTTGTACAATATTTCTTCTACTTACCACTTACATTCATGCTGTAATCATGGGTACTTGTCCTAATCCTTTTGTTCGCAATCAACTTTGTCTCATTTGTTTTACTATGGCCACTGTGGAATGTCCTGTAAAGTTTCTGTTTGATTCAGCTTCAACTTTGCCAAAATTAACTGCTGCTGGAGCACTATTTGCATGGTCGGGAGTTTTCCTTGCTTCAGTTGGACTAGTTACATTTTACCGGTGCAGCAGGTATTCTTCATGCTCTTTTGGTATATAGGAATATAAGATTGTTCATAAGGTTTTCAAGCTGTTTTTTCGTTTTGCCTTAGGTGGGTTTCTTAGAATTACTTACTCCTTATTACGGATGGCAATGGGGCGGGCGGGTTTTAGGCTATGCAGGGCGGGGGAGGGTTTAAGGATATGCGGGGCGGGGGTGGGTTGAAATAATTTTTTAAAAAATTAATCCGGGGCGGGGCGGGTTGCAGGGCTATGCGGGTTCAAACAAAATAAAAGCTAAAAAATAGTATTTTTAAAATCTTGCGGAAAAAAATGTTACAATTTTTTTTGCAAAAAGAAAAAAGATTTCTTTTCTCTAAAAGTTTCATATATATCAATTTATCTTTTTCCCCCAATTCTCAAACAGTAACAGAATGGGCAAAGTAATAGTATAGAAAAACGAAATGAGCAAAATTAAAAAAAAAATTGTCTATGCTACAGACATGGAAATATGGAATAAATTTAATAATTAAAAACTGTTCCTAATCTAATAATCCTATTTTGGAAGTGAAGCAAATTATGCGGGGCGGAGCGGGTTGAAAACACATAAAAATGCGATGCTGGGCGGGTTGAAAACTGTGTGGGTTAAGGCTCAACCCCTGCTCCCACTCCGCCCCGCCCCGCCCCGTTTCCATCTCTACTCCTTATACCTTGCTATCATAGCCAATATCAGAAATTCCTATGTGCTAAACTTGCTTGTACTCGTCAAATTTGAATCTGTCTTGGTTTTTCTGTCACAGAAAAGATCCAGGTTACATCCGGAGGAGTCAACATGATTCACAAAATACCAAAGATGATGTAAGTTCCAACCTTGGCAGTCCAAACCCAAAAAGAGTTTGAAAACCAAAGAACGAAGTAAACCAGAATTAATTGTGAAGAAATGCTCTTCAAAATATTGCTAATTGTTTCCCATTAGGAGGTGTACATAATCTTGTCCCAAGAACTTTATAATTTATATACTTCTGTCATAGAGATTTCCCTCTTTTTTCAGCCTGTATAATTCACAAGAATGTGTAATTTCCTTGCCATATTTCAGGAACCTTTGCTGAAAATGGAAATGAATCATCCTGCTTTGCTTTCTGGGAATTGGTCTCAGCTTTGCTCCACATGCAAGGTACTGACTACATCTGTTTGTTCATACTTTTATTGATAGAGACTTATCTCTTAGGAGGTTATGTACATTATCGTTTTCCTTTTGCCAGATTGTTCGTCCTCTTCGTGCAAAGCATTGTTCAACCTGTGATCGCTGTGTGGAACAATTTGACCATCATTGTCCCTGGGTGTCTAATTGCATCGGCAAGGTAATTGATTCTGGATTCTTTTTTGTCTCCTTTTTCTACTGGTCAATTAGTACTTTTGAGATATGTCAGCAGTGAATTGTGATGCTTAGTGTATATTATATATACAAAAAAATTTGTGATGAAAATAGAATGGTATGTATGATGTAGCCGTTAGCTCATTAGGTGATGGTTATAGTATACTATAAGACTGAATCACCGTTTTCTCTGATAATTCAGTATGTCTTTGATTTCTATGTTTGCCTACTAGTTCTTAGTTTCATCCTCTGAAGAGTTATTTTCCACATTTTTGTTCAGAAAAACAAGTGGGACTTTTTCATCTTTCTTGTTCTCGAAGTATTGGCAATGGTCTTAACTGGTGCAGTTACTCTTACAAGTAAATACTCTTTCCTGCAACTCACGTAAAATATTGTTCATCAGAATTATTTTTTTTCCATAAGTGGTAGTCTGCTAAATAAAACGTCTTTTTGTGATCGCAGGAGTCTTGACTGACCCAGCAGCTCCATCATCGTTTGGGGCTTGGCTGAGTCATGCTGGTACTCACCATGTTGGTGCTTTAGCATTTTTATTTGCGGACTTCTTCCTCTTTGTTGGAGTGGCAGTCTTAACTGGGGTACAAGCTTCTCAGGTATGTTTCTTTGTTTTCCTGTTTACTTTTGATTAGCCTACTCCGTGAAATTATATGCTATTTTATGCCTGTAACATATACGGAGTAAATATTATTGGTTAAACATACAACAAGGAACACTTATATCCGGATTCCTTTTCCCGGTTCTGTTTCAACTTTACATACTATGTCTCAACTGGATAATAGGTCCACTAGCACACATCCGGTGATCTTTAATTTGTTTTCTTTCCAGATACATTTTCTGGAAGAGACAGAATTCTTGTGTGTAAATGATGATCATTGTGGATCGGATAGTGTATTTGAATATCTTTCTACAGACGACATGAACATGCTTATAGTTTGCCCTGAGATGCTCATTAGCTTCTTATTTTCTTTACCTGTGCAAGCTGCTTTCTCTTCAGCCTTTCTGATACTTATTTCCTCAAATTCTTACTGTCAATGGTGTCTTCACGTCATTTACATGTCAAAGCATGAACATAAACTGTTAAACGAATCATTGGTATTCCATGACGATTATTTCACCATCTCCTGGGAACAGCAATAACACTTGAAATATATCTTGACCTTTGTATTTTCCCTTTTGCAACAGATTTCACACAACATTACAACAAACGAAATGGCCAATATGATGCGTTACAGTTACCTTAGAGGACCAGGTGGTAGATTCCGGAATCCATATGATCATGGTTGTAAGAAGAACTGTTCAGATTTCTTGATAAACGGTTACAATGAAGACATTGAGTGTGTTGAAGAATCGGTTGAGTCCGAAGGGATTGGAATGATGCAGATTCCTCATAGTTCAAGTATGCAAAATGGCGCCAGCCATTCTCATCAGATCAATGGAAATGGTCATCATGTTATCAATATAAGCAACAATAACCAGAACTCACACCAGGGCCATGTTCATTCTGCACATTGTAGTCATAATGTGAAGAGCAAAACTGATTCTGTACCTGTGGGTTTGGGTGTTGGCTTAGGAAGAAATGCTGTGCGTACCGCTCTACCTTCATAACTAGTGTACCATTTGGCTTATGGGTATTTAGAATCCCTTCTTTTTGACCTTTTTATTGTTTATATATGAAGAAGCACACTGATTTTAGAGCTTAAGTAATTCAATTGGTTTACTATTTGTGCTATGCAACTTCTACAGTTCATAGTTATTTTGTACAAAGTTGTGATTCTTTTGCAGAAGCTACTGAATTTGCAGCTGTTAGTAATTGATTTTGAGAAATTGGTTTGCTTAAAGAATTCCTTGCCTTATATATGAAGCTACTACTACTGCTACTTTTTTTCTTTTTTTTCTTCATATATTAATGTGTAATATTTGACCGGTATTCGAAACTAATAGTTCGACTAATTCAGATTCACTCTAAAACGACTAATTCAGATTCACTCTACGTAGGACCTATTAGAGGGGAAGCATATCCTCCTACCATGAGTTCTGTCTATTCTTAGGGTGTGACACTCTAGGCAAATTTTGTATCGATAAAACACGGGAGAAATGCTGAGTATATAAGGAAACAAACTTTGGACTCTAATGACGCGTTTTGAAGTCGTGCAACTCTGGGCCCGAATTGGGTTATTATAGCAATATCCTTGAGATGATGATGCGACAAACCTCAACGAAGATGCTAAGTCCCCAAGGATGTATGCAACACTTAGCTTTAGACAAATCTCACATCCGCGAAAACATGAAAAAGATGTTGGGTATATATAAGAAAACAAGTCTTAGACCCTAATGACGTGCTTTTAAAGTAGTGCGAATTTGATCTAAATCGAACAATATTACCAGTAGATTGAGTTATTACACAACGCTCGAAGCTGAGACCTCTAATTAATGATGGAGTAATTTTATCTATTTCACCACGGTCCGTGTTGATTGACCAATGGTTCTCCGTATACTTCAGATCTAAACTTTGTGTGGAAAAAATTAATAATGTTCTAACTTGTACCGTTTGCAAAAATCATAGTCTTACGAAAAATTATTATTTTTCGAAATAGTAATAATATCTTCTTTTTTTTCTAAACGAAAAGAGTAACATTTACAGTATTTAACGGTGAAATGTTCGAACTGTAGCTATGTTTCCTAATTAGAGGTAAAACTATGGCTATATACAAAAATTTCTCAATATTATATGTCAACAAATATGGGGCTAATTTTAAAAGTTGTATATGAAAAAAAAAATGTTTTGAACGTGATATTTGTTCACACAAAGTGAAATTGATAGTCCACGAGGAATTTATTCACCCAATAATAGAAAAGGAGAATTTTGCCCACAGATTTGTTACAACATATTAAATTACCATATTGTTTTTCCTTTGACAACGGAATTCACAATCGTTATCCTTCGAGTATATTGCACAAGGTAAATTCTGCTCCAATGTTATAGTCCTCATATCACGCATAAGAGGTAAATTGAACTAAACAAGCCGCGTGGGACGAGCTCGACCGAAAAGGCATATGCTCCAACATGAGAACCTCCATTTTGGGAAATCACCTGTTCAATCAACCTCGCGGGTCATATAGAATTACTATACATAAAAAATAAAACAACAAAGGAAATTACTATACAAAAACGAGGATAGCACATGAATTGTTGGAATAAAATGATTTTCAAAGCAATAATAAGATGCTAAAACGGGATTAAGGTATTCTTTATCTCTATTTGTATACTAATACCAAATTTAAAAAGATTATAAAAGGCATAATACTTGAACGTGCGTTTTAACTTGGCCTCAGCCGACATTTATGTCCTCCAACTTTGGGTGTGCATAAGTAAAAACACTTAAACTTGTATAAAGTTGAACAAGTAGACACACGCGTCCTACGTGGCGTGTCCCACGCGAATTGCCACGTATGACGAGTGTGTCTACTTGTTCGACTTTATACAAGTTTAAGTGCTTACTTGTATACACCCAAAGTTGGATACATCTAAAGTTGGAGGACATAAATGTCGAGTGGCGGAAGAGACATTTTAGAAATTACTTAAATAACAGTTATAATGGCTGAGAAGTGAAATGGTGTTTGCTATCAAGTTATACTAGGTGAAAAGAAAATGAAAACGTACATGTTAGGAAACTAGTAATGTTATACGTACCTGTATAATTTTAGGAAACGAACATCCACGGGTTGGTTTCCGAGGTCTTCTTGTTCTTGTTGAATTCGTGCAGCAGATGCCTTGAGTTCATGAGTACACGGGGCTCTTAACTCAATCAGTTGTAGTGAGTGGATATCTGCAAACTCAATGGGTATCTCTTTCAAATGACAACAATTGCTAAGCATGAGGCGTTCAAGGACAGGAAAATTGTCATTTGTGGCTTTCCAGTACTCGAGATAGTTATCTTTAATTATCAAAAGCTTCAATCGCGTAAATTTTCTCACAGTACTTGGATACCATCCTTGGCCACAACAAGCATAATGCATCAGCTTCAACACCTCAAGGTTAGGCAACTCAGCTATGATGTCCAAGTACGACCAACTTAGAAAAGTTTCTTCCAACTTCAACTTCTTGAGCGTTGCTGGAAAAGATATTGCACTTGGAAAAGTTGCTGGCGAAAAGCCTAAAAACCAAATATAAATCTTTTTCAGATTCAATGTTTCAAGTTGCTGCAGATGGACAAGATTGTTAAGAAATCCAGAGTTTGGACAACTTTCATAGTCAGGCTCATCTCCATATATTCCTAGTTTTTTAACATTCTGAATCCCCGAAATAACCTCCTTCGTGCAACAACGTGGAGACAAGTAAGAAATAGTTTGTATGTTTAAAAAACCAATGTGTCTCCCTTTGTCAACCGATATGCTTGGGCGATTTGGCAAACAAAATCTGTCCAGTTTGAGATGCCTTAATTGCATTAGTCCCCAAATTTGCTCCGGAAAAGTTATATATGATGGAGCATACCCTTTAACAATGAACGTCTGCAGATTCCGTAACCTGCAAATTTCTGGAGGCATGTCAAAATTCTCAAGGCAGAGCAATGATAGGTACCTCAACCAGATGAGGCTAAGTATCTGTAGAGGGAAAATATCAATCCTTATGTGACTCAAGTCCAAGATTTTGAGTAATTTGAAGTGAATAATGTCTGATTTGAGAATAAAAGTTGAAGAATAACGACCAGAAAAGAAAATAGAACGAGTTCGTGTCAAAAGATTGTTGTTGTCATGATCTGTCAACTGATGATGTCCAGGTGTAAGAAGGGCCCTATAAAGATCATACGGAGAATCATAAATTTGATCACCAGTCCAGCGCTTAAAGGGCTGCATTTTATGCCTACTGAGAGGAGATTGACATTCTGAACGAACACGATTTGCATCTGATTTTGCAAACACAATTTCGTTCATGATAAAAACATTTCCCCTTTGAATTTCTCTCAAGCACAGGTCAAATATTAGATCATGAACCTTACATGATCTAATTTTTGTTTCATCTGAACTTTTCTTGCTGATGAGAACTAGACATCTGTCGATAAGATCTTGTAAGCACTTCTCAGCCTCTCCTTCTAAGTCATTTTCCAAATTCAGGAACCCCTCAGCCATCCATAATCTCATCAAATTCTTCACTGGAATCTCAGTGTCTTCCGGAAATATTCCAAAATACAGAAGACATGTTTTTAGATCGCTGGTCAAGTGATTGTAACTCAACCCAAGCACATGCGAACATTGTTCATCAGGATCATTTGTGACAAATGACTTGACATCTTTAGCAACACTTTCCCAATATTCTATTGTCCTTTTAGATTTGAGAAGCCCCGCAACCACGACAATAGTTAGTGGTAAGCCATGACATTTCTTCGCAATTCGCTTCCCAATAGTCTCAAATTCAGATGATAATGATTCATTTGCAAATGCTGCACTTTTAAAAAGGTTCCAACTCTCATCTTGATCCATGAAGCCCATCTGCAAAGAAAGATTCTCTGTATTAGCATAGCAAGCCACTTCATTGCTACGGGTAGTCAACAGTATTCGACTCCCATTGTTCTGACTTGGAAAGCATTGTCTCACGTCATCCCACAGTTCACTACCCCAGATGTCATCCATGACAATTAAGTACCTCTTTCCCTTTAAGCTTTTCTGCAGCATGTCTGCTAGTTCTGCCTGATCGTCCATGTCAAATGTGTCACCCTTTGTACAACGCAGAAGGCTCAACAAGATTTTCTTTACATTGTGCTGTTGAGATACAGTAGCCCAGGCACAAACATCAAAATGAGAATGAATGTACGCATCATTGTAAACTTCTTTTGCTAAAGTTGTTTTACCGATTCCCCCCATCCCCACAATCGGGATGACTTTGGGTTCGCCAAAGTAGCCTCTAGTCAGATCTTCTAACAACCTTTCCCTTTGATCATCACGTCCAACCATATTGTTCTTGACATTCAGAATGTCATTTGCTGAACTTGAAAAATCTTGAACCAATGATTCCTTTGATGCTTGTTTGCCTTTATCTTGAATCTTTGTTGACTCTTTCCAGACACGATCAATGTCCTCTGCTACTTGTTGCAGGCTCTGACGAAGCTTTCTACGTGCCCTTTTATTCTGGCTTTTATTTTTTGCCATTTCAATTCCTGTTAGTCTCAGTTGAATTCTGTACTCAACAGCATTTGCAACTTCTTTTATCTCTACTTCCAAATCTGTCATTTCCCCAGAAACATTGTTTTTCTCAAACTTCTTGAGAAATACTTCCAGGGAACTAACTTTTTCATGAAGACCGCAAAATCCTTCTATCTGATCACAGATTAGAGATTGCATTGGCGAATTGGATGTCAAGAGCGGTTCTATTGTTCTCATTAGAGAAACCACACTTGCATGAGCCATATATACTGTATTCTCGCTTTTTTGTCCTTTGCGATTATGACCTGAAAGCTGCAGGTTTGCAAGAGGTCAATAGTATTACAGATAACATGATTTGCATAGTCGAGGATCAGGTAATTTATTGTCTTAATCATAGCTATCACGGGGTTCATTGAGTCCCAGATCGATGGCTTATATGGAGCATTTGGCCATCTTCAGCAATCCTCACCTGTTCATCTAGTTTTTGGGGTTGAGTTAGGCCTAAGGTTCATTTCTATATCAGAGTGACTCATTCAGCACAGATATAAGAAGACAGCAGGGAGGTACAACAAATGAGCATGCATGTAAGGCAATATTCTAGTTAATCATTGTCACAGAGAGGCTAACTTAATTGCTGACCAACTTGCAGTCTGCAGTGGCGAAGCCGGCGCTAAATGGTCCTTACTTACAGGGGCAGAGCCAGCCATAAAGCTACGGATTTGGCAGAACTCAGTAGCTTTAGCTCATTTTAAGCAAAAAAGATTGTGGTTCAAAACCCATAAACTAAAAATCCTGGCTCCGCCTTGCTTACTTAAGTAAATGTTTTCTTAGGAGGATGTTTGGATCTATACTAAATAGAGACTTCTACTATATCTCTATGTTGCTGGGACTCCTTTAAAATGTTGCCACACCCGTGCAGAGGCAGAGCCAGGATTTTCACTAAGGGGGTTCAAAATCTGAAGAAGTGAACACACGAACTAGCTGAAGGGGGTTCAACATCTACTATATATACATAAAAGATAATTTTAACCATGTATAAATAGTATAATTTTCTGCCGAGGGGGTTCAGATGAACCCCTGGCCATAGGCTGGCTCCGCCCCTGACCCGTGTCAGATCCTCAAAAAATGCACAAGTTTTGGCGGATCCAACACGTAATCGGCAACATTTTTGAAGAGTTTGAGCAACATAACCATGTATAGTACAAAGAGCTAAATTATACATTGATAAGCCACTACAAGTATTGTTTGCTCTAAAACTTCAATCAATTAAGGGAAACTAACCTTTCAATGGCAGATCATACAGCTTCAAAATCACTGCAAGAGATATTTGAGAAAAGGATAGAAGAAAAGACAATCTTTATATTTATCTTAGAGACCATTTCACTAAATTATAGTATTTAAGGAAAGGAAGACTTGACTTTTAGAAAATTGGATGACAACTTCAACTAAGAAAATATAATATTGTCACATGGGTGTTAATATATATTATTATGGTGTCTGCAATCATGTTTATACAAATATAAAGAAATCCAGCTGCAATTGAGCCGAGGTTCTTTAGGAAACAACCTCTTTACTTTTTTAACGTTTACAAATATAAAGAAATCCAGCTGCACTTGAGCCGAGGTTCTTTAGGAAACAACCTCTTTACTTCTTTAACATTTGGATTCCAAACAACTTTCAAACCCATCTTTATAGCCAAAAACTCGGATAAAATGTATTTAGTGGGAATTGATCCCTAGTCTTTAAGGTAAATAACTCAACTTTTAACCATGTGTACCATTTAGTCTTTTTGTAGCATGGGTGTCAGCAGATAATATTATATTAATTATTGAAAATATATACATAAAATACATAGTTATACGGAAAGACCACGGGTTCACGGCGCCCCATTTTTTGTATGTAAATTCACCCCTGCCTAGTGATTAGGTAAAATCCTTATGTTACATCTAAACTAGGATTTCCTTCTGATCCAAAATTGATGCATAATTTCATAGTACTCTTTAAAAAGGGAGAAAGAAATACATTTACATGAGAACAACACAACCAATAGTTTCCCTTTTCTCTTTACATAATTACTGTTAACATCTTAATATATCTTGTTGCATCTCCATCTTATGCATTTTCCAAAAAGAATTCATATTTAGAATTCTACTTGTGCAAGGATTTTTATTTCATCTTTCACGTGCCTCAAGAGAGTGGGCACACTCTCCGTGCCATCTCAGCACCTAAATGTGTGTTTATTTCATTTTAAAAAAGCTCAGCAGGGTAATAAGACTTCCGAAAAGGAAAGATTTGTCCTTGAAACTTCAGTCATAAGTTGGGGGTACTAATGCCTTTTCCCTAAATTCTTTTTTCGAATAAATAGATCTTAGGAATCAATTCAAGAACACGATTGACTCTATTGCTTATCTATTTTATTTGAGGAATACAAAATTTACTAAAAACATGACCATGCAGAGCATACCACTAATTTTTATATATTAAAAAAAGAGGACCATGTTTGGTATACCAACCATGGCATCTAACTTCATACTAGGTAGACAATTACAGATGACAAATTATGCGTTCACATTAGCTGGCTTACCTGCCATTAAGTTTCGGTCTGAGATGCATTTCCGATAAAGACATTATATGAACTGAATTAAAAGGGTCGACAATCATCCTTTCCTTTCTTGTATCAAATATTGCCTCGTAGCATACTATATTTCAATGGATTGATGTATAGCATACGTTATGATTCAATCTAGCTTTTGGGGGTTAATTTGTTAGCGGTTAGAATACTTAATGATTAAGAAACTAATAATAACAAAAAGATAATAATGAGCAGGAAAAACAAATGAATTAGAGCTAGCCGAGGTCGCCCATGAGAGCTACCGAGAGCCAAAATCAAACTACCAACGAGACTTGAGCAAACTAAGAAAAATATTGAACAATAAAGAAAACTTAGAGACCAAGTAACTAGTATTGTGTTGATTCAGAGTATGAGGGAGAGAATCCTTTTACAAGTGAGTAAGGATGACTATTTATAGTACAAGCTTGGGCATTAGCCAATCACATTCTAGAAGCAATGTCCTCAGGGGTCTCCGCCTATATGAGAACGACATCTGTTTGATTTGTTAGTGGGCTGGCTAATATTCTCCTGAGGCTCGTCCGGGTTCTGAGCAACCTGACAACTTGTCCCCTACTTGTCATTTTGTGCCATATCACTGATGGTGACGGGAGGAAGCTTCTTTATCCCTTCGGGAGGTTACTCTTGCCATGGATTCCCCGAGTGCTTCCTTTCGTAGCCATAACGTTCATTCTGGTGTCCACGCACCCAAGCTATTTATTCGACAACTGCCACATGTCTTCATGTCAATTCTACCCCATACAAATAGTCCCTTCGTCTTTCAGGACACTATGCTATGTAATTCTCAGGAGAAGGGAAGTGAACTGAAGATCGCCACTTTAACTCGTTCCTAGAACGCCGCGTATCATCGCGAATTGACCTTTTGACACATGGACGACCGAGAATCCGCATTTTTCCCGAGGCACCTTTTAGGATTTCTCACTTGCTTTTCCCTTTATAAACTCAGCGTGCTCCGCCGTTCTATGCATAATAGTCTATACAAATTACAAGCAGAAGCAAATTCAAATACGTTATTACTAAAACAAACTTAATTCTTTCTTGTTAAGTAGCAAACATGGATATAGTAGCATTGTAGCAATTTCACAAAAAGAAAAACTAGGTCAGTTCATAGTTCACAATGATATGTAGAACCCACCAAACCAACGACTTCAGAATGAAAACAACAACATCAAAACAACAACTATAAAATGCAAAAGAAAATAAAGGTTGTGTATTTAAAATCTGAAGCCACTATTATACAATCATGGATAAAAAGATAGTTTTAATATAATTTTATTGGGTTATCGATTTAATCATTAACTAAAACTTTAAAACCGAAAACCGACCAATAGCCCGATAAATATTTTTACAAAACCGTTAAAAATCGTTAACATCAATAACCCGAATATGCTAATAAATTAATAACATTTTTTCAGTTCGATTATCGATTAAACCGATTTTTGCACTCCCATACAATCGATCTTGCGGGTCATATAGAATTACTATATATAAAAAATAAAGTGACGAGGAAATTACTTTTTAAAAACGAGGACAGCACATGAATTATTCGAATAAAATGATTTTCAAAGCAATAATAAGATGCTAAAACGGGATTAAGGTATTCTTAATCTCTATTTGTATACTAATACCAAATTGAAAAAAATTACTAAAAAAGAAGAATAAAACTTTAGTTAGGAGTAATTCCACTTAAATATCACCCAAAGAATCGTATCTAAGTGTGAACTTAATCTTAATTGTCAATTAATGACTTTTTATAAGCATCATTTTTAGCAAAAGATATGTATATCATGTACTATCTTGTTAATTTGGTGCATGTATTGAATTAAATTAATGTGAAAGAATAGCATATGTGAAATATATAAATGGCACCAAAAAAAAAAAGATTATACTCAGAATTTAGTCATTAGGCACGCCTATCGAAAGCAAAATCAAATAGCGGAACAAACATTTAGAAATTAATCAAATGACAATTATACATATATTTTTTTTGCTTTTTATGCAGTCGCGCGGGAAAGTTTCACATTAGCAGTAGAATGCTTCGTAACTAGGCATGTGCACAAATTGGTTCAACCTGAACTTTTGAATTGGTTCGAAACAATTTAGATAATATAATTTAGATTATACAATTCAAATTTGGTATATAAATTCTGTTATAAGATATTATGATTTTTTGATTCGAATATGATTGGGTATATTACAAACCGAACAAACCAAAAATTTGAATTGTGTATACGCCACTAAAAGTATTAATAATCTGCGTCTAAGACTATAGTCCAGACTCAAATCCAATCCTGATATCCCCCCCTCGATATTTCCTAGACGGCTACACCTATTGCGTCTCTAACTCTCTTGTTGGCTGTTGATTGCTGGATTTGTATGTTTGTACAAGTTGTCAAGCTCTTATTTGCCATTTATATGCTATTATGCATGCAAGTTTATTATTTTTTTTGCTAATATCTCAGTTATTTAAAACTGCAATTTTAAGATTTTGTTACTTTTGGTTATGTTTGCTTTAAAATTAAAATGATGGATTGAGTTTGAATGAGAATTTTAGAAAATCAAAATTTGAAATTTCAAACCGACGATGGCCAAAATCGAATCGAACAGATTCGTGCACATGCCTATTCCTAACAAGGGCGATTCATATTTAGCAAAGTTCAAACTTGAGATCTCTAATTAAGGGTGAATGAATACTTACCGCTCCACCACAAATTAGTGATATCTTCACTAATTATGTTACTCTATTTAATTTTATCATATCAATATATGCACAGAAAACACTAAAAATTATAGTAACATGATTTGAAAAAAAAATTCTCTTCAGATGACTTAATGATGAAGCTTTAATTGCACAATTCCTATTTATCTAAATAAATATAAAAAAATTGAAATAACCTTATCCAAAAGAGATGATAAAGTAGAATCCAAATCTAAGATAATTAAGTGATTAGTGATAATCATCTTTATTCTGTTAATTTACGCTTGTTACAAATCCTATGGCGCCCTCCTTTTTTTTTTTTCTAATTAAAAGAATTCAATGGTTTCAATTTTCTTTTTAATTCTTTGTGATTAGGTGGGTCCCAAAATTTATAATAAGCAAAAAAAAAAAAAAAAGATATACTCCAAAAGATGATAACTATTGATGAAAATAGAGAATGATGTCAAGTAGAGTTCTCATTTTGAAACATTTCTATTAAAAATAAAAAAGTGACATAAAATAATTATCTATAAAAAGTAAAATTGATAAATAAAGTAGTTTAATTTGGTGCAGAAATCATCTCACGTTTTACGTAAAATTGGCAAAAGGATCGCATTTAAAGCGAATATACCATCGGTTAGGAGTAGGGCCTCTTGCTTATCACAGAAATCTCCCTCCTAGGCTCAACAACATGATTGTTTCTCAGTTTTTAATCAATGGATATTGGGATGTATTAAAAAGGTGATGCATATATTTTTTTTTTAATTTAATAAATATCACATATTTACTCTTTTTGTTAATAGATTAAATTAAAAAAACTCTAAAATTAATTTTTTAATTTTAAAAATGTAGTAGCTTTAAAAAATTATTTCATTTATTTTTTTTATCCCTCCCGACTCAATCCAACTGATTTTTTTTTATTTAAATTCCTTTTTTATTCAAATTCGACCCAAAACCATTTTATAACTACGTAGAGGAAGGATTGATTTTTTTTTCATTTGGATCGGGTCTAGAAAAATAAAAAATGGTTGAGATTATTTTTTGAAGGCATATGACATTTCTTAAATTAAAAAAACTAGTTTTTTTAATTCAATTAATATAGACATGTTAACAAAAAGGTAAATATATATTATTTATTAAACAATAAAGATATATACCTATTATTTTTTTAACGAGGAATATATTGTCTAAATCACAAAGTTGAGTTGAGTATATTTCTCCGTTTTCCATTATAATAATGATGATGATAGGGTGACAAATCCTAGGACTACACGATGACATAAACAAACACAACACAGTACTAGGAATCAACACTTCACATCACATTCTTGATGGCACAAAATAAAAAAATAAAAATGCTTCTCTTATCTTCTTGTTACTATACTATATAATCAAATCAAGATTTCATATAAATGACTCATCAAAAAATGCCACAATTTGAAACAAAGATATGGACAAGTGGCACATACCCAAATAGTTCCCTTTTTGTTACCACCACCTTTAATTTGGCTCCTTCTTGCCTCTTCCCATCATAATAACTGATTCAAAAATCAAATCTTTTGTATTTATCCTATGAGGTTGAAAAAGTAGATAAAGGGTCTTTTTGTTGAAGTATTTTGGGGGATTTAAGGTATGAAATTTTAGTGCGAAAAATGAAGTTTGCTCATGTAACTATTTTGAGTGAGTCCTTGTTTCTCTTGGTATGAATTTTGTGTTTTTCAAGGTTTATTTTTTATTGACAATATGATGTTTTCTCTTCGAGTGTATTGTCTTGTTGTCCTTGCTAGTAGTCGTAGGACTACTTTGGTAATTTCTTATTCTTCGACTTGTGATATTATCTAGTGTTTTTTGTAGTTTGATTGTAGTATTATTTTGTTGTAGTATTATTCTGCGACTACATATTGTTTTCGTTTATGGTCTAGATCTCTTGTACTTTCGTTACATCTTTTTCTTTTTCTGGTCATTTTTTATCTTGAGCCGCACGGTTTATCAGAAACCTCCTCTTTACCTCACCTGTGAGATAAAGATAGGATTTGCGTACCCCCACTGTGTTGTTAGTTGTTGTAATATGATGTTTTTTTGAGTTTCTTTTTCGTACCCTTTATTTATTATGCTTTAAAGTTTCAATCTTTACATGTATTTTTTGTAGTTGAGTAGTAGTAGAAAGAAAGAAACTTGGACAAGTGGCCCATACCCAAATAGTTCCCCTTTTCTTGCCACCACCTTTGGCTCTACAATTTTGTTCCCATCATAACTGACATTCAAAATCAAATCTTTTGTATTTAGTCCTCTTAGACTGAAAAGTAGATAAAGGGTCTTTTTGTTGGAGTATTTTGGGGCTTTAAGGTATGAAATTTTAGTGCGAAAAATGAAGTTTGCTCATGTAACTATTTTGAGTGAGTCTTTGTTTCTCATGGTATGAATTTTGTGTTTTTTAAGGTTTATTTTTATTGACAATATGATGTTTTCTCTTCGAGTGCATTGTCTTATTGTCCTTCCTAGTAGTTGTAGGACTACTCTGGTAATTTCTTGTTCTTCAACTTATGATATTATCTAGTGTTTTGTGTAGTTTGATTATAGTATTATTTTGTTGTAGTATTATTCTGCGACTATATGTTGTTTTCGTTTATGGTCTAGATCTCTTGTACTTTTATTACGTCTTTTTCTTTTTCTGGTCATTTTTTGTCTTGAGCCGGGGTCTATCGGAAACAATCTCTTTACCTCAACCTCTGAGATAAGGATATGATCTGCGTATAGTCTACCCTTTCCAAACTTCACTTTGTGGGAATACATTGGGTATGCTGTTAGTTGTTGTAATATGATGTTTTTTAAAGTTTCTTTTTCCTACCCTTTATTTATTATGCTTTAAGGGGTCGTTTGGTGTGAGGGATAAAAAAAAGTCCTGAGATAATTTTTTGGTATTTTGTTTGGTTGCCAAGTTTGGGATAACTTATCCCACCATTTATACCATAGTGATGGGATAAGTTATCCCGGGATAACTAATCCCGGGATAACTAATCCCGGGATAATTTATCCCAGGATAACTTGTTTTCAACCAAACGACCCCTAAAGGTTCAATCTTTACATGTATTTTTGTAGTTGAGTAGTAGTAGAAAGAAAGAAACTTTGGACAAGTGGCACATACCCAAATGGTTCCCCTGTTCTTGCCACCACCTTTGGCTCTACAATTTTGTTCCCATCATAACTGACATATAAAAATCAATTTTTTGTATTTACCCTTTGAAAGTAGACAACGGATCTTTTTGTTGGAGTACTATGGGGCTTTAAAGTATGAAATTTTAGTGCAAAAAATAAAGTTTGCTCATGTTACTATTTTGAGTGTATCTTTGTTTCTCTTGGTATGCTTTTATGTTTTTAAGGGTTCATTTTCTATTGCCAATATGTTGTTTTTTTGAAGTTTTTTTTTTCCTACCCTTTATCTATTATGTTTTAAAGTTTCAATCTTTACATGTATTTGTGTACTCTGGTAAAAAAAAGAAAGAACCTCTTAGCCTTCTGGGGCTTTAAAGGTATGAAATTTTAGTGCAAAAGATAGACAATGGAAGTTTGCTAATGAAACTATATGTTTTGAGTGAGTCTTTGTTTCTCTTGGCATGCATTTATGTTTTTTAGGGTTCATTTTTTTATTGACAATATGATGTTTTTTTAAAGTGTTTTTGTCCTACCCTTTAGTTGATATGCTTTAAAGTTTCAGTCTTCACATGTATTTTGTAGTTGAGTAGTAGAAAGAAAGAAACTTGGACAAGTGGAACATACCCAAATAGTTCCCCTTTTCTTGCCACCACCTTGTCTCCTTCTTGCCTCTTCCTTCTATGATTATTCCCATCATCATAACTAACATTAAAAATCAATCTTTTTGTATTTATTTGTCTGAAAGTAGATAAAGGGTCTTTTTGTTGGAGTACTTCTTTAAGGTATGAAATTTTAGAGCAAAAAATAAAGTTTGCTAGTGTAACTATTTTGAGTAAGTCTTTGTTTCTCTTGGCATGCATTTATGTTTTTTAGGATTCATTTTTTATTGTCAATATGATGTTTTTTTAAAGTTTCTTTTCCCACCCTTTATTTATTATGCTTTAAAGTTTCAATCCTTACATGTACTTTTGCAGTTGAGTAGTAGTAGAAAGAAAGAAAGAAACTTGAACAAGTGGCACATACCCAAATAGTTCCCCTTTTCTTGCCAGTTGCCATCACCTTTGGCTCCTTCCTGCCTCTTCCTTCTATAATTGTTCCCATCGTAGCTGACATTAAAAATCAAATCTTTTGTATTTATCCTCTGAAAGTAGATAGAGGGTCTTTTTATTGGAGTATTTTAGGGGCTTTAAGGCATGAAATTTTAGTGCAAAGATAGACGATGGAAGTTTTGCTAATGTAACTCTTTTGAGTGAGTCTTTCTTTCTCTTTGCATGCATTTTATGTTTTTGAGGGTTCATTTTTTATTGGCAATATGATGTTTCTTCAAGTTCCTTTTTCATACCCTTTATTTACTATGCTTTAAAGTTTCAATTTTTACATGTATTTGTTTTACTTTAATATACAGGAAGAAACTCTTAACCTTCTCCTTATACAAACAGTTAGTAGATGAGTATATATACTTCTATGGGAATGTTGCGAAAATGGAGTTTTCAGGTTGTTTTCTTGTTTGATAAAATGAAATGGGGTTAAGTATCTACATAGTGTATTTTATTTGCTAGGAGCAATGTCTCTGAACATTAGTCTAGACAATCTTGAAAATAATCGAAGAGAAGAAAGGACAGATTATATTTTTATCTGTTATTATTGTAAATGGTAGAAGGGGAGCCTTGGAGCAACAGTAAAGTTGTCTCTTAGGTCACAGGTTCGGGCCACACTTGCGTCAGAGTAGGTTCCCTAACTCACACCCCATGGTCCGGACCCGGCATAAACACGGGATACTTTGTTTGCGCTTTTTGTTAATGTATATGGTTAATTCATGGAGTGTGATTGTTTTATACCTCTTGTTTTCTTATGTTGTTAATGTTAATTCATTGGGTTTGGTCGTGGCTTTGAAATTCTCATTAAGTTGATATACTTCTGCAACACTATTTACATTTGGATAGTCTTGAAAGAATAGACCTTTTTTACCGTATTGTCATGTAAATTTATGATGATAGTCTTGTTTTCTAAAGTGCAGTTCCGCACAATGTTAATTTCATCCTTTAATAAAGTATCAATTAGTGGCGGATTCACCCTTGTCAAGGTCCTAGAAAATTACATTGTGTAGATACGTAACTTCTTCTTTTTTTTAATGTATACCAATATGTTGAATTTTGATGTGTAAAATATGCGTGTTGCAGGACTGTTTTTGAATGCTTATGCAAAATTGCTACTAAACATACTGGATTACTATTCATGATTGAGCCATAGAACCATCTTTTTGGAGCATTTAGTGATAGTGAGCGAGTCTTCTCAAGGGAAATCCTTGATGGGGGGTGTTTGTTCATGTAAAAGAGACTACTATGCTGATGAGAACATAACTAGAAGAGGCTTCTCTGGTAGATACTTCAAATTTGGGAGCTCGAAATGGCTAGCGTCCTCCCTTTTTCTTCCCGCCGCGTGTTGTCAATTTCGACAAAGCAGTTGTCCGTCCCTCTTGGAATTATGCATTCGTAAAATATGTGAGGTAACTGATTCTCTCTGCTACATCCCTTGAAGGACTATGGTTGAGTACTTGTGTTTCTTCAGTAACTCTTATGCTCTCTGTATTAACAGGACATTGACAAATATCATTCATTTTCGATGCTCCCAAGGGACATAAGCCAGTTGATATTCAACCATTTGGTGGACTCATGCAGCCTTTCTGATAACTGTATTGAGGCTTTCAGAGATTGCGCCCTGCATGTAAAGGCCTCGCTTGTATTGAAAGCATGAATCTAATTGTTGATTCAGTACGGGATCTGGTTATTTCATTTGATGGTTTTCTTTTTGTTGATAGGATATGTACATGGGAGAATGTACGATAGTAAATGATAAATGGATGGACGTCATATCTTCACAAGGATCATCATTACTCTCTGCATATATCTCTAGCACTGAGGTTACAGATTTTGGTTTAAGCCTCCTAAGGAATTGCTCAAACCTCCAAGCTTTAGGTTTGGATTGCTGCGACAAAATTTCTGCCTGTGGCATAGAGCATATCGGTGGTAGTTATTGCTACTCCCTCTGATGATATATCACGTGTTAATCTATATTGCTCTCTTGCAACTAATTTGACATAGAAAGATTGTCTCTTGTGAAGGGAGTATATTTGCTTTTATTTCCCCTATGTCCGTTATAACTTGCCACTGTCAGTATGAATGTGGAAAGGTTTGTGATTGAATTCACTATTTGCTTAATTGCTTTCAAGTGTTGTTTATCTTCGACATTGGAGCATTACTTATTAAGATCTGCTTCTATAAATCGAATTATAATTAGTCTAATTACCAGGGACTTTTTTTCATTTACATTTTTGGGATACAACCTCTATGGACTTCTCTTTTAGATATAAAAAAGGAACGAAAGGAAATCTGAAAAATCCATCCAAAGGGAACTTCCATTGATGCCACAGCATTATGGTAATGTGCTACTTGAGATTTTATGGCCATCGACCTGCTTAATGCAGCTTAAGAAGCTGAATTTCGGAAAGTAGTTCATAATGGAATGCCTTTACATGTTTGATAAAATTGATCAGATTCAGACCCACATTATTTGAGCTTCCAAGATCATTAATGAATTTACTTCCATCTCATTCGAGGGTTGACCAAACCATTTCCATGTTTTCTATGGATAATTTGAGTCAACATGTTTGGTTCTATGAATCATTCTCTTGTCTGCCAAAGTGGATATATCACTCTATTTCCCTCTACCCCCCACCCCCACCCCCAAAAACCCCAAACACACACACACACAACCAAACCCCCAAACACGCGCACACACACAACCAAACTCTATGTGCTAGAATTTCTGGTAATGACAATCAATTATATTTGTGCCTCAGGTTTTACAAATTTGACATACTTGGGTTTTAGAAAATGCTGTGGGCTTAGTGCTGAAGCAATGAAAAGTTTAACCGGCTTAATGAAACTAGTCAAGTTGGATTTTGAGCGATGTCCTCTAATTCATGGAGGTTTTATTCATCTTGAAGGTTTGTTGTTTTCCATTATTACTTGCAGAGGAAACATTATGTCGTCTTTTATGTTTGGCCATTTTTATTGTTTCTGATCACATATAAGAATGCACAGCATATGTCCCTCTTTCCTTGGTTGTGTGCTGCTCTTTATGCATTTAGCTCCAAGCTGTTGATGCACTTATTTGATTGTACTTGTGATGCGAAGGTCCTAATCTACAACACAGAAATTCTTGAGTGGAATGTGAGCGATTTATCAGGAGACTTGCCACTAAATATTCTGTGCTCTTCTAAGGAACTAGAATTAGCAATGCACAAGAAAAAACAAAAAGAGGGGTGGGGTCAGAGGTGGATTCAAGATCTAAAATTTATGGGTTCAACCTTTAAGGTTCTTACACCTATTATGTTTTTAAATTATAGGTTCAGACCTACTTATTTTCACAATTTTAGTGAATTTTTACACATAAATTTATACTCCGCGTTGGAAGTATCGGGTTCAGATGAACCTGGTGCTCTTAAGGCTGCATCTGCCTCTGGGTGTGTGATAATGAAAGAATTTCATTGGAGAACAATGCGACCTCCTGCTTACTGGAATTACAAGTTGAGCAAGAACGCAAACAGAGTTACTTCTTCTTTATCAAGCTTTGCAACGCATTTGTCGAATTCTCTATTTGAGTAGTTATAAATGTTTGTTGCAGCATCACGCTGTCTCATGGTCCTCTTTTCTTGTTGAATCAACCTTAATTTCACACTTCAAAGATATGGCAATGAAAATTCTGATGCAGTTATCATTTCAAACTTACTGTACTAAAACACTTGCCCCTTGTTGTATACACAGAATTTACTTTTCCTTAAAATTACCCAAACAAGATGAGAGGTAACAATTAATTCAAATTGATATAGCTAGAATAATCGTGTGTTGGAGTAAATTGGTTAAAACTGGAGGTAGTAGATTTTTCTTGTTAAAGAGTAGGAGTTCATGGAAGAGAGAATCTGAAGAATCTGTCACTGGTCATGTAAGAAGGCTAGTGAACCTATTTAAAGGACTTATTATTAGTGAATTAAGTTTGTACTTTTTATCTTTGACTAGTTATGCTTTTAATTGGTCTTCACTATGTCAAGATAGTTTTTAACTTTTATGATTTAAGTTATCCTTGTTTTCCTCGACTTATCTTGCTTTTAATTGATTTTCAGCACGTCATGCTATTTGTGTCTTTTAACTTTCAGGTTTGACGAATCTTGAATCTCTCACTATAAGAAGCTGCAAGTGTATTACGGATTCAGACTTGAAGCCTCTTGCAGGTATATTCTCGATGAATATGCTGTACAGTCTTCATATATGTGTTTGAGCTTGTTTCGTAGAGTTGCTACTTAAATGTTTGCCTATTTTTTCACGATGTATTTCAGGGCTTGTGAATTTGAAGGAACTTCAGATTTCATGTAACGACATAACAAATGTTGGAGTGTCTTATTTGAGAGGTATGTATCACTTTCATTTTTTGGTGTTATAAACTTTTGTGATGTCCTATGATGGTACTATTTGGTCATATGAGGGCTGTCTGCATGCTAGGTTTAGGTGATCTCGCATTACCTTTTAAAGTTCCCATCTTTTGGATTCTCTTGTAAAGAAAACATGTTATGCTTTCTTGTGTTTTCCATGAAAACCACAGCCTCAAGCTCATTGAACTGTTTCTAGTTTCGCTGGTTTTACTATAGCGGATATCTGTATTAAAACATTTCAATATGTGCTTTCATTTGTTAGATGATATCTTTATTTATCAATTTGTTGTGTTGTTCATGTTACCGGTTTTAGCCTTTTGAGTCTGATAAATTGCAAACTTTTGAGTATGTAAAGCTCAATTAATAGTCCACCTTACTTTGTGGCTATCTATGGGTTTTCCACCTACTGCTCTTTGGCTGCTTTTCGTGAAGTTTATATTTCTGTGTTTTTTTGGGTCTCTGTCTAAGATGTATCTGGCTTTGAGAATATTACATTCTTTAACAGATTTGTACAAACTCGTCGTGCTAAACTTGGAAGGGTCTGATGTCACTGCTTCATGTTTGGATTACCTCACAGGTCTGTTGCTTTTACTGTGCTTATTTCCATGTTAACTTATTAAGCCTAGTTTGGCGGACAAATTTTATGAAGTAGAAGAGAGAAATTTTCATGGAATTACTTCTCTATTCTGGGAACTTTCTGTCATGTTATTGAAGTTTCTGATAGTTCCTTTTATCGTGATGCAGCTCTCACTTCGTTGAAGTCGCTAAATGTCAATAGATGTCACCTATTAGATGATGGATGTGAGAAGTTTTCGGGTAAGTGAATACATCTATTATCTACCATAAAGAATTGACTAAAGCAAAACCATTCCATATCTTTAGCGAACTGTTTTGAACTCACCAAAGCAGCAGCATATGCAAATTTGAATCATAGGTTTCTATATGCTTATGCAGCACTCAGCAATTTGAAGGAGTTGAATCTGGGATTCAACAATATCACGGATGCATGTTTGGGACAGCTAAAAGGTCTGTAATTCTCTTTAATTGCCTTCTTTTGAGGTTACATGACATTTCAGCTTTAGTTTCTCTAAAATTCAAATCCATCCCCTCTGCTATGGCATCCTAAAGGTCTGAAAGCTTTCATTTTAACAAATCAACTTATTTCACCAAGAGAGTCTGTTTTCCTTTCAAATATAGAGCATAACCTGTCTTTCTTTTCATGTAATATGTCATTTATTGCCACTCTTTGTTGGTTAATTGTCAAATCCTAGCATTTCTTATCCAAACATCTCTAAAAATGAATGAGGAAATTTCTTCACGGACAGAAAAATGGACAATATAATCGCTAATCTGTTTCAGTTAGATGTTGTCTTGCAAGATTTCTATGCCTGCAATTAACAGCCCAAACCGTTGTAATCTTGATGTCACACCTACCGTTGTAATCCAATTGATCATGTTGAGTCTCGACTCTTCCATTATGGGAATGAAACTTGAAAACTTGGCAATAATATGACCTTCCTCGTTACTTAATGCTAACATGCTGAAACTATTTTGTTTTCATCTTAAACGAACTGCTGCTTTATTTTGGAGTTTTGAGATGCTTTCAGGATAGGTAGAATTGATGTTCTTTTTACCTGATCCCTCGGTGTGAAAATTTTCAGTTTTTAGTTGAGGTGGTTACTTCTATACTTTTCATCTTTCTCCCATAATTTTTGGTTATTTATTTCCTTTAGTTTTACCTACATTGCAGGGTTGACAAAGTTGGAAGGCCTCTACTTGGATTCTTGTAAGATTAGCAATGACGGTCTTGCTCATTTAGCTGGTATACGTAAACATAGTTTATTTTCCCTCCTCCCCTCTTTTCTTTGCTTGGTATTATGCTGCAGTGTCGCATGTTTCCTTTTTCTGAATTAAATTGTACGCTTGAATCCTTCATTATGTAGTCAATGCAATTTTTGGTGTATCGGTGCAATATTTCCTTTGGCTGTTTGCTTAGTCCAACTCTGTGTTTTCAAGTTCTAATGCCTGAAGGCTGAATATTTTGACTTGAGCTTAAAGCTCTAATAGACACGAGATGGTCATATACAGGCATGTTATGTGAAGTTCCTGCAGATTTGAACTTGTTAGACTCGCTTGAAGATAATTCACGAGCACTTTTGAAGCTCTAAATTAACGCCATATAATTTGGTTAAAATTTGTCCACCAGAAAGAGAGCTCTCCTTATCTTATAGATTGATGTCATCTTTTTCAGGCCTTCCAAACTTGAAAGCTTTGGAGCTGTCTGATACTGAAGTTGGAAGCAATGGAATACTTCAACTCTCTGGTTGGACTGTTTACCCTACTCAGTGACTACTTTTCCATTATATTATGGGACTTTGGTCATCACATTAGCTAACGATTTTGATATACTATATGTTAAAAGTCTCTTGTTTTTCTTTCATGCCAGCTCTCATAATAGCAAGTAAAGTGCAAGTTAATCATAATTAGTTTATAATCAAATCTCACCAACCATTGTATCTGAACTAGTTGATATGCTTGCCCCGAATTTATGGATCCAAAGGTTTTGGCTTGAAGTGGCTGTTTAGTAGGCCAACACCTGCCAAACATAGAATTTTATTTGAGTTTGCAACTGATCTTATTATCAACCTGCAAAATGCAATGCTCAACTCTTATTTCTCTTCATACTGTGAGTTAATCAATTCATTTTCATCCATCCAAAATTCAGGGGTCTGATCATTTGTTCTCTTCACATTTAGGATTGACTTTTCATCTTCTCATTTTTTGCATTTAGACTTCTTGAAGTTCTTAGATTTTAAAAAAGTTTCCAATTCGTTCTCGTATGGTCAAAACAACATACTCCTTGTGCGTCAAGGTTAATTAGTTATCCAGGTTAGCTGTGCAAACGCCCACCTGCCAAAAGCATCTGTTGTGCTTGTGGATGTCAATTGAAGAGGCTAACGTAAATCAGACTCCAAGTTCTGCTTCCTTTTGCAGTAAAAAAGAGAAGCGTCTCGTAGTTCTGGTGCTCTATTGCACTAAAAGTATCTTTCGCCGATTTGAATTTGGTATTTCCTCCATCCCAAAATTATGTGGCATTGTTTGACTTGCTTGGAGTTTAGGACAGAAAGACCTTTGAAACTTGTGGTCTAAAACAAGCTCTATACATTTGCGTGGCGTTAAATCATCTCATTAAGGGTAGAATGAGAAGTGTAAAATTAAATTATTCCTAAATATAGACGGGTGTCATTCTTTTTGGGACAGACTAAAAAGTAATGTGTGCTACATAAATTGGGATAGCGGGAATAGTTATTGTCCAACTTCTCCATGTGTGTTCTGTGTTTGTTTTTTCCCTTTCCTTTTTTCCCTGTATGATGAGTTCTATGTTCTTGTTATTCTTTTGGCTAGAAACTGAATCTACCTTCATTGACATAGAACTTGTTACAAGTGATTTTCTGTACATCGACATTTATGTAGTTTCACAATTCAAAGATTCAATTTTATTCGAAAGTTATAAGCTCCTTGTGGCAGTAATTTGGGGGGTGTAGGGGAAAGGAATTGGTGTTGTTATCTGCATTCCGTCGAGCAATCAGCAATGTGTATAAACGTATTCACATTTTCGACTTGTTAAGGCATTGCAGCTAACTGTTTGATGCTTCTGAATGGTTGTCTCGTACATATGATGATTGTGCTGATTTGAACAATTGATGTGTTTTAGGGTTGTCAAAATTGGAGGATCTCAATCTCTCGTTCACCTCAGTAACTGACAGTGGTTTGAAGAAGTTATCTGGATTGACTTCTCTGAGGTCACTTAACCTTGATGCTCGTCAAATTACAGACTCGGGGCTTGCAGTTCTCACCCGTAAGACCTAAAATCTCTTTCTACTTTAATATGAGGTGCAGATCTTGGAAAGCTACTCATTCTGAACACATGGACTTAATAGATATATTGTTAGTATAGAAGGTCGACAAACTCAGGTTAGAGATATTTGATTGGTGGCATATATGTAGCAGTGGAAAACCTTGAAACACCAGGATGTGTTTCTGGTAGTGGCTTCTTTGACATTAAGAACTGTTTTTAACGTCTTGTGAAGTTGTACCGGCAAGTAGTCGCCTTCCAAATTATCATGACAGACTATCTTTTACAGTGTTGAAAATTGTACATCATCTTTGGCCTAAAGTATGTGAACATTATTACTGTGATTAATTACAGTGACGCTTCATAGTAATAACCAGAATTTAAAGTCTCACGATTACTGTTCGTTTTGGGTTTTGTTATATTTTTCGTTTGTTGATTCATTTCTCCCCTTTTTTTTTTGGACAACTGTCATTGTAGTTGAAGCTAGAACTTTCGAATTTCATCTTTTGAGATTTCTTTGCCCTATCGAGCTGGATAATATGTAGGAGTCGTTTACGTCATGCTTTTCTGAGTTTATGCTAGAAACATTAACATGTAGCTTTTTCTGCCATATGGAAGCAGGTTTAACTGGATTGACTCATCTGGATCTTTTTGGTGCTCAGATCACGGATTCCGGGACAAAGTATCTGTCATGTAAGCTAAAGCAGCCATTTGTTTTTTTCTAACAACTGTTAATTTTTCCTCTGTTTTACGAGTCTGTTAAAGTTTAGAATACGGAGCAGGAATGTTCTTATCATTTCTTTACAAATGGTAGTAAGAATGAATTTTCTTGGTGATACATGGTAATGGAATGGAGTCGACAAGAAGTATTTCTGCGTTGCTGATAGAAACTTCTTTAGTTGATCTGATGCTAAGTGATTCAGCTGTTAATTGCTACTGATACTGATGTATGAAGCGACCCTTCTAATGAGGGGAAGCATCAAATAATTTTCTTGGTGATTGTCCTCTCTTGGCGTGTCTGATCTTTGTGATCACTATCTAACAAATCAGATATTAATTTTGGCAAGATAATCGGTAGCTCTACTACATTTGTATTCGGACACGTTAATGTTTTCAATTTTTCGCTCATTTCCAAATTCTCAAGTGTGTGCATGTCTCATCAGATTTCAAAAACCTCCAATCTCTTGACCTTTGTGGTGGGCGGTTGACGGATGCTGGCATCAAGAACATAAAGGATCTTACTTCTCTGATGTTGCTAAACCTGTCACAAAACTTGAAGCTATCAGATACAGCCTTGGAGCTTCTATCAGGTACGTTTGATTTCATTTGGTGCATGAAACACCTACAGCAGTTCAAATGCTCGTCAAAACTGCTGCTACGGATGATGATTAATTCGGAACTACAATGGCAATTGAAGACTTCATATGTAGTTAATAAAGAAGATAGAACTCTTAATATGCTAAGTTTATCGACATATTGTTGTATCATGCTTTTCATTCAGCTTAAACAAATACCACCATGGTGAAAGCTTTTTGAAACAGTAACAGTGAATTTTAGTATTGGGTGCATGCGCCCGTACTCTCTTGGAGGGCTTAAGAAAGGGATAGAGTGCTCTAGCCACTGTAGGAAATACGCTATAATAGGAATGCGATATTGCCTGTTTGACTTCCTTTTTTCCCCATCATTGTGGTGTTCAAACCGGTGCATACATCTAAGTTATTCCACTTAGTGCATGTTACTTCTCACCAGTAACTCCGTCCACAGAGGCTTATACAGATTGGAAAAAAACTGCATAGTGGATTCTCTCTCTTTCTTTTGCTAGGATTGAATTCTAGTTTTTCCTACTTCATTGACGAACATCTCATTTGAAAAATGCAGGATTGACATCATTGATTTCTTTGAATGTCTCAAACTCTAGAATCACCAATGATGGCTTGCAGCACCTGAAGCCTCTCAAGAATTTACGCTCGCTATTCCTGGAATTTTGTGGGGTGACAGCATGTGAAATCAAGAAACTTCAAGCTACAACTCTTCCAAATCTTGCGCGATACCGCCCTAATCAATGATATAGTTTATTATCCTGGGTATGAGATTATAGATGGGACAGCTATTTTGGTGTGTAAATAGACAGAATAACACCAACTGGTTATTCTCTCTATGTACTGATAGAGTCAAGATACTCAAAGAGTTTTTCTGCGTTCCAAATAGCTTCCTATTCTAGCTATTTCTTGTTAGTTTTATACGTGCTTTCTGGTGTTTGATAACCTCTTGTTAAATCAGGAACTAATGTCTCATGCCTACCTCTTTTATCTGAACTCGCGCACGCTTATCTAAACCAGTCTCGAAAAGGACCACCTATCTAGGCTGGCATGATTTTGTAGTTCTGTAGTTGAAGCAACTTCACCATTTCGTGTACTTTCGAGGATTTCTCAGGGATCGATAATAAAATTGCACCTATTGATCTGTTGGGGATTTCTCGTGAACGTATCAAAATCTAAGAAGTATCAAAATCTAAGAAATATAAGCACACGGGGATAATCCGGTATACAAAGCATTCTTCACATAATGTAGGGTTCTTCCGCACATTATACGTTCACGTAGGGTCAAGGGTACCAGAAAGCATTTCAGGTTCATGGGTTAGGTGAAGGGCTGCACCTTAAGGAGATGTGACAGAGACGATTTATCAGCTTTCACGGCTCAAACCTGTGACCTATAGTTCACGGAGATAATTTTACCGTTGCTTCAAGAAATAAAAGCACATAAGAACAGTAGTAATGCCAATACTTTCAACATTCTTCTTGACTGGTCTTCTTGACTGGTAACTAACTGTGCAGCTAACACAACGGAGGTTTTTGCCAAGAGTGGTATTACCACCTGACCAACAATCTGGAACATCATACAAACAATAGTGAAGTACACAATCAACTTACATAATGTTACATCATTACAATGCAAGAACTCTATCAAAACCCTAAATGTGAAATCTCTAAAAAATACAGTAAGACTAAACTTACACAAAATAGTACAAGCCATGAAAGAAAATCTTGGTGACAACAAAAAGTTCTCCTAACAAAGAAATTTCTGTAAGAAAAGAATGCCTTTAGGACATGAGCCAAAAGGAGAATAACTGAAAACTAATGAAGCGATTCGCTACTGGCTTTGAGGAACCTGCAGCACTGGTGCAAGACGACGACGAGGCAAAAATAAAGAAAAACAGATTTCTGCCTCTTCATCTCCATATGTGAAGGAAAAGAGAGAAAAATTCTCTTTTTTTTTTCCTTCGTGATACTGTAAAAATCGATGGAACGAAAACAGGTAACGCATAATCCTAGTGTCACAAGGTCCGAATTCCAAAACCTGTATTAACAGCTGATGCACATACAATCCCTGCAGAACAAACAGATGCAACATCTCTCAGATAAAGCAGGGAACAATAACAACGACGACAAACCCAATGTAATCCCACAGGTGGGTTCTGGGGAGGGTAGAGTGTACGCAAACCTTACCCCTACCTTGAGAAGGTAGAGAGGCTGTTTCCGATAGACCCTCGGCTTAAAGAACGATAAAAAAGGGGCACTAGCAACAAGCAGAAATAACAACAAGATAATAAGATAACCGAGGCTAAAAGAACATGTAGAAATTGCTGTCAAAACTCAGCTTAGTTTTCAGTACAATGAGCTGAAAATATTTTGGTGACTGCATTACAAATCACCTGGATGTACTTCTGTACAGTACACTTACACATACGAAAATCATTTATAAATTAGAGTTACTCGTTGGTTATTGATCTTTCTTGTCCATTTTAGAAAAGATTATCATCTAATCATCCAGGTACACCGGCCATATTTCCTTACAAACTACAAAGTAAGTATTTTTTTTTTGAGAAGGAAACTACAAAGTATGTATTTATTTCCTGAGTAAGGCTTTTAGCCCTAGATGGAAATGCTTAACAAGTCACAGAATTTGGAAAGATGTGAACTTGTAAACACCAGGCTACTTCCAGTAATATGTGAACTCAACAAAAAGGAAAAATAAAAAAGTAACAAATTAATGTCTTTCTGCCTACAGGAATGAAAAAACGTTTACAGGATCGACCATACTTCTTGCACTTACATGTGAAGTGCTAACTCATAGAATTAAGTACTATTGCAGCCTAACCACAAATCATTATTCAACCCTCTACAACATGAAGACTCCAACAAATAGAGTGATAAACTTTAAAATACAACCAACAACAACATACCCACTATAATCCCACAAGTGGAGTCCGGGGAGGGTAGGATGTACACGGACCTTACCTCTACCTTTGTGATAGAGAGGCTCTTTGCGATAGACCCTTGGCAAAACTTTAAGATACAACCCAAAGCACTAAATGAGCTAAACTTAGAGATGTGGAGATCAAACATAAGTTGCCACACCCACTTGGGGAAAGCTTATTTTCCTCCCTTCACCCCACCTGCCTATGTCTTTCTTCCTACAGGATATTTAAATGAATGAGTATGTTAAAGATAGGATATTCACCTTCCCAGTGAGAAAAAGCGTAGACAGGTGCAACAACAGCGGTAATAGTGAGTTTCTTTCTTGATTCCTCTGACACCATAACAAGAACTCATGCTAATTCAAGGGCATGATACAGCTTGGAAACTCGTCGCCTAAGCAATGGTTCCAACCTGAAAGAAGGGATGCCTCTTTCCCACCGTTTTGCTTCATACATCTCATTCCATGCCTGTATTATCTCGTCAATATTGAATCCCAGCCCTACAAACACGTCAAAGGTCAGAAACATTTCAAATAATCCTTAAAAAGTCACTGAATAGTAAACAAGTTTAAGGCACTATTTTCCAGTTTCACCTTCTGTTGCAGTACTGTTGGAACAATGATTCTTTATCATAACAGAAATATCTGTTGGAGAAGCTCCGGCCAATTCAAATTTTTCAACAGCAACCTCCAAAGATTCTTGCCAGAGTGGAAGCTCAAGTTTGAACTCCATAAGTGATCGTTCGTATAGCATCGTACCCCATAGTAAATTTATCTGAGACCTCATGTTTGCAGCTTGCTCAGTAGCTTCATCTGCAGATATTCCTTTGAACAAATTCTCCGACTTCATCTTCTGCGAATGCGTTCTGTTGGGACTTGATAGTTCATTCAGACGCTGCTCCTCTGCCTCCTCCCACATCTGCATACCTCTTTCCATATTTTCCTCAGCGTTGTTGTAAAGCTGAAGAACTTCAGTAGAAGGCCAAGAATCCAAATTGACACCAGTACTAATCGCATAATACCAAGAAAGTTTTGCCTGCTCAAACTGTTGCTGCCCCAGAGCGAGGATACCTTCATAAAAGTTTGGTTTGATATTTAATGCCTCTTCATATCTCTCTCCTGCTTTTGAATATTCTTTTAGAGCCCAATCATAAGCAATTTTTATCTGCGCAAGCAAAGATTCTCCGGAACTATCTTCTTTCAAGTAGACCCTTTTCCGTGCCCTGGACATATGAACATTACCCCAGTTGAACAATGCCAAAGCAGCCATCTCCTGAAATGTTTCTCCAGCTGTGCTGAAAAGGCATTGAGCTTCTTCACTTGTGATTGCCTCTTCCATAGCCTCAGAGTATAGCTTCATTCCGACTTCATGGAGATCCAGATAAGCATCGGACTCAAATCCAACATAGTTTTTGAACAAATTAGAGAACTGGAAGATCCAATCATTAATGCAAACTGGTCCATTATGCAATTCCTTGCTTCTTTCAACATTTCCATTTTCAGCAATCTTATCATGTCGTGCACTGTAGTTAGGATCATCTTCCACCCCTTTGATTTTCTCATAGAATGGATCCTGCTCCGGACTAACTTCCACGATATAGAATCTTATAGAACCATGTCCAACAGAAGCTTCAGCCCACCTTAACTCCTCGTTTGTTGTCACTGTAACCAGGTCACCTTCTTGGTCCCTATACTTGATTAGGACTGCTTTTAAGCTTGGGAACCGATTGCCTATGATCTCCCTCAGTGTCAAGATGCTGCAGTTCAGAGGAACTTGGGCCCATCTTATGTCGTCCCCAAATACTAATTTCACTGTTCTTTTTGGCTCCTCTTCTGTGGTACGACTGATAATTTCCTCCACCACCAATTTATCTTCAGTTTTCCTCTCCTCATTGTCCTCATCTTTGTTCTCCTCGTGCTGTTCCTTGGCCTTATTTACCTCGATCTTGTCCTTACTCTTATCCTTAGCTTTCTTTCTGTTGATCTTGTTTTCAGCTTTATTTTCCTCCATCTGGTCGTCAATCTTTTCTTCCTGAGTCTGGTCTTTATCCTTATTTTCATCAGTCTCATTCTCAAGTTTCAAATCCTCTACTTTCTGGTCATCAGTGTTCTCTTCCTCATTCCTGTTATCGGTTTGCTTTAAATCAATTCCGTTGTCAAGTTCCTTCTCTTCCTCCTTCCCAATAACCATCTTCTCCTCTACTTTCTTGTTTTTCTTCTTTAGAGCCTTCTCTTTTGATGATTTGGAGAGACTTGAAGCAAAAGGCGGTTCAACATATTCAGGTACCGGAATCAAATCTACTGGAATATCATTTGCCCCAATGCCTTTTTGCTCAATGGTGGTTTTAACCCTCTCTGCAATCTCGGTTGCCATGAGATTATTCGGCTCCATCTCCAGCACCCTATTAACATCTCTCTGCGCCAAATCCAGCCTATTCAGAGCCTCATAACACCTAGCTCTCTTCAAAAGCGCCTTACTATACTTCGGTGTGACTTCAAGAGCCAAATTGCACTCGTGGATTGCCCTCGGGTATTCACTGAGTCCCATCTGCATATAACAAGCTGCTATATTACTACGGAGGTAAGAAACGTCTATGTGGCTCCGCGGAAGCAACTTGATAGCTTTGTCATACTTCAACATAGCCCCTTCATAGTCCCTTTTCTGAAATAGCTTATTCCCCTCATCCTTAAGTTCCTTTGACATCGCAATGAAAACTGCTGTGTCCTTATCAAATGCTCTAGGGCTACTATTTTTACCAGATTTACCTCCTATCTTTTTCGACTTTTCCCAACTTTCCTTCCCCATTCTGAGCTCAACAAATCCAACTTTCCCAAGCTTTTAACTAATTCCTAATCCAAATCACTAAACAGATGAAAGTAAACAGGAGACCTAATTTGGCACAAAAATTGAGTCTTTGCACCAGATTAGAAATCAAGAAAACCCCAGATAAGGATTTTTCACCAACCAAAACAGAAACTTACAATCAGGACAAATCCACCACAGCCCACAAGCCAAGAAACCAAAAAAATCCAATCTTTTTCACAAAATACCAAGAATAACTTCAAGAACTGAGATTAAACCCCCCAACTCCAAGAGGATATTCTTCAGAATTACAAAAACACAAATTTAACAGTATATATTCAGATTTTTTCTCCTTTCAATTGTAGCAGCTCACCAAACAAACACTAAGAACTCTGAAGATAAAACTACCCCTTTATTCAGCTGTAAGCAATTCTTCTCCCCAACAAAGATTCTTGCTTTTTCAGCCCAGAAGCCAAGAAATAAATAAAAATCCAATCTTTTTCACAAAATACCAATAAATAACTTCAAGAACTGAGATTTAGAACCCTAAATCCAAAAGGGTATTATAAAAACACAAATTAAACAGTATATATATTCAGATTTTTTCTCTTTTCAATTGTACCAGCTCACCAAACAAACCCCAAGAACTCTGAAGATAAAAACACCCCTTTATTCAGCTGTAAACAATTCTTCTCCCCAACAAAGATGAAAGATTCTTGCTTTTTTTCTTTTTTCTTTTTTCTTCTTTTTTCAAAGATAATTAAATACACTTATCTGTAAATTCTCAGCTTGCTTTTTGAACACCCTTCAAAATTTTCTGGTAATTTCAAGAATGCGTGAGACTAATGTTTTCTTTGGCTTTTTTTCACAGGGAATATATGTTTATTTATGCAGAAATGGAAAGAAAAACTAGAACCAATGCCTCCACTTGTTATTTAAGCTGGAAAAATAAAAGTAAAAAAAAAGGGTGTCTTTGTACCTTTACGTAGACGCCACAAAAACAACATCAAGATAACAGTTGAATTTTCTTAAAACAAATGGGGGGTCGGAGAAGGAGAAACGGAACGGGATTATAAGGTGAAGAATCAAAATTGAATATTGTAATATTTAAATTCTCTTTGTTTTAATTTATTTGTCTGATTTTACTTGGCGTGGAGTTTTAAAAAAGTAAAAAAAGAATTATTAGTTTAAATACAATGTTTGTTTTGATTGTTACTCTCTCCGTTTCAATTTGTTTTGAGCTACTTTTCTTTTTAGTTAGTTTAAAAAAGAATGTCTCTTTTCTTTTTTTAGAAACTCTTTAATTTCAACTTTCCACGTGGCATATTCAAGACTACAAAATTAAAGAATATTTTAATATATTTAACATATATTTAGTTTAAGACCACAAGTTTTAAAAGTCTTCTTTACGTCTTTAATTTTGTGTCAAGTCAAAATAGGCCAAACAAATTAAAATGGAGGGAGTATTTAAATTAGATTTGATTGTATTGTATCGTTAATTGCATTGTTACATAACCACGAAAATTAAAGTCTCATTTTATGTAGTGATAGATTTGATGTGATCGTGTCATTACCTTTCTTTTCTCATTTTATCTTTATTTATTATCATTTATCCTACCTTTTTATAATAGTCATATCTCGTACCCTACTTTTCTTATAAGTATGTCATTCAAATTTCTCATGTGTGAGATTATGTAATAATAAAAAATAATATAATCTATCTAAATAGTGTATTCATTAAGATAATACATTACAGTACAATACTCTCTCCGTTCTTCTTTAGTTGTCATGTATATTAAAAATAGTTATTTTAAAATACTTGTCAATTTAAAGAATCAAAAAAGAATTAATTACTTTTTTCAACTTTACCCTTAGCATTAATTACTCTAGAACTAAGAGACACATAAATAAACAAAGATTAATAAGGGGTATATGAATCAAATTATACTCCTAATTAATTTTTCTTAATAGTTGTGTAAAGTCTTATCACGACAACTAAAAAAAAATGGAGAGAGTACAATGAAACACAATATGATACGATACGATATGTAATAACCATCCAAACAAAGTGAACTAAAGCTATGTAAAATATATTAAAATACACTTTAATTTTTTATCTTAAATATGTCACGTGAAAAGTTATAATTAAACAGTTGTCAAAAAAATAGAGGCTAGAATTTCTTTTATGTAAACAAGGATTTATTACAATTATACTCTCTTCGTTCAACAATACTTGTCCACTATTGACTTTGTACACTTATTAAAAAATTATAAATAGAAGGATAGTTTTACCATATCACTCTTTGAATATAATAAATACAATATCTTGAAAAATATAATAGGAAGAAAACTATAATTAATGATAAGGGTAAATTAGGAACTAAATATAAAATTATCTCTTGATTTCATAAATTGATCAAATATTATTGGATATCTATTTTTAATATAGTGGACAAGTAAAAATAAAAGAATAGAATAATAATATTTTATTTTGGGACAACTAAACGTGGGACCTACTCAACGTGTAATCCTAGATTGTGGGGAACCTTTGCGGAGAGTTCAGATGAAGGCAACTGTTTCACACAAAAAGAATCGAATGTGTTTTTTTTCTGTTCAAAAGGCAAACACGTGCTCTGTCCGTTTATCTTTACTTGTCATATTTTACTTTATAAAATATTTAATTAAACTTTAAAATAAAATTAAAATAAATTAATTTAATATTTTAAATTTTAAATTTAAATGGTTGACAACTATACGCAAAATATTATAAGTTACAATCTTTCTCATATTAATATGATTAAAAAATATATCTGAACATATTGATCAAAATTCATACGATTTGACTTCAAAAAATGAGAAAGTAACAAGTAAAAATTGACGGATGAAGTATTCTCTCGATTGATTTTTACTTGTTTATAATGAATTTTGCATATCCCTTAAAACCATTTTAATTCATGGGATAAGTTATTACTTTTAATGTTTTAATTTATGTGATTAAGTTTAATTGAGCACGAAATTTAAAAAATATAATAAAATTTTGTAATGTTTCAAAATTACTATTAAAATAAATAAATTTTTTAAATAGAATTGTACTCCTTTGTAGAATTCTTTTGTCAAATAAATGAGACTCAACAAGGATAAAATATTAATAATAAAATTGAATATATGTCAAATAAGAAAATGTGTCATTCTTTTTAAGACTGATTAAAAGAAATGTTTCATATAAATTGAGATAGAAGGAGTATATCACAAAATTAAATTTATACTTTATTCCTTTAACCAAATAAAATATAAATTTAATCAAATTTGATACTGGATATCCCACCTTATTTCATCCAATTTGATATTATTTTATTCCACCTGAAAAGTGAGATAAATAAGTACAAAAATTATAATCTCAAAATTATAATTCCGGAAAAACTTAGTTTGCAAACCAAATAATCCCTTAAAGAATAATAAATAAAGTGCGTGTCTTATCTTGATACTCATAGTAATTAATGTACAGTCTTTAATGGACTTGATAAATGATTTGGAATAAGCAGTTAATGCTAAGGGTAAAACAGAAAAATTATATCTTAAAATATACTTAATTTTTTTAAAAATCATTTATCCTTAACAATATTTGTTCTTGAAGACTATAAGTATCTCAATATAGCACATACATAAGTAAATATTTAATAAAGAGAAATTATATCTTAAGACATAAATAAAGATATGACAAAATAGATGAGATTTCTCTAATCTTGATTAAATGTCTCAAATTCGAGTTTGAGAATAAAAAAAATTCTTACTAACAAGTGCTTCACATTTTCATGAGCTCTATGAAATACTAATCTGAAATAGTCAGATTAATAGATTTCGAATATCAAACGGTTATAACGAGAAAACAAATAGTGCATCCCAAATCAAACGGTTATAACGAGTAAACAAATTAAAATTATATAAAGTGGAGTAATTATTCTTCCCAAAAACTCAAATAAACATATAAAAATAATAATAAATACATAAAAGTGGAAGATCAGCCTTGAAATAACTGGTAAAATTATTGTCATATGATTAAGAGATCACGAGTTCAAGTTATAAAAATAATCTCTTATAAAAATACATGATAAAATTACATACAATATTTTTTTATAATTCGATTCTTCCTCGTATCTATCTGCATATAGCAAATCTTTAGTACATCGAACTGCCTTTATATATACGTAAAATTAAAGACAGGCTGGAAAAGTATATGGTGAGGATGTATTGTGGGGGTAGGAAATATGTTTGGACCTCTAAAAAGCAAGTGCACGTTATCTCCAACTCTAGAAGGCATCTCAAAAGTGTCAAAGTACTGACAAAAGTGAAAGACATCACCATATGACTTGGGATAGAGAAAAAAAGAAGAAAAAAACTATCCACATCTGTTAGGATTTCACAAACTACCTACCAACCGTTTACCCCACCCCACCCCCACCCCCACCCCCACCCCAACAACCAACCAAAAAAAAAATGAAAAAAAAATGAAGGCAAAAGTTGTCTTTAATGTAGAGTATAATGTATGGTTAAGTTGTCAACTTGACTTCCACCCCTAAATGGAAGTCTTTAGCTTCTTTGTGGTTGGTATTTTTCTTTAATTTTTTGTTAGTTTACTTATTTATATATATATATTGGTTCAATAATAATAATTATGTCTTAGTCTCAAATAAATTAAAATCAGCTATATGAACCTCACTTTCAATTAAGTTCATTTCATATCATAATCGTACTAAATAAAAGAAAAGTAAAAATAAATTAATAATAATAAAAAAAAATATATTAGTGGTTTTCTAACAAGTCTAAAACCTATCCTCAACTAGAGCTATTATTTATATGGATCTTTTTTTTTTCATTGTAACCTATTTTAGCTAAGTCTGCTTTGATACCAAGCATTTGTACGTAGGTCTTTCAAGATAACTTTCTTTCATGTGATTTTAGGTCTACATCGTCCTCTTTTAATACATTCATTTACCATGGTCTCACACCTACATACTGGTGCATTTGTAGGTCAGTGCAGGACATGCATGTCTAAACCATCTCAAGCGATCTTCTAGTATTTTATCCTTAATGTGTGCTACTTTCACTTTCTGGCGAATATGATCATTTTTAATCTTATCTAATCTAGTATGACTACTCATTCATCTTAGCATCTGCATATCTGTAACACTCATTTTGTGGATATGTTGGATTTTAGCAATCCAGTATTCATTACCATATACTGTTACCGATCTTATAATTGTTTTACAGAACTTACATTTTTCTATCACATAACACCTGATAGCACTTCTCTATTCGACGATTCAATTTTGCTCATATGAGTATCATATTCATCTATTATTCAACCCTAGTGAAACAATAGGCCTAGATATTTAAAATATTTGAATTTTGGCACCGCATATCGTCAATTCTCACCTCAAATCACATAACACCTGATAGCACTTCTCTATTCGACGATTCAATTTTGCTCATATGAGTATCATATTCATCTATTATTCAACCCTAGTGAAACAATAGGCCTAGATATTTAAAATATTTGAATTTTGGCACCGCATATCGTCAATTCTCACCTCAATTTCTCTCTTCTCATGCTGACTAAACCTTCAATACATGTATGTCCTAAAACTTTTGCTATTTAAAGTGCATGTTCACAGTTCAAGCTTTTGGCTGACACCCTCACTAATTTCGTCAATTAACATTATCATCAATAAATAACGTACACCACAGAACCTCTTCTTGTATTGTGTTGGTTAGCTGACTAGCTCGTCCATGATCAGGCAAACAAGTAGGGGCTCAATTCGATCTCTGGTGTAAATCCACTATTATGGAAAACTCCTTTATATCACCTATTACTGTTTTAATACTTGTGATGACTCCTTCATACATGTTCTTTATGATATTTAATATGAATTTATTTCTTCTCCATCACCCCATCAAAGGATCTTGGAGGTATTCTATAATATGCTTTCTCTAAATCAATAAACGTCATGTGTAGATTTTCTTCTTCTTTTTTCGCGATAGATTTTCATCAATCTTCCTAGCAAGAACATAGCCTTCATTGTGATCTATTGAAAATTTAAACTAATTTTCTTTCACTCTTTTCGTGTTATTAGATCTACATTGTATCACTTTTTGCTAGAATTTTATCGTATGACTCATGAGTTTAATGTTAGGATAGTCCTTTGAACATATCCTTTATTCTTAGAAATTAAAATCGGTGTACTCTTCCTCCAATCTTTGGGCATCCTATCACTTCTCCGTATAATATTGAATAACTTGATGAGTCATTCTACTCCGACTTCTCTAAGACACTTCCAAACCTCTACACGGATATTATCAGGACCCCAAGCTTTTCTAATCTTCATATTTTTCATGTCATCATTTACCTCTACCTCTGTTGGACTAGATCTCTGAGTCTAGCTAAAGTTTTTACCATTCACATACAATGTGGAGGTCTGAAATACTACTCCCTCCGTCTTAAATAAGTGGTTCTCGGTATCTCCAATTAACACTTGTGTGACTTTATTGAGTATGTTATTGTTGTTAAGTCCTTTCTGAATTATTAATGTTATACTACTGATTGCAAAAAATTGTAATCTGCAAAGCACCAAGACACAAAAGAATGAAATAAATTATACTATTTACTCATTAAACTGAAATAAAACTAAATACAAGAAAATAGCAACAAAATTGAATCTTGAACAGAAAAAATAAACAAAAAAAATCAGAAGAAAAAAAAACTACAAGATCCTAATCATATAACTCAATATCACAATCTTCAACTCCAGCACAACTCTCAAAAGGATTTTCCTTAGCAGCTAATCCCTCCATAGCATTGTTGTTGTTGTTGTTGTTGTTATTTGAGAACTTAAAATCATTACCAAATCCTCTTGACTGTTGCAAAGACTTAGCAAAATTATCATACTTCAGAAGGTCAAACTCACTGACACTTCTCCTAGCCAACTTCATGGCTTCCTCAAAGTGTGCAACCTTAATTTCTGCAACCTCTTCTTGAGTATCTTCCTCCATCATATCAGGATTCTCCGTTCGCCTCTTCTCCCTCTCAATGTCCTTTGCAATATCTTCCCTGATCGCGTTTTTGCAAGCACGTTGGCATATCGCGGTGATGTCTGCCCCACTGTATCCTTCTGTGATCTTGACAAGGAGTTTAAAGTCTACTTTGCAGGAAACAGGTGATTTTCTTAAGGATGCGCGGAATATTTGGTGTCGGGATTCTTCATCAGGGAGGGGGATGTATATCAGTTGGTCAAGACGCCCCGGCCTTAGTAGTGCAGGATCAATTATGTCTGGTCTGTTGGTTGCACCTATCACGAAAACGGTTTTTTTGGCTGTCATTCCATCCATTTCAGTTAGGAGCTGATTCAAGACTCTATCACCAGCACCACCAGCATCACCTACTGAACTCCCTCTCTTAGTAGCAATCGAGTCCAACTCGTCGAAGAACAGAATGCAAGGGGCTGATTGGCGTGCCTTGTCGAAAAGCTCTCTGACATTGGCTTCACTTTCTCCAAAATACATTGTGAGCAATTCAGGACCTTTGATACTAATGAAGTTTGCTTGGCATTCGTTGGCGATTGCCTTAGCCAGCAGAGTTTTCCCACATCCAGGGGGGCCATGAAACAGGACACCCTTTGAAGGAGACATGCCAAATTTCTCAAACAATTCAGGATGTTCCACTGGATACTGCACCGTCTCTTGAAGCTCGCGTTTGACAGTCTCGAGCCCTCCAATATCATCCCACGAAACGTTTGGAACTTCAACGACTGTCTCGCGAAGAGCACAAGGGTTGCTATTTTCAAGAGCAGCCTTGAAGTGTTCATTACTGATTGCCATGGAATTGAGTATCTCAGCATCAACACTTTCATCTTCCAAGTCAATCACACTCATCTTCTCCCTAATGCATTGAAGCGCGGCCTCAGTACTCAACGCTGCTAAATCAGCCCCAACATGACCGTGCGTATCCCTTGCAACCCTTTCCAAATCAACATCCTCTCCAAGCTTCATGTTCTTCGTGTGGACACGAAGAATCTCAAGACGTCCAACCTCATCAGGCATGCCAATATCAATCTCCCTATCGAATCTCCCAAACCTCCTCAACGCAGGATCAATAGCATTAGGCCTATTCGTAGCAGCCATAACAATCACATGTGCACGCGACTTAAGTCCATCCATCAACGTCAGAAGCTGAGAAACAACCCTCCTTTCAACCTCCCCATGAGTCTTTTCCCTATTAGGCGCGATGGAATCAATCTCATCAATAAAAATAATACTAGGTGCATTCTTCTCAGCTTCATCAAACACCTTCCTCAAATTACTCTCACTCTCACCAGACATCTTAGACATGATCTCAGGTCCATTAATAACCAATAAAAATGCACCAGTCTCATTAGCAACAGCTCGAGCTATCGTTGTTTTCCCCGTACCAGGAGGTCCATATAACAAAATCCCTTTAGGGGGTTTCACACCAATACTCTTAAAAAGCATTGGATGTCTCAATGGCAACTCAACCAACTCCCTAATCTGAGCCATCTGTTTCCTAAATCCACCAATATCATCATAACCAACCTCTCCACCATCCTCATCCTCCCTACTAACCACCCCCTCACCGACGAAAATCTCTGTTTCCGGAGCAACAATACAATACTCAGGAGGGTCAGTTTCAATAACCTTAAACTCCACACTCCTCAAACCACCTCTAACATTAAAAACATCACCTTTTCTTAAAGGACGATAAGAATCAAGAAAGTAAGGCTTCAAATAAACTTCAAAAAGATCACCAGTTAAACCTTCAACAGTGTCATCAATAGGAAGTAGATGAATTCGTTTACCGGATTGAATATCATTACAAAGATGGACAGAAGAAATGTCACCTAGTTTGATTCTAAGGTTGTTTCTAACAACCTTATTCATACGAATCTTGATGTCTTCACAAGATTCGTCGATTTCTGCTATGCCAATTGTGTCTCTTTTCCTTTTACCTTTGATTAAAACAGCGTCGCCACGGAAAAGATGAAGCTTTTCCATGGTTTCTTGGCTGAAGAAAACGGTGGAGTTTTCGTCTTTGGTTGATTCATCAGCTATGAGACGATTTGGTGCTTTTTTTCTAACGAGAATTGATGTGCTGTAGTCTTTTTTGGGTTCTTCACAAGATTGTTTTTTGGTTTTCATGGTGATTTTTTGTTGTTGTTGAAGAGAAATCAAGAATTGGGGTTTATGAAGGGTTTAAGAATTTTGAGAAAAAGAGATTGTGTTGTGGAATTGTTTGGAGGTTTAAGGGGGTATTTATAGTTTTGCTTTTTTGCCTTTGTCCTAATGTGATATGGAGAATTGAATTACTACGAATTTGCTTTTTTCTTTGTCCTAATGTGATATGGAGAATTGAATTACTAGGAATTTGTGTTTTTCTTTGGGAATTAAATTTTCCAATAATTATAGTCCGTTTACTAAAGGGAATGACTTTTTTTTTTTTGTTGAACAAGTAGGCATACGCGTCCTACGTGGTAATTCGCGTGAGACGCCACGTAAGATGCCACATAGGACGCGTATGTCTACTTATTCAATGTTGTACAAGTTTAAGGTTTAAGTGTTTGCTTATGCACGCCCAAAGTTGGAGGGCTTAAATGTCAGTTGAAGCTAAGTTAAAGGGCGCGTTTATGTATTTATGCCTTTTTCTTCCATCTGGTGTCTGTTACATGCATTAGAGTCCGACTAATTTAAATTCACGTCGTGTAAGACCAATTGGGGAGAAGCACTCCCTATCAAGAATTTTTCAATAGTGAAGACTCGAAATTAAAATATCTAATTAAGGAAAGAACAACCTTATCCATTGCACCACATTGTTTGATCGTCTACGCCGAGGAATGAGTTGAGAAGTGCTCGTTATTTCTTTTCCTTTAGTAATAGGACTTCTAATTTGAAGAGTATAAGGGGAGTAGTATTTTTAGTTCCTTTATTATTGATTAACTTTTTATTTTAGTTTATAATATTTGATTAAGTATATTTAATCTTTAATTAATTGAAACGTGCACTTTTGACTCTTTTACTATGAATATTCACAAATTTACGCATACAAATTATTCCACACCTTAATTACTTATGTAATATGTTAAATTTGTACTATTACTTTATATTTATGATATAGTTCTAATAATATTTCAAATATAATATATATTTTTTATTAACTGCAGGTTAAATATGCTTTGCCGAAATCACATAAACTAAAATCAAAATGTATTACTAATTGAAGGACCAAAAATATTATTATCCCTTGAATATATATTTTCCATACAAATTGATAAATTTATTGTTTGGTTAACAAGAAACAATTTACAATTTATAGTAGATTTTTTTGTTATTTCTAGAACTCTAACCAACTAAACTTTTTGAGATTGAATTAATTAGCAAAGTTTACTTAAAACAAAACAGGATTACAATTTTAGGACCCATATTGACATAGAGGAGTGTTCATAATTCAGTTTGGGTCGATATTTTAATTAAAATCAAAAGTTTAAATTATTTGTCACAAATGCTTGGATAGTTATCAAATTTGTCATGAATAATGAATATATATTTTACAAATAAGTAATTTGATCTTCAACGCGTTTGTTGATTTGCCTTTGTTCTTGATTATGAATCTAAACTTAAATTTGTAGCTTATAGAGAAATTTGTGACCTTTGATTCACGAGCTTTTTTTTTATTCATTGTTTTGGTCTGGATTTTGGCCCTTTCTGAATCACGAGGACCCATATTAATTTATGGTTGTAGAAGGTGGTGTAGTCGTGTGATTTGATTGGTCAATTCAAGTTCATATGATGATAAACTTCAATTTGATTGGCCAGAATATGTCATTTACACATATAACATGATTTCATTGACTCAACTTACTTAACTTCAATTACCATATTATTTAACACATGGCATGATTTCATTGATTTGACTAAAAATTACCACATCATTTGATGAGTGATACTTCCTTTGTTTCATAATAAATGGTTATTTAGTCTTTTTTATTTTATTCTTAAATAAGTGGTATTTAAGATAATAAAAAAGACATTAATGATATTCTTTTAATTTTACATTTTTAAATAAAGAAAATTTTACAAAATCAAGAAACTATTAAAGAGTTACATTCTTTTTAAAGTATTTATTTAAAGCAAGTTAGTAAAAGCACTTTTTATTTTTTAAAAATGATCAATTTATTAAAGGGTATGCCTAAACTAAAAAGATCACTTATTTGTGATGAAAGGAATATATATACTACAATTATTAACCAAAAAAAAAAAACTATAGGTAAGGTTTTATAATAAAATAGTAGTAGTAACTTACTCTCTCCGTTTGTTTTTATTTATCTACCATTCTAAAAATAGATTTTTACTTTTACTTATCATTTTTAATAAATTAAGAAAAGATAATTATTATTTTTCGTATTTTACCCTTAATATTAATTACTTATTCTCCAAATTATTTTTTCAAGACCTAATACTAAACATTAATTAATAAGGGTAATTTGAATAAATAATCATGTCAATTATTATTTTCTTAATGGGCGTATCAAGTTCAAATATGACTAGTAAAAATGAACTGAGAGAGAGAGTAGTTTGTAAAAGGTCAGAAAAATAAAATATTTCTCCCCAATTTTTTCTACTTAAAATTATATCAATAATCAATTCTGTGTTTGGCAGAGAACTGTATCATATTCTACACCATAATTAGGGCTTTCAATTTGGGGGAGAAATGAAGAAGATGAGATCGATATGGTGTTTGATTGTTCTATTTTTCTCCATTAGTCTCTTATACGACGTCGTATCTTCATCCCAGATATTATCTGTTCACGCAGGTAAACCCAAAATCTCAACCACCTTCTTTGTTATTTCAATACTCAATGTGAAAAAAAAAATTAATTTAATTTAGTTCAAAATCAATTGTAGATGTGTTAATTCTAACAAAAATTGAATTTTTAAGTTTAGCTTGTAATCATTTTGATGTCTGGGTCAACTTTCGTGCACCTAGAATAGACTAATTTCACGAGATAACTGTCACCTCTCACCAGCAACAGGGACGAGGTAATAGGATGTGAAGAAATCACGTAGTATTTTTTGTCTCTGCTAGGATTTGAACTTGAGACCTCAAGGTTCTCAACCTAGGGTGCTCTGTAGCTCATTATTTTCTTAATTTAGATAGATCATTAGATATTTGGACAGATGAGAACAATATTTAATTTAAAAGCCATTGTAGATGCCTTAATTGTAACAAAAATTGAATTTTTAAGTTTAGCTTGTATCATTTTTATACTTGTTAGATTCTGTAGCTTTTTTTTTAATCTTTTGATAATCATGATGTCCGGATCAACTTCCATGTACCTCGATTAATTTCACGTGATAACTGTCACCTCCCACCAGCAACAACGATGAGGTAACAAGATGTGAAGAAATCACGTAGTATTTTTGTCTCTGCTAGGATTTGAACCTGAGACCTCAAGGTTCTCAACCCACTTCATTGACTCTGTAGCTCTCTTTTGTTTTTATTTTTTGATAACCATGATGTCCGAGTCAACTTTTGCTCACCTCGACTAATTTGTAACAAAATGTGAAGAAATCATGTAGTATCTTTTGTCTCTGCTAGAATTTGAACTTGAGACCTCTAAGGTTCTTAATCCACTTTATTGACTACTGGGTAACACCCGTTGGTGCTCTGTAGCTCATTGTTTGCTTAATTTAGATAGATCATTAGATATTTGGACAAATGGGAACAATAGTTTAAAAGTCATTGTAGATGTGATAATTGTAACAAAAATTGAATTTGTAAGTTTAGCTTGTAATCATTTTTATACTTGTTAAATTCTGTAGCTCTTTTTTTTTTTTTGATAACCATGATGTCTGGATCAACTTTCGCGCACCTCGACTAGTTCCACGAGATAACTGTCACCTCCCACCAGCAACAAGAACGAGGTAATTAGATGGGAAAAAAGTCACCTAGTATTTTTGTCTCGGCTAGGATTTGAACTTGAGACCTCAAGGTTCTCAACCCACTTCATTGACTCTGTAGCTCTTTTTTGTTTTTATTTTTTGATAACCATGATGTCCGGGTTAACTTTCGCTCACCTCGACTAATTTGTAACAAAATGTGAAGAAATCACGTAGTATTTTTGTCTCTGCTAGAATTTGAACCTGATACCTCAAAGTTCTTAATCCACTTTATTGACTACTGGGTCACACCCTTAGGTGCTCTGTAGCTCATTATTTGCTTAATTTAGATAGATCATTAGATATTTGGACATATGGGAACAATATTATAGTTAAAAGCCATTGTAGATGCCTTAATTGTAACAAAATTGAATTTTTGAGTTTAGCTTGCAATTATTTTTGTACTTGTTGGATTATGTAGCTCATTATTTGCTTAATTTGGATAGATCATTAGATATTTGGATTTTTTAAATAATCGTGGTGTCTGGCCAGCTTGCATGTGTAACTAATTCTATGGGTAGCTACCTCCCATCAGCATAGCTACAAGGTAACTATGTCTGTCTACCAAGGCTTGGACAAATGGGAAAAAAACGCTGTCTCTTTTTCTTTCGTTCTCTTTTTTCTTTTATGAATTCTTGTTAGAAACAGTAGACTACGCAGGAAAGGATTTGGGTGCGGGAGCGTCTAGCTCCTCCCCCAAGCTTGATGAATGGAAAATCGCGCTAGAGAATAATCAAGTAGCGCCGGAATGTCTGCCCTCTCATATTAAGGAAGAGTTAAGATACCTCTTTAATATCAGGCGAAAGACGACCCTTTCTGATCGTATGTTTGACAACTCTATTTTGCGGTTTTGCTAGAGCTCTCCTATTTAATTTAAAGTCATTGTAGATGAGATAATTTGTAACAAAAAATAATTTTTAAGTTTAGCTTGTGATTGTTTCTACACATGTTGGATTCTGTACCTCATTATTTGCTTAATTTAGAGAGATCATTCAATTATTAAAATTTTAAGCGTGTTGTTAAAGAGCCAACCACACTAGGGTAGTAATCCTGTTTACTGTTTGTTTACCTTTGATTTCTAGGCTTATTTCTTCTTCATTTTTGCGTTTTAGAATGATTATTATTATAACTGAAAATGGTTAATAGAATTACACAAAATAGGAAAAGGCTCTAACTGGTTGATGCTTTAAAGTTTTAGTACTAGAAGCTTTAACTAATACTAGTTGGGAATATTAGCTTGAGCTGGCCAGGGAGGTAGGCTTACCCGGGCACCAAGTGCTCCCCATCTAGTGTTGGGGTAGGGGAAGAGTAGGCATATACCGTTCACAGTCTTCCGCTTGCATTTTCAAAAAGAGGCTGTTTCCACGCGTCGAAATGTGACCATATGCTAGTCACCAAAAGAGAAAACGCCCTTAAATTATTGTTCTTAAATGAAAAGTAAAGCCAACAGCCTTTCTGTTCACTTGACTGCACTAGTGCTGACAAAGTTTACATCTTGCTCAAAATAGAATACTTTCCAGAATTATTATAATTTGCTACTATTAGGTTGTAATTCTTGTGGTTCATTCCTGTTTGTATCAGGCGCATCATTCAGTCAAAGTTCTAAAGAACCAAAATATAAGGTTGAGTTTCATTCAGAAGACGCACCTTTCCACCCGGTAAGTTATTTGTCATGTCTCTCACCATTTTACATATTCATAGGCACACTATGCACTTCAAAAGTGTTATATGCTTGCAATAAGAGGTGATCTTCAATTATAATTAAGATTCTAAGAAGTGGATGTAAACTGGAAAGTACACCTCTTCTGAGACAAACAAGTACTACTTAAACTGTGTCCGTACGTCTGTCTGTGAACATCTATGGTTTCCTGCTGTTTTCCTGGATATATATTTTGCAAGTCAGAGGGTTATGACAAGTTGTTTCAAGTTTCTAATTTTTCTTTTCTGCTTCATTCTTACTCCCCTAACAATGGGTCTACACTAGGGATCGGCATTGAGCCCTTTGTTGTTTACTCTAGTTATGGATGATTTGAATTTGAGACCTCATAGTTCTCAACCCACTCATTGACCACTAGGCCACACCCTTGGGTGCATGAAGAAGCTCTTTTGAGAGTAGGGGTTTTAAGATAAACTGACGTAAGGCTGACTACATGCTCTGCAAGTTAAATGATCAGCATGAGAAGAGCGAAATTGAGTTAGACTAGATGGAATTACGGTGCCAATACAAACAATTTAAATATCTAGGCTCGTTTCAAGAGAATGGAATAATAGATGAAGATGTTACACATAGAATTAAAATTAGATAGTTGAAAGCGAGAAATGCTACAGGGATATTATGTGATAGAAATCCGCCTACCAAAGTGAAAGGTAAGTTCTACAAAAAATTATAAGACCGGTAACATCATACGGTAGTGAATATTGGCTGCTAAAGCTCAATATATCCACAAGATGAGTGTTGCGGAGATAATTATGCTAGGGTGTGCGGTCATACAAGATTGGATAAGATAAAAAATGACTACGTTTGCTAGAAGGTGCAAGTAACAGTAACACACATTGAGGATAAAATGAGAGAAGGTTGCTTAAGATGGTTTAGTCATGTCCGTCTCAACCTGAATGAGTCTATAACCCTCCTCCCAGAAGCTAGTAGTTTGGCTAAAAAGACTGTGACAGGGATATAAAAAAGGGTGTAATCCCGATTTCTCTAAAGCGCTAATAATTCAAGGGTGTGAAGCGAGTACCTCTAGCTGCTTCGCCTGCTTCTTATTATGGCGGCTATGTTTTCGTGGCGAAAATGAGAGAAAAGAGAGATGAGCGGCGTTCGAGTGGCTCGTGATGCTGTTCGCTAAGGCACCAACCTGTATCATCGGTATATAGGTGTGACACTATGGTTAGTGAAGGGTTTAAAAAAGGACGAGGTAGACCTAAATCATATGGAAAGAAGTTGTCTCGAAAGACCTACAATTTCTTGGAATCAATCAATGCAGACCTGACTAAAAATAGAGCATAATGGAAGAAAAAGATCAATATAGGCAATATCTATTAGTAGGGAATAGGTTCTACTCTTTGTTTTTTTTCAATCAGAAAAGCAAGTATTGTTGATGTAAAAAACAACATAAAGAGAATGTTGTTACAAATTGCTTTTCTAGGAGTATTTTGACCTTATCGTTGATTTATATGCTAGTAAAATTATAGAGAAATTTTAATAATAATAATAATATTATTATCATTGTTTATATATATTAACTTAGTTTTCACCTTTATTTTTATTTTGTATGATGATGATATGAGTTGAGCTTTATTAACTTAGTTTTCACCTTTATTTTTATTTTGTATGATGATGATATGAGTTGAGCTTAAATGGAGAAACATGGTAAGGGTTCATATCGCCGTACTTGTTTGGGACTGAGGCATAGCTGTTGTTGTTTCATTTTACTCCTGTTTCTTAAAATTTGATTCTAGAAGTTGAGATTGTAAGAGATGTTTGAGGACATAAATGTAGATTGCTTTATCATTCACATTTTCATTTAGGATAATATTTTGTTGCAAATTTGACTGGTGCTTCTACCTCTAAACCACAAAAAAGAACAATTTTTTATCGCTACACTAAGCATCCAGACTACCCATGCCTATCATCTGAAACTCAGTACTATGCGCTAAAAACACATGAGTAATCTTAGAGTCTATTGTTGTTGAAACTACAATTAAGAATTTAAATCTATGTTAGTATACATACAAGGGATTACAATGGGAAGCATGCTGAACAGCCTCTTTTGAGCAATGTATTTGAAGTTGTAGTGTCACCTATAGGATCCTTCAGTGGTGACCCTGGTAACTTGAGGGTTATGAACTGTGGGAACATTTAGGCTTCTTTGGTGCCTGAGGGGAAAGTACAACTGTTATTTTCAGTAATTTTCTATGCAACCGATCGGTTGAAGGGAAATGCAAACAGAAATTTGACCTGATATTCTGTGTGAATAATGATGAGATGGAGGGTGAATTTACATGTATTATCATTCTACAAATCTGATTTACTGGTGCACTCTGTTTTGCAGGATGATGACCAGGAAACTATTCTTATGCCCAACAAAAACGGGGAGAAGTTTCTCTGTTATTTGCCTAAAGTCGATAAACCAAAGATTGGTAAACCAGTGACAACCAATATAAGTAGTTTGGTCGTGGACACTGAGAAACGCATCAAGTTGAAGACGCCAGATGAACTACTTGAAGTACTGAAGGATCGATGCCTTATCAGGGTGAGAATCCATCTAGTTCTTCCCGTACCACCTGATTTGGATAAGTTAAATATCTACAGACCTTTTAAGTAGTAAGTACATAATTCATGAAAAATTATTCAACTATACGTTTTTGCGGTCTGCTCTAGCTGATGTGTAGGGAAACAAGTAGTCTAATTTTGTCTATATGTTATCTTACTTTATCAAACTTTTCTACAGCAAGAAGGGTGGTGGTCATATGAATTCTGTTATGAGAACAAGTTGAGGCAAGTTCATTTGGAGGATGACAAGGTATGTTTTACTTCACTTTTAAGTATGTGTTCTTCACGCATGATTTCTCAGAGTAACCTTTTTTTTCCACCAAGAATATTTTAAATATTTAATAGGCTGAGTCTTTATTGCCTCGTTAAAGCTCCTGTTATGCGATTGGTGATGGGTTGGTTTCGGAAAATTCAAAAGGATCAGATGCTGACATTGGATAAGCTAAAACCACTTCCTTACTCCAAAGTGTCTGATTATTCCTTTTTTATTTAAAGATATCAGTGGTGTTCAGGCCAACTTGTGCACACCTTGACTAATCCACCGGGCTGTACAGCCACACACTCTGCCAAAGATAATCCTGTCCTCCAAGACGGCAAGACCATAGCAAATGAGGTAAGTGCTATAGCTGGGATTCGAACCTAGGATCTCTAGGTAGTTAAGTGCTATAGCTGGGATTTGAACCTAGGATCTCTAGGTAGTTAAGTGCTATAGCTGGGTTTTGAACCTAGGATCTCTAGGTAGTTAAGTGCTATAGCTGGGATTTGAACCTTGGATCTCTTGGTAGCTACTCCCGTCTCTCGACCACTAGGCCATCCCATCTCCCGGTTCCATTTTGTATGACTCATGTTGACTTTCACGGTGTTGAAGTTGAATGAGCTGTTATATTTGACTTTGAAATAGCCAAGAAGATCTAGTATAGATTTCTGACTATATCCAGATCCAGTGGGTGATGCCAAAATCTCTGAGGCAATGTTTTCTGAGCTGTAAATTTGGGAAGGAAAAAAGAACTAATAGCGTATTTCTTACATGTTCTAAAAAGTTCTTGCTGCTTTTTGGTGATTTTTACTCTATAGAAGACAGGTGGTTTACTATAGTTTAAGATTTGCCTATAACTCCATTTCGAAAAGGATTGCCTGTAAGTATACAAACGGAATTAAACTGTTTGTTCTATCATATCTTTTATGCATCCTCTGGATGCAGATTATATCGTAATTTTGCAATTTGCTTATCGGCAATTGAAAAGATAACATTTGAAAGGTGTTGAGAGTATAGAGATGTCATATCAAAATCAAAATATTATGATGTAGTAGTAAATATCGATTTGACATTTTGAACTTGCTGGATTTCTCATACAAGTATAGATTTCAAATTATTGGGTTGAAGGTAGCTTTATTGGAAAAAAAAAAAGCAGGTCAAACATATGGATGGAGGATGTATTATTATGCTATTACATTTCTTAGTTCATCGTAGCCTGCATACTGTTATTATGTACATAGGAGTAATATCCTTTACTCTCCCTGTTATAATATATTTGTTTTACTTGTCTTTTTAGTTTGTTTTTAGAAAAATGCCTCTTTCTATATTTAGTATTTTTTTTAATTCCAACATTCTCACTTGTTATAAAAATAACATGGCATGGTTAAGACCACAACATTCAAAGGATATTGTTGGCGTGCTACATACACAAGATTATAAAGTCTTCTTTAAGACCACAAGATTATGAAGTCTTCTTTATATTCTTAAACTTTGTGTCTAGTCAAACTAGGACAAATAAAATGAAATGGAGGGAATACATGCATTATTGATCAATTATTTACCGTGTAAAAAAATGTATTCTCTGATCATAGAAAATATTTGTTATGTGTTTTCAGTTGGTTCAAGAATTTATCTTGGGTTATTATGACGCTGAGGCTACCGCAGCTTATCATCAGAATCACTCAGATAATTCAGTATTAAAGGATCCCCGTTCGAAAGATGCATCACAAAGGTATGGATACCAAATTGTGAGTTACTAACTGGCTTGGAAAGAGCTTCTAGTATACACCTTAGGTACATACTGAGTCTGCTAACTACCATTAAAAGCAAATGCTCTTCAGTTTAAGTTTCACATAAGTACTTGACTGCAGAAAACAACTATTATCCTAACATTTATTCAATTTTATGAAATTCTTCGAAAGTCTTTCTCGAACTTGAAGCACATCACCTGATGCGTGGATGGATTAAAATTTTAATTTCTTCTTCACAATAATTAATTTCTCCAACTCTTTGACTTCTGTAGATATCATGCTCATATCTATACTAATGGAACCGTATGTGATTTAACAAATGAGCCACGACAGACAGAGGTATGAAGCTTTTCTTTTGCTTTTTGCTATTTGTCTTTTTTATTAAAAAAATCTGTATTTCTCATGGACTGAATTCCAGGTGAGGTTTGTTTGCTCAGAGCCTAGAGCTATGATAAGCTCTATAACTGAGTTATCCACCTGCAAGTACGCTCTCACCGTACACTGCCCGACCCTCTGCAAACACCCGTAAGTTGTTCCATTTGACTTTTTGTTCAATTCTTCTCTCTAGTGGCTGCTGATGACGGTAGTTAGTCATCCTTTCTCTTTTGGGCTGTCTGTTATTTCTGGTAGCTGTTTATATCTATTTCAATACTTGCTTTCATTAGTAACTGACAAACTTCTGCTTAGGTATTGAGAAATCTGAGACTTTTCTAGGTAGGAAGTGGAAATCCAGTGTTTATTTTCGTGTTAGTGAAACTGCTGGTCAATAGCATTCATCAAGAAGTACCATAACCTGAAAACACATGCTTATTGTAGGTCAGTCAAAAATCATAGCTTTCATTCTTTTCTTTAATCTTAGCAGTCTAGATGGTCGAATTAAAAGGTCGATTCAATGATGATGACATGGCCATTCAGTTGATATTTTCATACTCCACGATTTATATATATCGGATAATGAATAAAGTTCCCTCCTCAGTTTGATGCACATTATGCTCGACTTCAAAAGAACGTATTTGGTAGATCAATTTTAAATAGGAAGAATTCACTGGGTTGCTGCATTGAATAGAGTGTATGCAGCGCTTACTACCTTGGCAGGTAGAGAGGTTGTTTCCGATAAGACCCTCAGCTCAAGGAAACATTAAACACTTAACAACTACTCTTATATATTTCTGAATGTTAGCATTTTTGCTATGCAATCATTTAGGTTTGGTTATCTTGATATTTTATAGTTTGTTCTCCATATAAGCACAAGGACAACTCATTTTCTCTGGTCGTCAGCATTCATTCTGATTCTTAATTGTTCTATGCAGGCTCTTTCAGGAAGAAAGGCCAGTGTGGCATACCATTAACTGTAATACACTTCCAAAAGATTACAGAGAAACGAATGTTGAAAAAAACTTTGAAAATGAAAAGATCGCCATGGTGACAGACTCAGAATATCAGCCTTCGATTGATTCAGATGAACATGCCAATGTTGAGGGAGACAATTTAGAAGATGAAAATTACACCATAGCAACATAATACAGACATGACCACATGACCATATGAAGGGAATTTTTCTATTTGCTGCAGAAATGCTACAATATCAACCTGCTAAGCTTCAACGCTTTCTATTTTCTATCTGTTTACCTGATTCAGTATAGAACTTTTAGGAAAGGGAATTTTCCCCCCCTTAAGGTACAGGAATAGAAGTCACATTTGTTTAAGAAACATGACCCTAATGTTATAATATAAGTTGGCATTTTAGCTCAAGCATTCTCAAAGATTGTGCACTGCTTTAAAGATTCTATATGCTTAATTGTTGGTGAGTTTTTCCTGGTTTGTTTTTGAACCAAAGACCTCACCCCTCTAAAGAGAGGCAATTTAAATTTAAAATAAAAGGAAATCAAGAAACAAAAATTTAGAAAAGGCTTATAATACATAGCCACTCCCTTGACGCCCCTTAAATTTGATAGGATATTTCATTTACACTCTAATTAAGTTCTGTTTCAATTGAACACCTCAACTCCTAATAAAGTGTGTTTCAATTAGATATTTTTAGCTCAAATTTTGGAATTCTTTTTTTGTGTTCTCATTTACATATTAAGTAGTTAAATTAATTACATAAAATATGTCATTTCTTTTAATTATACGTGTTCACCTCAAAAAGTCGTTAAATTTTAGACATTTTCCACTTGAGATTGATGTGTATAGTTAAAGAAAGATTTAAACTTAATTATCTAATAGATGAACAAAAACACGCGTCAAACTTTTTTCAAAATTTAAATCGGAAGTGTCTAATTGAAACACTCTATTAGAAATTGAGGTGTTCAATTGAAATAAAGCTTAGTTTGATTGTCTAAATGAAATATCCTGACAAGTTTAAAGTACTGGCTATGTATTTAAGCCTCTAGAAAACCTCTAGTATGCAGCTATTTCAGAAAACAGTAGACCAAGAGGTCACAATTTGTGTTTCAATTTCTGAGAAACGAATAAGAGGTGTTAAGTTTTTTGTCATCCTGACATCAAGCTATTTTTCTTGTTATGTCTTTAGAAAACCAATTATTGAGCATCAGGAAATGAATCCAAATATAGCAGAGTAGATCTAGAAATCCTATGCAATCATAAATTTGTAAAAATATTCACTACAATGACAAATAATAGATTTGAACCAATATTTTTTTTAAATATAATGAATTCAATGCTAATTACCTTAAAAATTTAACCTATTAGAGTTTGAATCCTGAACCCGTCTCTGAGTCAGGACCAAGGGGAAGTTGATACAGTAGGCTGAGTAACAAAACTCTTCATCATAAATCAACAACAACAACGTACCCAATATATTCCCACAACGTGGGGTCTGAGGAGCGTAGAGTGTACGCACTCCGTACCACTACCTCAGAAAAACAAATGCAAAATAAAAGCAACGCATCAATTTTCCTTTGAAAGGGAACTATTCAAACCTATTTCATTCAAGGATTAGGCTAAGATTATATATTCTATATACACAAGCAAACCATTCAAGTTTATCAAAATGTACTGTACTTTTAACTACGAATACGGACGATTCTGAACATGTACTGTACTTTTAACTACGACGTTGAACCAATCTCTACATTATCTCCTACGGTTACTAAAGCTAAGTACTCGTTTATAGCTTCACCTTCTTCCGTGACTTCAATGTCGTAGTCAGAGTAAGCATCTCCTTTTAGTAATTCGCCAGTAATCTCATCTTCCATTTCTACATCGCGAGTCTCAACTTTGTTATGACTTGGACCTCCATCACTACTTGAGCCTGTGTTAGTACCAGATCCATCTTCTGGTTGGTCATTAGTTGGAGGATCATTTGCAATTCCATCTCCCCCCTGATCATTGTTTAGAGGATCATTTACATTGAAATCTCCTGCTGCAAGTAGATGATCCAGCGCTGCTTGACTTGTGCCAAAACTGCGAATAGCTGCAGCCGCTGCCAAAACAAAACCATTTATGTTATTATGTCAGCTCAAATGACGAAATCGTGATTCGTGAAGATGTATATTCTCCATATCAAATTAGACTATCCTACTTCAAGAAATGAAAGCAAATGAGAGTTCATGACTATAAAATCCCCCAGGCTAATACATTCTAATTAACTCGTAGTTGCGTTGCCAGCAGGCAGCAGCTTAGCACGATCGTTGAGTAAAGAAAAAACCAATCATTCTTTTTTATAACCGTGGTTAATTCCACGGGATACCTGCCACCTCCCACCAGCAATAGGTACTAGGTAACTCTGTCCACCAAGGCTAGGAAAGATGGAAAGAAATCACTCACAGTACAGAGCTGAAGAGTTTCCTATGCTTTTAGCAGAGAACAAATATTATGATATGCTCATTTGACTGATTCTGACCAAAATTATACAAAATGCAAAGACACGAGGAAGATGAGGCGAGGTATAGAAAACAGTCACCAATAAGGAGACTCCAAAAACTGAAAGAACTTCTTGGCTGCCAAAACCATTTTGAACAGCCCAATCAGATAAATTCTTACATGATGTTCTAATTGAGGCAAGGGGTTGGTGATCCTCGTAATGGAGTTTCTGCAAGTGTTAATTTTAAGAGGTAATATACTTGAGTTATTCCTTGATGCTGGCATGAGATTGGTGTTCCCTTTTGTGAAGAAATGGACATTGGCCTAACTCAACACCAAAAGGTAGCTCATGAGGTGCGGATTGTCCAAAACCGTACAAGGAGACTAATCCCACATCCAATGTGGACAACTTAACACCCCCTCCACATACCCAGGTCTGCCAAGCAGAGCGTGGACAACATAACATGGGGCTCCAACATTGGGTTAAAACAAGAATTGGGATGAGTCTAGTTCAAATACCATGAGAAAACAAGAAAAGTAGAGAAGAATTTGAGGAGATAGTAGTAGTGTTCATGTACGTACACTTCTCTTATTGCATGAAGCGACCAGTTGATGGCTGGCATGGGCATGGGTGTGGTTTTAATCTTGGTAGCTTTTCTTGCCAAAAGGATATTTGGTGGTCAGAATATGAGGTACTGTTTGTCTTAATGTTGGCAGTTGGCACGTTTTCCCTTTCTGCTTCCAACTCTTTTTATTTTTCTCATTCGCAAGTAGCTTGGGGTCCTAGAAATTCTCTGCCGTAAAGAGAGATAGGGCTAGTAGGGGAAGTGGTTGGCTGACCAGCATGTAAGATGGGAAGACAGGAATATGGGAAACATGGAGAGTGAGAACGCAAGGGCAGAGTACTCTTTAACAGGTGCAGGGAGTGATAATATGAATCTACCAGTACAATGTCTAATAACGAAGTTCTTTGGTACACTGAAAAAGAAAGTTATTAAAGAAATGGACGTTGGGCCAAAAGCTAGCTCAAGAGGTGAAGATTGCGCAAGACCATATAAGGATACAGATTTTCCCACCCATAGATGTGGAACTCAACAAAAGTAAAAAAAGTGGGAAAATTGATGAGTCTGTGACAATTAAAAGAAGTGAGCAAAATGCCCAAAGGTGAAAGAATTGCTTAGACCTCGCGTAATCAAACTGACTAACCTATTTCTAATGAAAGCTAAGCGATTTTACAGTGAAAAAGTCTGATGTCCCACAAACCATAATGTAACTCCAAAGGTCTGCTAACCACTGCATTAACCTCAAAAACCACCTAACCAACGAGTGAAGAGCATAATTCATGAAATTTCACCAATATCAGGGGACATAAGCCCCTACATCTTTTGGTCCTTTTCCTTTTTATTTGGTGGCTGAGGTCCAGTAGAGACCAAGAATTGCCGTTGCCTTCAATCATTAATGTTTCTTCTGCTTTTTCACTCAATACACATTTCTTGAAACCTATTCTATTTCTACCCATCATATTACAAAATCAACACTTAATATAATCACTTTTATGGAAGAATGATATGGTTATAAGTCAAAAGGTGATTTCCGTGAATAATAAGCAAATGCTAATAGAATTTAACGAGATAAGTTTAGTGAACAGTTCTAAGATCTTTCTAACTATGTGTCAACCATGGATTTGAGTCCCTAAAAAAGGTAATATATCAACTTTTAGAGCTAAAGCAAAAAGGATCTCAATAAACTCGCTTTGCCAGACCCTAAGAGCTAATAATCCAATGCTGCACAACAAAACGCTCACCTCAAAATTCAAAAAAACCACGCAGCTACTAGAAGACAATGACAGTGGACCAGAACTTAAATCAGGATAGATTAATTTAACAAATTCTAGATACCTGCTTCTCTGGGGAAACCCATGGATACAAGTCCTTCAATTGAAGCATTAGCTGCTTGACGCAATCTTTTCTTCTTCCTCGACTCGATATGCATCTGTATTACGAAAAGAGGAACCATATAACCATAGATATTCTTTGATAAATGAGCACTACGAGTCAGAACACTAGAATTTGATACATCCTATTTTCTGGGCATCATTTTTCAACTATATCAAAGAGTCATCTCCATGCCACTAGTACTGGAATTGTTGAAGCACGGGCTATCCACCACGGAATGAATTTGGCAGAGGCAAATAAATGTCTCATTTAATAAGTAAATGGTTGAATTTTTCCAATTGCACGGTGCCAGCAAAATCAGGAGCTTATTCCCATTTTATTTAATTAACCGATTGACAAGCTAGCCGATATTTTTTTTTCAGTAAGTCAAATTTTCATTCGTAAACATCAAGTTGGTGTCAAAAGTATTTACAAAGGTGTCCACATGACAAGTAAACACCAAGTTGGTGTCGAAAGTATTTATGAGTTGACCACCACCATTCATCAAACTTGCCAGCTCTCTATTTTGAGTTCGTCTAAATCATAAGAGCAAGAGACCCCGACCCATCTTTTCTGATACTTATAGAAAACTATTATTTCTCTACATAAAAGATAAGAAGTAGAACCACTAGATATTTCTCTTGGTCTACCTCTGAAGGTAATAATCACCAGCACTTCGTAATATTTGATTGATCACTATTTTGCATATTCCTTTTCCTAAAGAAGTTCCTAGGGAATTCAAACACTTTTTGACAAGCACTTGTTGTAGCTGATCATGCAAACCTAGATCGAATTAACTGATAGGAACACAGCCCAACCAATTCCCAAATTATAAATTTGTAATCAAATTCAACCAGTAACTAATACCTGGGTAAGTATTCGACTAATAGCTTCACGTGGACACTTATTCATGCCAGAAAATTTACCTGTATCGATGAATTAGCTTCTGGATTTGTCAAGTCATCCAAAGCCTTTTGTGTGTCATTTTCATTTCGTCGAAGTGCTTCTGCAGCAAGCTCTTTCGCAAACCTGGCATTCAGGAATACGACTGAGTTTTATACAAATATCAGGCCATTGTTATTCTGGTTTATCAACCAAATGTACTGTTTGACAGCCGAAAAAGCTCTCATTCAGATTTTCTGATTCAGTGTTAGTTATGACCATAAAAAATAATTTCAGTCAAATTGTCCTATGTAAGGGATTCATGGAATGTCTCCACTTGAAAGATCCTGTGATACAAGTCTTACTTACCCAATTGACCCCAATTCATTCAGCCTCTCGATATCAACAGCTTTTCCAAGGGGAGTTGTTCCGTAACGCTTTTGCTCCCTACAGTTAATATGGTAGATAAGTTTAGCAATGTATCTAATCTTAAAGAAAATATAGAAAGGAATTATATTTTAAACAAAGATGAATTCACGTGATCTCATCCCGACGCTTGATGTCATCCTCCCTTTTCCTTGCTTTCTTTTCTTTCTCCTCAACAAGAAAATCAACAGCACTTTCTACTACTTGATTGTTCATGCGCAGCGCTCTCTTGGCATCCCGTTCTTTGTAGCCCATACTCAAAAGTAAGGACAACGCTTCATCTGGAATTTGAAGCTGTTTTTTTAAGAAAGACAAAAAAATGGTTTAACTGTTTATGAAGAATTAACCAAGAGAGAAAGCACAACAGACAGAGAAGCAATAGATGTGTATGTAAACTGTATAGCGGGTGAACGCATGTACATATGCATGAACAACCAGATAGAAATTTAAGCAAAAGTAAACAATGGAGGTGAATATATTATCTCCTAGAATAACTGAAAATATTGTCCAAATATCTGTCTATTAGTGAAGATGGCAAGAGCCAACCAATTTCAGCTTTACAAAGAAAAAGACAGGCTAACCTGCAAAAACTTGGCTTGAGCAGATGTCAAGGACTTCCTAGATTTTTCAGTCTGACTGCTATGATATGCCACTACTCCTTCTAGCAGCTCCAGCCTCAAATGTCTAGAAAGAAGATATGGAAGCAACAAATTTTCAAATAATGTTGCAACACACTTTTTCCTTCATTATACGCAAGCAGTATCAATCTGTTTTGAAGGGTTTACTCACAGGGCAATCTCCGGATAGCGTCCTTTTTGAAGCAGTCTGAGACGACTCGCTTCCTTCCCATGAGAACGCTCAAGCCCTTCCCTAGCTTTTGCAAGGCGGACTCCTGCAACTGAGAGCCAGCTGATATCTCGGAGCATGAAGTAGCACCACACCATGTCTATTTGTAGAATGGGCACATTGTCAACCATCTGAAAAGCCAAAGAGGAAGGGCAGAATCATCAGATAACAGCTATGGAACAAATTTCTGCCGACCAGTGAACAAAATGTCTTGCCATAAAATGAAATATACATTTTATATGTGCTGAAACGCTAAGCACTATTCACAAGATAAGGCCATTCAAGGATTGACAACAAAGACACAGATCAAACGACCATATGAGAAGAGTAAAGAGGACATGTTCTGTGACTTTGTTGCAATAAATAAACTATATCATCTTATTTCCTTTGATTTCTTTCTTTTTCCATATTATATAGAGTAACTCAAAAGTGCAAGGTCACTTTTCACATCAATTCCCCGAGGAGTTCACATTTAGAAAATGTGAGCCACTCTGCAACAACAACAACAACAACAACAACAACATACCCAGTGTATTCCCACAATGCGGGGTCTGGGGAGGGTAGAGTGTACGCAGTCCGTACCACTACCTCAGAGGTGAGGTAGAGAGGCAGCCACTCTGCGTTAGTCATTAAATAATAAACATTCACAGCTCTCATCTTAATAATTTATTGCTTAAACTAACAAATATTCAATTTTTTGGAAGAAAAAAATCTAACTCACCTCGATGAGTTTCTGGTCGCAGAGAGAGAAGGCTTCCTGCAAAAGAGAACCCACTTCTGTATGAGCATTCAGCCATATATTTATATAAACACGGGAAATAGCAAGAGAAAGATTAGGCACTAACCTCTCCCATGGTCAGCACTTCTAGTGCTTCCTTATATTTTTTCTTCCTCAATAAGGCTTTTGCATTTGCGTGAAGCATGAGGCCCATCATTATTGCCCTAAAAAATAAAAAGGAAAGGAATCAACAGATCATGTTTCATAGTCAATATGAACCTGTTTACTAAATAGGTTACAACAACAACAAACCCAGTATAATCCCAGGGGTCGGGTCTGGGGAGGGTAGTGTGTAAGCAGACCTTACCCTACCTTGTGAAGGTAGGGAGGCTGTTCCGAATAGACCCTCGGCTCACGGAGAGATGAAAAAGAAGCAGCAACAAAAGACAGTAACAACAACAAGATAATAAGATAAACTAAGCGAAAGAAACAATCAGATAGTACTAAAGACCTAAGAATGATCAACTTAAATATAATACTAATACTCCTGGTACGGAAAAGAAATACGCTTGTTTACTAAATAGTTAGGATAATAATTTTGTATACCGCTGATCAGTCTCAGATCCCAGTTGCACCTTTTGTCCACTCTGATTTTCGAGCTCCAGATTGAAATCTTCAACAGGTAATGAGCCATCCGCATGTCTCTGTGACAGAGAAACAGCAGCAGCCCTGTAATTGCAATCACATTAATAGTTAGCTAAAAAAGAACAATACAAGGAAAACATGTTTTTCCAGGCAAATAAGTCACAGTTGACTGGACTAAAATAGAGGCTACACAGCTTTGAACACTTCAATACTAAGAAGGAAAGCAAATTTAAGCAAGACCACAAGTGAATAGTTTCTTCCACCAGAATAATATCATCAAGTGAAACTACAAGAGAGTGTTATAAACCCAATCATCCATGTTTTTTTTCTTCAAACTTAGTAGCTGGCTTGAATTTAAAATTCACTCTGATGCCTCCAGAGAGAGAGAAAAAGCAACATATCTTGTTAAATTACAAATTCGGTCATTTACAAGTTTATTTTACAAAATGCAATCATCACTTGAGGTGCATGTTACTGATCTATATTTACATGGGCATTTTTTTAAAGAATTGCAATGGCACTTCAACTAAATCTCTAATGAAGGTAAATATCAACTACACTTGTCAAAAGGAGGTAAATACAAGCACATTGGCATGTTATTGAGAAGGTATGTTGGCGGTAGAATGGTGGTGTTGCGAAGGAAGGTGAAATTCAGGCACTGTGGTGGTGGTTCACGTGTGTTGAAATGAGAAAGATGATGACATGTAGGGAGGCGTGAAGGTGGTTTTGGTCTTTTGGAAGATGTAGATTCATATGAGAAAACATAAGTAAACGGGCCTTGTTCAGCGACAGTTTTATGAAGGAAATTGGAAGGTGGGATTGCATACTGTGTATGTATTATGGTGGAGGTGGACACTAAGTTTTTTTCAGTGAGATTGAGTTGGTTAAAAAAGGGGGAAAACATAATTCTTAAAGTCTTCACTCGCTCAAACACACACTTAGCCACTTCAGCGGAGGGGTTCATGAGACACACTTGTGTCGAGTAGTGGATTGACATAGTTAAGTGTTAACTATGTCTATCTCACGTTGGTGGAAACATTAAGTGTCTATCCAAGTAGTATCCATGTATTTTGCTGCTACTGTATCATCAGAAACTACCAAAGTGTCACCACACCACAACTATTATAATCCCCAAACTCAGTAGAAATACAACGGAAAACACACACACAAATCACCATCAGAATGAAATATTAATTTATATGTACCAAAATAGCAGCTAAATCAGACACTACTTTCACTCTGATCACACTATTTCAAAAATAGAACTCACAACCCATAGCAAATAGAATCCCAATTCAAAAACTCAGTGGAGACATAAAACAAAAAAAAAAGACTATGAACAACAACAGAAACTCCCCTTCCTTCCCCCCCACCCCCCACCCCCACCCCCACACAAACAAACATGATCACAGTCGAAATCAATTTTAAGTACCAAGATAAAAGCTAAAAAAGCCACTAATTTTCACTCTGATCACCCTTTACAAAACAAAACTCACATGGTCAGACACTACTCACACTCTAATCATTCTTGGTTGGTTCCTCCTCTTTGCACAACAACCCACCCACCCACACCCACACACAACAATGATCACAATCAAAATCAATTTTATGTACTAAGATAACAGCTAAACAAGCCACTAATTCCCACTCTGATCACCCTTTAGAAACAAAACTCGAGAAGAATGACAAAAAAATACTAACTTTAGCCTTGAAAGCCTAGTAGAACGTTCTTCCTCAGCCAAAGATTCTTCTTTTACAGACTTCCCTTGATCAACAGAAACCCTTGAAGCTAAAATCTTTCCATTGTTTCTAACACCCAATTGGCTCAACTTCTCAACCCCATCACCATCTTTCAACAATTTACCAGCACATATAAGGTTAATTGTTTCAGGTCCTCCACCATGACCTGATCTTTTTGCAACTTCTTCTCTTAACATTGGTACTGTCCATTCATCCAATTCTACTTCTAGTACACCACTCCATGTCCCTCCTATCTTTAATTTTGACAACCCCATATGGCTTTTTTTGCAGAGAAAATAGTTAAGAAGTTGTGTTCTTGAAGTCTTTTAACTTGGCATAAGAATCTTGTTTATATACTACGTTTAAGCCCACCTTTTCGATATAGACCAGGTTTTGGTTTTTTTCTTTTTTTGACTATGTACTTCTTGGATAGTTACACTTGAAGCCCTACAAGTTTTTTTTAGGCTCACTTAGGGGTCGTTTGGTCGGTGAACACGTTATCCTGGGGAGATTATAATAAGAGAATTAATTTAAATAGTCATCCATTCAATTGATTAAATTAAAGATAATTGACAAATGTATAATATATATATATATATATAAAATCGTGTATAATTATGCATATTATCTTTAAAAAAATAAGTAAATATGTTCGTTTATTAGAGATTAAAATAAATATATTTTTACTGGTAGATGTTAAATTTATTGGATTAGAAAATAATATATATACAAGTTATCATATAAAATATGTATTTAATTTTGTATTAGATAAGTAGTAATAAATTTTTATTTTCAAATTTAATATTTTAGATATTTTAAAGGAGTTCAGAAGAAGAGTTTTAGAAAACGACATCTTGTTCTTTTAGGTGTTTTATTCTTGTGTTACTCACATGTATAAAAACAATATTACAAATATAATATAACTAATTTTGAAATCGCTAATTTCAAAATAAGAAAATAATTAAACACAAACTAAAATAATCAAGAATTTATTTCAAAATTATTATCTTTACCCACAAACCAAATTATCGTAATAGTTAAAAGTTGCATGCGTTTGGAATCGGAGAAGGATAGTAAGGAGTAGTTTATTTCTCCATCAATAAAGAAAAACAAAATAAACTTTTTGAAAAAAATCGTATGTTCAATTAATTGATGAGAAAATGACTTTACTTGAACAAGATTTGTTTTATAAGCTTGTACCACTGTATTCTTGAGTTCTAAGGATACATAAAATTAAATTATTGATCATTCTCAGTTGGTGGTGTTGGAATAGTTTAATGGTTGTACTCTTAAAAAAATAAAAAGTTGATGAGAAAAAGCTAAAAAAAAAGGGGAGAATTACTTAAGGCTTAAGTTGTTGATATTGTTGTTAGTAAAAAAAAAAAAGTTGTTGACATTGTTAAGTATACTATTTTATCGGGCAAAAAATTAGTTCAGTGTTATGCAATATTATGCTTGTAATTCACACGTATTTATACTCTTAAGAAAATTAGAATATCGCCTACTTTGTCACTACTATTCCCTCCAAACAATTATTGAATATTTAAACATATAGTTGTTGTTTGAACTAAATAACATGACATCATTTAAAATAATTTAAAGTTATTTAAACAATTCTCAAAATATTCAAATAACTTTTTTAATTTTAACGATAAGAAATTATTGGTAATTTTTGAGGGACGACAAAATTATATTCACTATTATAATCTCTTTTTTACACATATATGCAACAAATTTAAAATTAAGAAGAAGAAAATTATGAAAACTCACAAATTTGAGTTTGAATTAGTTCACTTTATAGAACATGATTTTTAGTTAATGAAATGATATGAAGTTAAAACGGATCAAATATGACTTTAAATTCTAAGCAAAAGAAGTACAAAAAAGCTAATAAAGAATTTAAGATCACGTAGTCAAAGGATGAACCTGTACTAAATTGGTTGATAAAATTATAAAGTAAAATTGTGTTGGCCAATTACGATGCATGGCACATCGTGTCACGTTGTTATTTTCGGGTGATAAATAAAATCTGTATTTAAGAACAAGAAGTAGAAACAAGAAAAGAGATGAAGAACAAATCGAGCCCACTGAATACACAGTGTGTCTTTAAGGAAATTATTCCCCTCAAGCACTCGAGGTTAATGGAATATATCCTCCCAGGATAGAACGATTAACATCAATAGAATAGCGGTACCTCAAATTCTGTTGAACAGCGAATCACTCAACGGTAGTAAATCACACTTGAATTTTATAAGAAATGTAGAAGTATACTTGTGTTTTTCGTACTCAAATAGTACTTAAATTCGTGCTACATAACTGAGGAAGAATCAGTTATTTATAGCCAAAAAGAACTGCTTCAGAAAGGAAGCAACGGTTAAGAAAAGTTGCATTGTTTCAGATACGATGGGACGATGTGCGGTTCGCACAAGAGGAAGTGTGCGTCGCACGTCCGTCGCACATGAAACCAGTGAGTTTGCCAAAACTGGACGTGATGTGCGAAACGCACAAGCCATTGTGCGCGTCGCATGTCTCTTCGCATGTCATGAAACAATGAGTCAAAAAGTTGCGTCTCTTTGACGTGCGACTCGTGTGTGTTTCGCACAAGCCGAAGTGCGGTTCGCACATGGAGAAATATTTTGGGTTAGAATTTTGGCTTAAACAATTAAGTTCAAATAAATTTTGTTCAAAAAGATAATCTCTCGATCGATCTTTGACAAAGCCAAAGTCGAAGCAGAAGCAGAAGCCGATGACGGTGCGAGGCTTGTCTTCTTCTCAACTCTTTTAATACCATGAGGAAGTGTTTCTCAATATAAACACTTGAGATTTCCTTTCCACCACCAATGTGGTACAAATGCTCTTTATAAAAGTAAAAGTGAAATTTCATTTTCCCTCCATTTATATTCCCTCCATTTACCATTTACTTTTCATTACTAAACCCCAACAATCCCCCATATGAATGGAAAATGACTATAAGATAAAATAATATACGGACAAGTGTGTGATCTACAAGCAAAGATTAATTGCATCTGGATAAGTAGGTTTCCCTTTGAACTTTCCGTAGTGAACTTATATCAGATGCACTTGATCAATCGGTAGAAGTGATATCCTTGAACCGTCGAACTTTGTTGTACACCTAGACAATACAAGTCACACAACTAACCTTTAACCGTTTATGCTTCTCACAGTTTTGTTCGTTTCAGCCATGAACATTGTCTGGTTTTATAAGTGCTTATAGAATCGACATTTACTATTATTCTCCTTAAAGCAACTTACACTTCACACTTACATAGGTGTTTTCTAAATGTTTAATCCTATAGATAAACTATTTGGTCATACCTGCCAAACTTAGAAACCATTAAAAAGCTTTAAGCCTTGAAAACTTTACCCTTAGTTTCGAACATTGTCTTCATTATGAGAATGGGTTGGGTTATTTGACAATGTTGAACCGTCAATCATAACTTTATTTTTCTCCTTGAACCTAGCTCTTGGGATCTCCAGTCTACTAGGTAGAGTTACCACCATGATGACTTGTCCTAGGACTTAAACCCATTCCCCTTGATGATCTTTCAACTACCTCTCTAGTTAGGCCTTTTGTAAGTGGATCCGACACATTATCTTTTGACTTTACATAGTCAATAGTGATAATTTTACTAGAGAGTAGTTGTCTAACGGTGTTATGTCTTCGTCGAATGTGATGAGATTTTCTGTTATACATGGTGATCCCTGCCCTACCTATTGCCGCTTGGATATCACAGTGTATGCATACAGGTGCCAACGGTCTGGGCCAGAACGGAATATCTTCCAAGAAATTTTGGAGCCACTCAGCTTCTTCACCGGCTTTATCTAAAGCTATGAACTCAGATTCCATTGTGGAGCGAGCGATACATGTTTGTTTGGACGACTTCCAAGAAATTGTTCCTCCATCAAGAGTAAATACATATCCACTTGTGGATTTAACTTCAGATGATCCAATGATCCAATTTGCATCACTATATCTTTCAAGTACTGCAGGATATTTGTTATAATGCAAAACATAGTTTTGAGTATGTTTCAAATACCTCAAAACTCGTTTCATTGCCATCCAATGAGTTTGATTGGGATTACTTGTGTACCGACTTAGTTTACTAATAGCACATGCTATATCTGGTGGCGTACAATTCATGATATACATCAAACTTCTCAAAACTCGTGCGTATTCCAATTGTGAATCGCTTTCACCTTCATTCTTTTGAAGTGCAAAACTCACATCCATTGGTGTCTTGGCAACATTGAAATTCAAATACTTGAACTTGTCAAGTACCTTTTCAATGTAATGAGACTGTGACAGTGCTAGACCTTGAGGAGTTTTATGAATTCTGATCCCTAATATCACGTCAGCAACTCCTAAATCTTTCATATCAAGTTTGCTAGCCAGTATACGCTTAGTAGCATTTATGTCAGAAATGTCTCTACTGATGATCAACATATTATCAACATACAAACAAACAATGATTCAGAGTGTCTTTAATATAAACACATTTGTCACACTCATTAGTCTCAAATCTATTTGCCAACATTGTTTTGTCAAACTTTGCATGCCATTGTTTGGGTGTTTGTTTTAGTCCATAAAGTGACTTAACAAGTTTGCACACCTTTATTTCTTTACCCGGAACCAAAAAACCCTCAGGTTGTTCCATGTAAATTTCTTCCTCCAACTCTTCATTCAAGAAGGCTGTTTTCATATCCATTTGATGAATTTTAAGACCATATACAGCCGCCAATGCAACTAACATCTGAATAGATGTTATTCTTGTTATAGGCGAATATGTGTCAAAATAATCAAGACATTCCTTTTGTCTATAGCCTTTGACAACAAGTCTTGCCTTATATTTGTCAATAGTTCCATCAGCTTTCAATTTCCTTTTAAGGATCCATTTGGAACCTAAAGGTTTATTTCCAGGAGGAAGATCAACAAATTCCCAAGTGTGATTGCTTAGGATTGATTCTATCTCACTATTGATAACTTCTTTCTAAAAAGTTGAGTCTCCGAAAGACATAGCTTCTTTAAATGTTTGAGGCTCATTTTTAAGAAGGAAAGTCACAAAATCTAATTCAAAGAAAGTAGATGTCTTTTGACGTTTACTACGTTTTGGATTCTCTTCATCGAGAGTACTTCTCTTTGGTTCTTCCCGAGGTCGTTTAGTTCTTTCGCTCGACGATTCACTATTTATTTTATACGGATAAATATTTTCAAAGAATTCAGCATTATCTGATTCTATTATCGTATTATCATGAATATCAGAATGATCGAATTTGTGAACCAAAAATCAACATACTTTACTGTTTGTAGCATATCCAATAAAAATACAATCTACAATCTTTGATCCTATCTTGACCCTCTTGGGTTTAGGAACTTGGACTTTGGCTAAGCACCCCCACACTTTGAAATATTTCAAGTTGGGTTTTCTTCCTTTCCATTTCTCATATGGAATAAATTGTGTTTTGTAGTGGGGTACTCTATTGAGTATTTTATTTGCTGTAAGGATAGATTCCCCCCACAAGCTTTGCGGTAGACCAGAACTTATTAACAAGGCATTCATCATTTCCTTCAACGTTCGGTTTTTTCTTTCCGCAATTCCATTTGATTGAGGTGTGTAAGAGGCAGTAGTTTGATGGATGATTTCATTTTCCAAACATATTGCTTCAAAAGGAGATTCATATTCTCCACTCCTATCACTCCTTATCATTTTGATCTTTTCATTTAACTGATTTTCAACTTCAGTTTTGTATTGCTTAAATGTTTCAATTGCTTCATCCTTACTGTTAAGCAAGTAAACAAAACAATATCGAGTACAATCGTCAATGAAGGTTATAAAATATATTTTTCCACTACGTGATGGTATTGACTTCATATCACAAATATTTGTGTGTATTAAGTCTAAGGGACTTGAATTCCTTTCAACAAACTTATACGGATGTCTAACAAATTTAGATTCAACACATGTTTGACATTGTGATTTATTGCATTCGAATTTAGGCAATAGTTCTAAATTTATCAGTTTTGCAAGATTTTGTGATTGACATGTCCTAAACGAACATGCCATAAATCACTTGACTCAATCAAGTAAGAAGAAACGGAACTCTTATTCATTTCAACAATTATTACATTGAGTTTGAAAAGACCCTTAGTTAGATAACCTTTTCCTACATATATTTCATTCTTACTAATTACAAACTTATCGGAGATAAAAACACACTTGAATCAGTTCTTAGTAAGAAGTGAAGTTGAGACCAAGTTCTTCCGCAAATCAGGAACATGAAAGACATTATTGAGAGTCACGACCTTGCTGGATGTCATCTTCAAGCATATCTTGCCTGTTCCTTCAACTTTTGTTGTAGCGGAGTTTGCCATAAAGAGGGTTTCATCGGGTCCAGTGGGAGCATAAGATGCAAACAGATCCTTATTAGCACACACATGACGAGTGGCACCGGAATCTATCCACCATTCCCTTGGGTTGCCAACCAAGTTGCATTCAGAAAGCATGGCACACAAGTCTTTCACTTGTTCAACCATGTTTGCTTGACCCTTATTCTTGCCTTTCTTTGAAGCCCGACAATCCGAAGACTTGTGACCAGTCTAGCCACAATTATAGCAGTTGCCTTTGAACTTCTTCTTTGGCGGATTGTTCTTTGGTCCAGAAGGATTCTTTCTTTTCTTGTTTGTTGGTGCTTCTTCAACAATATTTGCTCCCGATATTGCTGAACTTGCACGAGACTTCTTTTCTGCAGCCTTGTTGTCCTCTTCTATTCTAAGACGAACAATCAAGTCTTCAAGAGTCATCTCCTTGCGCTTGTGCTTCAAGTAGTTCTTAAAGTCCCTCCATGAAGGAGGCAACTTTTCAATAAAGGCTGCCACTTGAAAGGCTTCATCTGTTACCATACCTTCAAAAGTAAGGTTAACGTTAGTAAAATATTCAAAATAGCCAACAATGAAGGTATTAAAATAGTTTATACCTTCCGCAAGGAGATTATGAATGATGACTTGCAGTTCTTGAACTTGGGATATGACAGTGTTGCTGTCAATCATTTTAAAATCCAAGAATTTTGCAGCCATGAACTTTTTCAGTCCGGCATTCTCAGTTTTATATTTCTTCTCGAGAGCGTTCCACAACTCTTTTGAAGTTTTACAAACACTGAAGACGTTGTACAAGCCATCCTCTAAGCCATTCAAAATGTAGTTCTTGCATAGGAAATCTAAATGTTTCCATGCTTCAGTAACCACAAACTTTTCCTTATCCGGAGTTTCTTCAGCTAACACCGGAACATCCTCACTTATGAAGCGTTGCAGGCTTAGAGTTGTGAGATAGAAGAACATCTTCTGTTGCCATCTCTTGAAGTCGATGCCCAGAAATTTTCTCGATTTTTTTGCCGTAGCCATTGCAGGTGCAACATTCGTACGACTTGATGACGCTATAGTTGTTACCGCTGGGACAACACTATTCACAACAGAATCATTTTGGTATTCTGTTTCATTCGTCATTTTTCTGTCACAAATTTGACAAACACTTTAGTATATAAGAATAGTAACAATAAAGACTATCTCTTTATCCAAACTTATTTCTAGTTAACGATGAAGTTTTTATATCTTCGAATAGTTCAACCGAATGAACTCTAAGTTCTGACGAAGTTTTTATATTCTTCAAATCAGAACAAAGATTCAAACAGAGTAGAAAACTAAAAGGTTTTAATCTCCAGAAACTTCAAATACAGATAAATAATAATTTCCTTACGATTGTTATTTTCGGGTAATAAATAAAATCTGTATTTAAAAATAAGAAGTAGAAACAAGAAAAGAGATGAAGAAGAAATCAAGCCCACTGAATACACAATGTGTCTTTAAGGAAATTATTTCCCTCAATCACCCGAGGTTAATGGAATATATGCTCCCAGGATAGAATGATTAACATCAACAGAATAGCGGTAACTCAAATTCTGTTGAACAACGAACCACTCAACGGTAGTAAATCACACTTGAATTTTAGAAGAAATGTAGAAGTATACTTGTGCTTTTCGTACTCAAATAGTACTTAAATTCGTGCTACATATCTGAGGAAGAATCAGATATTTATAGCCAAAAATCACTGCTTCAGAAAGGAAGTAACGGTTAGGAAAAGTTGCACTGTTTCAGATACAACGGGACAATGTGCGGTTCCCACAAGAGGAAGTGTGCCGTCGCACGTCCGTCGCACATGAAACCAGTGAGTCTGCCAGAACTAGACGTGATGTGTGAAACACATAAGCCATTGTGCGCGTCGCATGTCTCTTCGCATGTCACAAAATAGTGAGTCAAAAAGTTGCGTCTCTTTGACGTGCAACTCGTGTGCGTTTTGCACAAGCCGAAGTGCGGCTCGCACATGGAGAATCTCGATCGATCTTTGACAAATCCAAAGCCGAAGCTGAGCCGCCGCCAACAGCGCGAGGCGTGTCTTCTTGTCAACCCTTTTATCCCATGAGGAAGTGTTTCTCAATATAAACACTTGAAATTTCCTTTCCACCACCAATGTGGTACAAATGCTCTTTACAAAAGCAAAAGTGAAATTTCATTTGTTGAACAGCGAATCACTCAACGGTAGTAAATCACACTTGAATTTTCTTGATTTCGGCCTTTATTTTCTTCCTTTGAAACGATTGGCCTGACCGGCTTGAATTTTAGAAGAAATGTAGAAGTATACTTGTGTTTTCGTACTCAAATAGTACTTAAATTCGTGCTACATATCTGAGGAAGAATCAGATATTTATAGCCAAAAATCACTGCTTCAGAAAGGAAGCAACGGTTAAGAAAATTTGCACTGTTTCAGATACGACGGGACAATGTGTGGTTCCCATAAGAGGAAGTGCGCCGTCGCACGTCCGTCGCACATGAAACCAGTGAGTCTGCCAGAACTAGACGTGGTGTGCGAAACGCATAAGCCATTGTGCGCGTCGCATGTCTCTTCGCATGTCACGAAACAATGAGTCAAAAAGTTGTGTCTCTTTGACGTGCAACTCGTGTGCGTTTTGCACAAGCCGAAGTGCGGCTCACACATGGAGAATCTCGATCGATCTTTGACAAATCCAAAGTCGAAGCCGAGCCGCCGCCAACGGCGCGAGGCTTGTCTTCTTGTCAACCCCTTTAATACCATGAGGAAGTGTTTCTCAATATAAACACTTGAAATTTCCTTTCCACCACCAATGTGGAACAAATGCTCTTTACAAAAGCAAAAGTGAAATTTCATTTTCCCTCCATTTACCATTCACTTTTCATTACTAAACCCCAACACACGTAACGTGATAGGGTGAAAATGGGAACAATGTACATTCTTTGAAATTCTGACTTGATAGAACGCATGGCTTATCGTGCCACACCTCATGGCAAGTCATTATCTGATTTATCTGGATCTGATTTGATTTAGAAAAGGTATTTTAATTTTATGGCGTTTTCTCATATTGTAGATACATGTTAGATATAATTATTAGGAAAGGTCTAGAGGAGAAAGAGGTCATGTACAAAGAGAGAAAGAATGACTCGAGCAACATCAACCCTAGTCTTCTTTCCTCTCTTTTATTGTAATTTGTTAGTTATGATGTTATGGTGCTTTATAAATATTGTAGTTTGAAGCTTCAATTGCTTATTAATTAGTTTATTTAAAATTTAATGTTGTTTTTAATAATACAATTGCATGGTCTATAATTTTAGAGTTGAATTTGGGAAAGAAAGTTCTAGATTGCATATAGGATTGAATATGATAAGTTTTTGAACTCAGCCTCCGTGTTTAGAATAGGAATTTATCTAATCATCTTGTTTGGTTATCTTAGGAAATTCTTAATGAGTTCTTATTAATTCTATTTGCACTGGAATATAGGTATTATAATAATTTGAATATGCTAATAAAATCTCGAAAGATTCTTGTGAACGAATTAACTCTGCAACAATAAATTAAATAAATCAATTAGTCAATTCTCGTAGATTACTCAATAAGGATTGTTAGCTACCATAATTAGTACCTCGAATCTCCTTGAACTCTGTTCATTTTCTTTATTTTCTTCTTTCATAGGATCGTAGTAATTTAATTACTTATGATCACTTATTAGGATCGTAGTAATTTAATTACTTATGATCACTTATCTTACGATTGCAGTCAGGAAAGTGGAAAAAGAGCCTGTACCTAATTCTCTTTGAACTACTATATATCCTATCCAAAATTGTCATCCTCCTACAAGGCCTTTATATCCACTTGTAATTCGGTATCCATACCAAAGACTAGAAGGGAAGCCTTGTGTGCCCCTCACTGGAAGAGGGCGATGATGGAGGAGATGAGTGCACTTGAGAAGAATGAGACATGGGAGATTGTTGATTTACCTCCTGGAAAGAAGACTGTTGGATCTAAATGTAAATGGTTATACACAGTGAAATTCCAGCCAAGTGGGGAGATTGAGAGATATAAAGCAAGGTTAGTGGCAAGAGGATTCACACAAACCAAAGGAATAGACTATGGCGAGACCTTTCAACAGAGGCAAAGGTCATTTATAATTATTTGAATAGATAAGTCATAATACTAGTTTGATTCAGTAGATAATTAATCACAAATTTTCATCGAAACAATATCATATTTATCACTTTATTATTCGTTAATCACGTATTTTTACATGTGTAATTGACTCGACAAAACATGTGTCATGTTTAAATTATCTTTAGAAATATATATTAACCTCAAATATATATGGAATAACAGTAAAAACTTAATACAATAATACATGAATTGCTAAATGGTGAAACGATTAATCATTTTATAAATATGTGAATATTCACTAGCAAAGAAATGAATAGTAAGTATACAAAAGAGCAACACGATGCACAAAGTATTACGGGAAAAGTCATATCTCTAGAGAAGCGATATAGACAATCTAATCTAATTCAAGCATCAATACTTGTTCACGGCTCAAACCGAGAATCAGGAGAAGGTTGTATCTCCATAGAAGTTATATAGACAGCTTAACCTAATTCAAACATCAATGCTTACTTTCACGACTTAAACCCCTACTTATAAGTTACACGAAAACAACCAAAAATAAATAAATAAATTTAATAGTATGTCTATTAACTTGTGTTTCCATTAGATAGATCTAAGCACACAAAGTTCACCAACTCCATTATCAATGGCCACCGCCGGCGCCGGCAGAAAGAGAGGAAGAAAGAAGAAGAAGAAGAAAAAGAAGAACACAACAATAACCAAAACAATAACAAAACTCACCAAAAAATTCAAAGCCACCCTTCAACTCCGCCACCAGCACTGCACTAAACTCATCCCCCACCTCATCTCCGCCGTCTCCTCCGCCCACTCTTTCCTCCTCCGCCACGACCTCCACCTCCTCCCGCACCAATCCCTCTCCCTAGAATCCCTCATCTCCTCATCCTCCTCCTCCATTTCCAACATCGTATCACTCCTATCCCTACCCCCTCCACCCCCACGCGCCGCCGTGACTCCCCCACGCGCCGACGAGTGTTGGTTTCAGAGGTTTCTGGTTGCAGATTCGGACACCCTTTGGGCTGAATGTTTCAATCTGACGAAGCCATCTTTCACTCTCCTGCTTCGACTCCTCACTGCTTCGCTTTCTTCACTTTCTGTGCCTCCTAATTACGCTCTTGGTTTGGCGCTTTATCGACTTGCTCATGGTGGTTCTTTTGCTGCTGTTTCGAGGAGATTTGGGGTTGATTCGCCTACTGCTTGTCGGGTTTTTTATACTGTGTGTAAAGCTATAAATGAGAACCTTGGGCATTTGTTTGAGCTGAAGAGTGATGTCAATAGGGTTATTGTGGGGTTTGGGTGGATTTCTCTGCCTAATTGTTGTGGTGTTTTGGGGATTGAAAAGTTCGAATTGGGGGGTGATTTGATAGGTGAAAATGGGTTTTTGATTGTTCAAGGTTTGGTTGATTCTGAAGGAAGGTTCTTGGATGTATCAGCTGGATGGCCTGGTACAATGAAGCCCGAATCCGTTTTACGAAAATCTAAGCTTTATTTAGGTGTTGAGGAATCGAAAGAGTACTTAAATGGTTCGTCTTTCGAGCTAAATGATGGAAGTTCAATACCTCAGTACATTCTTGGTGATTCTTGTTTCCCACTTTTACCATGGGTTCTCACACCTTACAGTGGATCGAACGAGGAAGATGGGGCAGAAATGGCGTTTAATTCAGTGCATAGAAGAGGAATGCAGTTGGTAGGGAAAGCTTTTGGGAGAGTTAGGGAAAAGTGGAAGCTTCTAGCTAAGAAATGGAACGAGCAATGTGTTGAGGCATTTCCATTTGTGATTGTGACATGCTGTTTGCTGCATAATTTTCTTATCAAGTGTAGTGAAGCAGTGACAGATGAAAGGGAGGAGTATCCGAGATGTGAAGAGTTTCCGGTGTTTGATGGAGAGGTTGATGAAAGTGGAAAGAAGATTAGAGATGCGCTTGCCTCGCACTTGTTTAGGGTAAGTCAGAGAGAATGAATTCCAGGTTTATGTTGCTTATAGTAGTCTGTATATATCAATCTGATGCTAAGTTGCCCTAGTTAGAAATTTAGAAGCAGTTTGCCTAGTTTTCACATTTCTAGTTCTCTTTTGGTCTCCTGTAGAATCATCATATGGAAAATTTTGAACAGCATTAGCTGCTGATTCAGTATTGGTGTCTTGTGCTTGATGTTCATTATGCTGAATGAATTGATGATTGCATGGAAATTAAAGAAGGTTATCCGTTATCGCCTTATTTTGTTGTTGTTACTGTTCTTTCTTCTGTATGTTGTGTACTGTTTTCCATTTCGTATTATTTCATTACTACTTCATTTTTTTTCCCTTTTCAAACTTTTTTTTTTGGTTTTGAGCTGAGGGTCTATCAGAAACGACCTCTCTATCTCTACGAGGTGGAGGTAAGGTCTGCGTTTGCTCTACCCTCCCCGGACTCCACTTGTGAGATTACACGGGATGTGTTGTTGTTGTATGGAAATTTTAAGGAAGGAAAGCCTTCCAACAAAAATAAATACTAGATAGGAGCACAACTCAAATAAGTTTCATGTTAAAGGAGCAAAGTGGGAAAGAAGAAGAAGAAAACGAAGATGGAAAAAACAAAATCATGTTAGTGATTGCAATAACAGAAGAAAGATTAGGGATGCACTTACCTCACACTTGTTTAGGGTAAGTCAGAGGGAATAAATTCTGTGTTTATGTTGTTATTCTGCTTAGCATCTTCTGGTATGTATATATTAGTACGGTGTTAACTTGCTTGGCGCCTTGGCCTAGATAGAAAATTAATAGTAATTTGCCTTTTTTCACATCTTCAGTTCTCTTTCGGTCTCATGTAGAATCATCTGGAATTTCTTAAATAGCATTTAGCTGCTGATTTAGTATTTGGTGTCTTGTGCTTGATATTCATTATGCTGAATTGGACAGAAATGAACTGATTGCTCCATAGGAAATAAAGAAGGAATCCTTCCCCAAAAAAGTAATTTAAGGCAAGGTAGGAGCGTAACCCAAACAAGTTTTTATGTCAAAGGAACAAAGTGAGGAAGGGTCAATGTTGGCTCCGGGTAAGGGGCATTTGGGGAGTGGGATTTACCATATTATGTTAATGATTGCAATAATAGAAGAAAGCAACCTCACATTATTCGTGTCTCTTAGCATGCCAATAAGCGTGCAACTCAAGATACTGTTGCTAAGTTGGAGAACTAAGAGGGCAGCACTGAACTTGGGAGCATAACATAAGGGTGGGGGAATCTTAGTAGCTCAGTTGTTTGGTTGGCTATCTGAACTACTTTCACCTTGTTGGTGAGGGTTCGATTCTCCAGCTTGGTAACCCCCCCCCCCCCCTTTTTTTTTTTCCTTCTAAAAAGAGCATAACATAAGGGTGACTTACTGCTAGGTGAAGCAAATAAGAATCTTATTCTACTGAAGAGGTATGGATCTGAAATGGAAGAACTTAAAGATTCTAAGAAGAGAATTCAAAACCCACTTACAAGTGTCTATAAAAATGTACTAATCTAGCATTATGAGAAATATATAAGGGAGATCCTATAACCGTCAAAAAGAGGTCACTTGTGAGAATATAAAGGATAACGAAAGGATTGCAATTGTGATTCTTCTCCTGGAGATTTGAATCCTCTCCTTTCGCAACTCCTCTATAGCGCCATGATGGTTAGATTCTTCATTTGCGTTATTCTCTTATTACACATTTGGTTTCTTTCCAAGTAAAATGTGGTGATTACATTCATCGTATGCGTGTCAAATTTGACTTCCTTACCTTTTCCCTTCCTGGATTATGATTTCAGGGAGATAATGATCTAAGACTAAGTAATAAAGTCATGTACAGCAACACAAGGTGTTAGAATCCCACATCAGTTACGCATATGGGCTATAGTCTCCTTATATGGTCTTGGTCGATCTACTTGGTGAAATGGGAGTATAGGACACAGTTATGTAGCCAAAGAAGAATTGGGGGATGGGAGTCAAGAACCTCAAGTTGCACAAATAAAATCCTTCTACATAAATGACTATGGAGATTTAATAGTGAAGATTCAGTCGTATAGCAAAAAGTGGTGATAGCTAAATATGGTCTAGGGGGGGGTCTTGGTACAGTACACAGACAATACACTAATGCAGTATGCCATTATGAGACGTATCAGTAAGGTTGGCAAGAGTTTCAGAATCTAACATTAATGATAGTAGGTGGAAACGACAGGAAGAAGATAAGGACGTGGATTGATCCATGGCTTGATTTAATAACTTTGAAGGTAAGTTTTCTAGTGATACAGAACAAGGAGATTGTTGTAGGGCTTATAGCAGAATGCAGGAAAACAGAAGGCTAGGAATTTGGGAATGAGAAGGCCAGCATCACTGCTTGTAGCCTTGTACCACAACCTCTTCAGTTGCCCGTGTGGCTCTCGTGCACAAGGCATCTCTATCCCGCCCCTCCTTTGCTTTCGGTATGTTAACTTTTATACGATCAAGTTAACTTAAAGATAACTATATGTATCTGTCTAACAAGTGAGATTAGTAATCTGAAGAATTAATAATTTGATTATTTTCCTCAATTTGTACTTCTATTACGACTGTTTTGTCTTGAGCCGGGGGGGGTCTATCGGAAACAACCTCTCTGCGTCACCTCTGAGGTAGAGGTATGGACAGCGTACACTCTACCCTCCCAAACCCCACTTTGTGGGAATACACTGGGTATGTTGTTCTATTGTTTTCCTCAATTTGTCCTTGACCTATGATACAATCTTTTTGGTTGGGAGTTAGATGAGATGAGTCAGTTTGACACTCAAAGGTAGAAGAAGTGTAACTTTTACCCGATAAGCCTAATCCTGCATAGTGGAAAAGGGAGACAAAAGGGGTTACAACAACAACAACATACCCAGTGTATTCCCACAAAAGGGGTTCTCTCGCTAAAATCTTGCATGCAGGAGTTACCTCTCCCGTAGTCAACAACAACATACGTCATGGGTTTGGGGAGAGTGTTGTGTATGTTGCCTTTATTTGGTGAAGGTAGAGAAGTTGTTTCCGATAGACCCTCCTCCGCTCAAGTAAAACATATCAAAATTAAGTACGAAAAGGAAATACAGTAGGGAAGCAAGACAATAATATTAGACAAGAGAAAGTAATAAAATTGAAGAATAAGACAGCAGAGTATAGCACATTGCAATTTTTGCATTAGTCTGGATCCAAAAGGGCATTTTTCTTATCCTATAAGACCAAAAGGGGTTGTCAAAAATTTTATAAACCAAAAGGTGTTGTTCGCAGCATGTACTGCGAACTACCCTTTTTCTTGACGGATTTCCTTAGACGTCTTTTGCTCCTTTTACTCTATTTTTTAAAAATTCTTTTGTAGGGGTTTGTAGCACCTATTGCGAACTGCAATTAATTTTTTTTAGAAATTCGCAGCAATATTGCAAACTACAATCAATTTTTTTTGATGATCGTGTTATTCGGGCCAGTTTTCGCGCACCTCAACTAATTCCACGGGATACCTATCACCTCCCACCAGCAACAGGTGCCAGGTAACTCTGTCCACCAAGGCTAAAACATATGGGAAGAATCACCTAGTATTTTTTGTCTCGGTTGAGATTTGAACTTGAGACTTCAGGCCTGATGGTTCTTAACTCACTTGGGTGCAATCAATTCTTTATTTACTTTTACAGGAGTTGAATTAAAAAAAAGTTAAAATTAGTTGCAGTTCACAATAGGTAGTGCGAACTGCTACTTAGTTTTCCTTTTCCCCCCACAATTGTAGGTGATAATTTTATTAAAAAGACAATTTTAATCGTAGTTCCTAATAGGTATTGCGAACTACCATTTTATTTTATTTTGTTTAGGTTTTGGAATACATATTAAAAACCAGCCATATTTTATTTAAGAGGGTGTTTAGATGGTCTTATTTTTAGTGCTTTTGGCTTTTAAGCACTTTTAATTTTTTTTTGGAGTGTTTGGGAAAGACAAAAAGTGTTTTTAAGCGCCTACTTTTAGGCTAAAAAGGTACAAAAATAAGCTAAAAGCTGGGTATTCTCAACTTATGACTTTTAGCTTTTAGCTTATAAGCTATTTTGAAAAAGCCAATTCAAACACCCTCTAAGTCTACTACACTTTTTGATCTGGTGAGTAGTTCACGGACATATAAAAAAATATTCATACTATATATTCTTGTTAGTGAAATTCGTCAATGTGAGGTATAACTATTTTGCATGGAAAAACTAAAATGTAGAATAGAGTTAAGTTAACTAAGATCCATTAACATGGTATTAGAGCCTCCGTACCTATCAAAAAATAAGTTAGGATGTATCCTCAATGTGTAAGATCTACCCTTCATACTTTTATTTGTAACGGTTGTGCTTGGGCCGGCTTTATCACCTCGTTTAATTTCACGAGGTACCTGTTACCTCCCACTAACATAAGTCGAGTAAACCTGCTCTTTGTACTTCTTGTAGCACATCCAACAATTGGTACTTCTAAGCACTAAGAGAAGAATGCATATCTTTGGAAGTGTCTAATCTTTCTGGGAGAGTAATTGTCTCTGAGATCTAACATCTCAAAAGTAGAGACACACAGTACACCAAACCAACATAGGTGAAAGTAGAGTATACTAGGGCGCTTGATAGAACTATGTCAACAAAATGACCTTGTAACTTTGGGAGAAGGAGTGCTTTCCTGTCTTTTGATTAGGAAAGCGTCACATAATCGGGGGGTAGCGACTGTTTATTAAAACATAGGACTCTACTAATGGTAACACGATGTATAGAGTTTGACACATGCCTGGTGCTAGAAGGTCGGGAAAAGGAGTGTTGTAAGCTTTGAATGAAAGTCTTTGTACAAGAACACCAAGGAATAAGTCCAAAGCAAGGGTAATTATTGAAGATGAATTTAGCGTGAGAAACGTGAATCTGGAGACTAAGCATAATTGTATCAGAATTCTTTTAAATTCCTTTTGAATTTTTTCTTCTTTTTTGATTGATACATATCTTTGAATCTTCTCTTCTTCTGATTGATTCATATTGATACAACTAATATGTGTTCTCCGGTAGAAATGGGCACATGAGAAATAGAGTTTTCCGGCCAGATTTGTGTTTCTTCTTATTCTGCATCATCTTCGTCTTCATTTAAGCATGTATCTATGCACAAATACATGTATCAAAAGTTCTGATGGGTCAATTTGATACTAGATACGTGTGTTTTTTGGATTCACTGTATGAAATTTATGTTGGATACATCAAATTAATACTGAATTTACTTTATTTTGGATATAATGTATGAAATTGGTACTGGGATACATCCCAGATACATGTATCAAAAGTATCTGTGCACATAAATTTATATTGGTTACATCAAATTAATACTGGAGTTACTGTATTTTGGATATAATATATGAAATTGGTACTGGATACATCAAATTAATACTAGATACATATAAATAAATACATGAAATTAATACTAGATACATATAAACATATACATGAAATTAATAGTTGATACATATTAAATATACAAGAAATTAATACTAGATATATATAAACAAATACATAAAATTAATATTTGATACATATTAAAATATACATGAATTTAATACCAGATATATATAAAATGATACATTAGATAAAAAGTAATGAAACTACATAACCAAGATATACATGTTTTCGTCTTGTATTAATGAAATTAATGAATTTATTATTTTTAAAAAGTAATAAAGTAAAATTAATTAAACACATACATGCCTTGATTTCTGCCTTATATTAAGGAATTTGATTAATTAAAATTTTCATAATTAGTTATTCATGTATCTGAGATACATACAATCAACGTGAAATATGCATGTATCCGAAACATGAAAAGTGATAAAAAATATAATTAGGTAAACTAATGTCTTAAGGAGTAATTGAGCTCTAAAGAGGTGGATTTTGTGTAAGTTACAAAAATAGAGAAAAGACATCATTTTCATCCTAAACTATTCTCGAAAGTCGATTTCACACTTTAACTATTGATGCGACCTAATACACACCTATACTATATGAAAGTGAATTTAATATCACCCTAAGTGATGATGTGGCAGAAAAAATATATTTACTTTCTTCTAGGCGCGTGAAAAGTTAAAAAAAAAATGCTTAAAACCAACTTGTTTATCCACCTGTCATTTTTTTATTGGTTAAAATACATTAATTACATTTAATACTAAAATATATTTCCTTTCTACTTTTTATTTTTTATTCATTTTCTTTTCATTATTTTTACTAATCAACATACCCATGTGGTGTATTTTTATTTTTTTGTCTTTTTTTCTTTAATTCTTTCTCTTACATTTCTAATTTCTTTGTTCAATTAATCTGCACCGTCTAACTGCCCCAGCCATCCCCCATTGCACCGCCACCTCCACTTTCCCCTTCATCTTTACTCCTCCTTGTTTTACCTTCTTTTTTTCTTTTTCCTTACTAGTTTCAAGCTTTTTTTTTACATTTTTATTTCAAAAGTCCGTCAAAAAATCCTCCTTCCACGTTCATTGTCACCATTGAAGCCAATAAAAATCCTTCGAATTTTAATTTCACAAAATACTTTAAAAGTCATTATTAATAATTTTTGGCAACATAATACTGAGAAAAGACAAGTTGGAGTGACAGAAAAAAATGAAAGCTATTAGAAAGTTGACCGGAAAAAATGAAAGCGTGCGGAAAAAAAAATCCGACTAAGATCTACTAATGATATTCCCTATATGATGAAAATGTGGGTTCTTGTTTTAAAAAAGAAAACTTTGCTCATAGGCATTTCTATTTAATTTTCTAACCCAAAATTCATGTTGAAATTGTGAGTTTTAACCACCATTGATGCTATTGTAATGGGAAGAAGGGGGAAAAGTATGTGAGGTGGGGGGTTGGGGGTGACGAAGAAGATGGAAGATGTAAATTTAAGGAATAAAAAGAATTTTTATAAGTTTTCTTAAGTGGAAGTTGAGGTGGGGCACAAGTTTTCTTACGTGGAAGCTGAGGTGGAGCGAGTGTACTCCACAGCCCCCACCTTATGATTGGTCTTGGATTGAAAAGGAGATAATAGTTCCACTTTAATATAATATAGATGTGTATTAGGTCGCATCAATAGTTAAAGTGTGAAATCGATTTTTCGGGAATAGTTTAGGGTGAAAATGATGTCTTTTCTCTACAAAAATATTGTAAGCTGCAATGTTCATCATGTCAACCTAATGAAAGTACACATTTTAAATGTCGATAAAAAATTGTATTTCAAATTTCAAAAATAAAAAAATATCACTTAAATTAAAACAAATAAATATTTATTTAAGAGTGAAGTATCAAAAATACACCTAAACTATTCCTTTTTATTGAGTTTCATGCCTAAACTATTGGAGGTGTGAGTTTCGTACCTAAACTATCACTCATTAGTTTGAGAAACACACCTCAACTAATATGTGATGGTATGTGTATACTACACTCTCTTTTTTATTTAAAAAATCCTGTCACGTGGCACTCTGCGTGAATTCATTTTTCACCTTTGTGAAAATTGAATAAATTATTAGTATTAGATTAAAAATTAAATATTCACCGTGTTGAGAAACGATGAAGAAAATAGGAAGAGTTTAAGGTAAAATCAATTGAAAAAATAATAAAAAATGACGTGTCAGCTAAAAAAGTTAAAAAAATAGGTCACATCATCAAAATATTTAATAGTCACACGCGCCTAAATGTGTTTGTGTACAACACTTGGTTCAATCAACATTGATGTGTGTTTCTCAAACTAGTGAGTGATAATTCAGGTATGAAACTCATACTTCCACTAATTTAGATATGAAATTCAAAAAAAAAAAAACATAATTTATCTATATTTTTGATACTTCACTCTTTATTTTATGCCGATTAATAAAATAGTCTACCACAACTTTCCTCCTTTGTATCCGCAATAAAGGGTTTTTTCCATTTTCCTTTGCTTGTCCATGGTCCCCCATCCATGTTGAAAAGTTGAATATAAAGTGCTATATTTTGTGGGCGTGTTTGGTTGCCTAAACATTTATGTATACCAAATAAATCATTAATGTTATATAAATATTCTTTCATCACTTCAAAAGCTCTTAGAAAAAAGTTTTAATGAACCCATAACTACCCAAAAAAGTAATCAACATTATGGTTACATGTCAAATCTTAGGTCTGCTTTTCTTATAGAGTGTCGGTTTGAATTGACTTATTTTAAGTGATTTTAAAATCAAAATTATGTGTGTCAACCATTAAAAAAAAAATAGGACTGATGTGATATGTATCTTACCTTGTAATAGTTCGTTTGAGTTAGATGATTGTAAATAATTTATAAGCACAAGTGTACTTTTAAGTGCTGAAATTAACCTTTTAAATAAATAATTATGTGGTTGAATAAAAATATTAAAATTGATAACAAACATTTAATGTGTTTGATGAAAAAAAAAATATGATAATAACCTCTTTTTCTGGTAAACAACTAACATGTTCTTAATGTTTACAAAAAATAAAATATGTAAAAGTATTTTGGTAAGAAAAGAGTGAATGACACAAAATGAAGAGGAAGTTAGAGGTTTTGTTTTGAAAAATGTATTTCAAAAATTACAAATAACATTAGGGATAAAATAGTTAAAAAAAAAATTGGTCAAACTAAAAGTGTTTATAAATTGAAACTTATAACTCGAGAGTGACAGGTTTTGTCTTATAAACACTTTGAACGTTTACAAACGGGTAAATAAGCAAAAAAAAAATACGGTTATATATCAGTTTGATCAGTTTATAAGTTTAACGAAACACCCTCTTTAACTCCAATTCAAGGTCCATGATTCATTCTCGATTCACCTTATAAAAACAATCCAAATTTTCTTCTTCTCATGATTGTTTTACCAGATTTGCTTGTTGAAAAAATATATTTTAAAATAAATAAATCAGTTTTTTAAGTTCTCAAAAACAAGATTGATACTTAAACCAAAAATTGGCAAAAAAGGATTGATTTTGTTCCAAAAGAAAAAGAAGAAAAGGTCTTCAATGTCTTAATCAAGCTAGTGGATTTTTGTTTTTGCCTTTGCCTTTGCCTTTGAGAAATTGAATGTAGCTTGTAAGGACATACAATCTTGAGGGTTGGCCATGTGAGTAGTAATTACTTGCCCCTTTGAATAAAACAACTCCTTTGTAGGTATAGGAGGCATGTGGTTGTTAGCACTTAGCAATTTCCAATCAATAACACTATAGTACAATTCTAGATATGTCCAATTGGAACATTTCCCGCTTGATAATGATAGTGTCTGAGTCAGTTTATGTGCACCTAAAATATAGTATCAGGAACGTGTTATCTTCCAAGTCCTACCAACATAATAACTTTTCCTATCAAAACTTGAATATATAAGAAGATATCACTTAGCATTTTGTCTCGTCGAATTTGAATACTGATCTCTCATAAAAATTTTACCACTATGTCACAACCTTAATTTTCTCCATCTAATTCTTTTTCTTAGGAAAATAATTAACCTCATATTTGAGAAATGATCTAAAAAGCATACATGTGGAGATTTCAAGCCCTTTACAATACCCAATTTGTAATTTTTTTAATAATAATGATATCTGAATTAGCTTACACGCACTTATATTACTCTACCGTGTAGCTACTACTTCACACCAACATGGGTACTAGGGAACTAGGATTTGAACCTTAGGGTGTGTTCGGTACGGAGGTTTTTCTCTGTTTGGTTGATCAAATATTTTGATTTTTTTTTTTTTTTAGAAAAAAAAATTCATTAAAAATGAGGAAAATGACTTTCCTAACGAAAGTAGGAAAAACAAGTTATATAAGTGACATTGCAAGTTCATTATCTCTTCCCCACTCATCCAACAGCCCCACCCCCTCTCGAACCCCACATCCCACCCTCATAGTGTTTTGTTAGATAACATAAAATACTCTTGAAATAATACTTTTTCGCTTACCTACCAAAGATTGGAAATAAGTAAGAAATCCATTTATTTTTCAAGAAAATATTTCTAGAAAAATATTTCCGCCAAAAACCTTTTCCTCAATACCAAACACACCCTTAGTCTATTAGATGACAGTAGGATACTTCTAATTGCATGTGGAGAGTTCAACCCCCTACAATACTCAAGTGTGTACATGTCAAGTTTTCCATGATGTCTAAGTTTTTGGCAAGTTTATGCTACTTGTTTATGCAATGTAAGCATCAAGTAAAGATTAGATGGGGTACAATGTCAATTAATTTCTCTTGAAGAAAATTGGTGATTAATTGAATTCAAAACTATACACTAACATGACAATTAAAACCAATTTTAATGAGGTCTAACTGCCTAGTTTTCAAGCAAACCAACAAAACTTATTGAATTTTATGACTCATTATTTAGCTACCTATCATCTTACCCACCACCACATAATTTTGGTTCCCTTTTCAAGCTCATTTACTTACTCTTGACCTTTTCCACCTTCCCCCTATCTATTTAGTGGGGATGGCCAAGTGAGCTTTATTTTCCCTTTTTCTTTTGGTGGGGTGGGGGTGGGGGTGTTCAAATTGCATCATATATGTAATGTCTCATTAGCCACATCACTTACTAGCAAAACATTAAAAAACATGGATTGGTATTCTTGGTTACACAAGACTAGCCTTGATCAAGAACTTATCTATGAGTATGGTCTTGTTTTCAGCAGAAATGAGCTTCAGAAAGAGGACTTGATTTACTTCAATCATGAATTCCTTCAAAGTATGGGCATAATTGTAGCCAAACACAGGCTAGAGATTCTCAAATTGGCTCAAAAGGAAGGCGGAGGCGGCGGAGGAGGAGGAACAACCTCATCATCAAATGGCCTTTCAAGACTTGTTTTGGCAATCAACAAAACCAAGAAGCTACTTGCCAAGAACTTGAGCAAGCTCAGTTTCCACCGAGCTTCGACTCATCTGGCTCTCTCCAAGCTCAAACCTTATCGAACACAGTGGACCGGAGCATTGAAGAAGCTCGAGAGTTCGAAGGAAGAGAAAGCCATAGTCGCAACAAGAAGCATGGTAATGAAGTCAGGACCACTAGACAGAAGAATGCAAGACAAATTGATGGTCACCAGCAGGAATCTGAGTGCCTCAGGTCCTCTGGATGGAAGAGTTCAAGAAAAGTTGATGTACCCCAATAGGAGCCCAATGAAATCTGGTCCATTGGACAGAAGATACAAAGACTCTGCTGTTTATCCAAGCAGAAGCAATAAATCTGGACCATTGGATGCAAGGGGTTTTAGTAGCCCAAGGCTTAATCACTACAATCAAGAAATGATACCAGCTGATGATGGAGTTGTCTACTCACAATGGTCTTTAATGTTTCAAGATATGAAGCCCACTTAACTCATATAAAGCTATCATCTTGTAAGACTGTTTAGCAGATTACAGAATCCTAGGTTAGTATTTCTTTATTTTTTTTATAACCGTGGAGTCCAGGCCAGCTTTCGTGCACCTCGACTAATTCCACGGGATACCTGCCACCTGCCACCAGGTAACTATGTCCACCAAGGCTAGAACAAATGGGAAAAGATCACCTAGTGTTCTATCTCTGCTGGGATTTGAACAGAGGTTAGTAAGCAGGTTACAGAATCCTAGGTTAGTGTGTTTTTTGGTAGATATCTGTTTGGTTTTTAGTAGCAAAAGGGAAGAGTGCATCTTTAATGGTTCTTTTGTAACCTTTTTTTTTTTCTGCATTTGTGTACTTGGAAGTCTTGAATTTAGTATCAAATATGTATGATGGTTGATTCATATTGAACACAAAAATGGAATTGTAAGCAAGGGGATCTAGTATCCTCAATCTTCCCAAGAGATCAATACAACAACAACAAAGTCGGTGTAATCCCACAAGTGCGGTCTGGGGAGGGTAGTGTGTACGCAGACGTAACCCCTACCTTGGGAGGTAGAGAGGTTGTTTCCATTTTCCAATAGACCCTCAGCTCAAGTAAAAGCGTTACAAAGCAGTTCGAAAAAAGAAAACAACGCGAGTGAAGAAGCGAAGACAAAATGCTAAAGAAAGCATGACAAAGAGTAGTAAAAAAGAAAGAAAGATCAATACGGAGCTACCAAATAGAAAGCTCAATCAGCTACAAGTATATATGCAATAAAAGACTTGACAGAAAGAATTCTAATCCATCAGCACTTTAGTATCATTCCATTTCCATTTCATCTATTAAGTGAAGGCTTTGCAACTTCCTTTTCTTCTTCACTCATGTAATGTTAAGCAATGTATATAAGATCAAGATCGAGTTTTTCCAACCGGTGAAAGGCATTAAAGATAAATAGCAGGACCCCAGAAGCAGCATGATTTTGGGGTAAACTATACACATAGTGAAAGGGATCTTCCTGGGAGTTAATTCTACAAGAGTTGGAATGATGGAGGGACTTGATAACGACCTTCACATGCAAAACTTTTTTGATACTGAAAAAGACAGGTTTCATGTCACTCCAAAGGCACCAAAACTTACCAGAATTTACCTTATCCACAAGGATAGGCCATTAGGATTTGGTAATCACAAAACTTGACATTGTTCCAATGGTAGCTGAGAATTAAAGTAAATAACATTAAACCAATTCAAATCATCAGCATAACTATAGACTTCATGGAATTTACACATAAATGGTGTATAAGATCAACTCATCTACATAACTATGCTTCCGTAGTAATGTTTCCTTTAATCAGTTGATAACCAAATCTCAATTAGCTCCGATAACTGGAGTAGCATATTCTTCAGTTGTTCTTCTAGTTCCATGCTTTTGCCCAGCTATCGAGAACATCATAAACTATTCTCCCAGTTTCCTTTGAAGCATATGCATGATGCATGTGTGCGTTCTTAGGAATAACCATACGCTTAATCATAATGTGTTGTATCATCGGAACAGTTCTCATAGAGTTTAGATGTCAGTCTTAAGAGAGCAATGATGCAGTACCTAACAATAACATGCTCATAATACTACCAAGATTGTATAACCATTCGGGGATGGAGTGGAAACAAAGTAGATGAGAGGACACTATTTCTTACTATAGCTCGATGTATCAAGTGTTACAGCTCAACAAGTAGTTACATTCAGTAGTTTAAGCATCTATATGCAAGATGCTTCATTGTGGACACACTCTAACAAAGCTAAAATTCTCAAACATATCATACAAATCACGACAATTTTCCAAAAATATCACACTATCCGGAATTTGAACTTACAGGCAATCAGGTGCTGATCAATGTGCTTTCCTTCAGAACATTAGCACATGACGTTGGTCAGGCTTTTTCAAGATACCTCAATGATTTGAACTTTGAGGTAGCCGAAAGGATCCTCCAGCATAAAGCATTTGGTAAACGGGTCTTATTCTCATGGTAAGAACAATACTAAGCATGGTGCCAAGACCACATACTCCAGCCAGAATCAGGAAGGTGACTCTAAAGCAATTAGGACCCAAGCAAGTGGCAGAATGCTGCTTCGCAGCCTCATTATCATAGAGAAACCCGGCAAGGAGACCGGAGAAGAGATAAGCACCTAAGGGGTTCCCTAGCGACATAAAATTGAATATTATACCAAAATGCTTGAGACCAAACAGCTCAGAGGCTGTTGGGACCATTGTTGTAAATTGAACACCATAGCAGACTCCTAGCAATGCTGTCGCTGCGTATAAGGTACCATTAAGTGCAGAAGCAAACAGAAGGTAGGTAATGATCATTACTACTTGTGTGCATGTCATCCAAACTGTTCTAGGTACTGCTTTTAACCTGCATTGCAAATCGAACAACAAGTATTACAACAGTGAAACACTATAACGCAAACAAGCAGTTTACTTAATCATTTCAAGCATCTTTAGCATCTTCAACAAGTTATCTCATCCATAAATTACTTTTGACTATCCTATGGGAGATACTTAGATAGAAGACACTGTCCTTTCAATTTTATCGACAAAAGCATAAAGTTAATAGTAACAATAACTGCCTAACTAATTAAGTTTGGCTAAGTTTTAAGCGAAGAAACCACCTATCATCATTTCTTTCTATTTCATTTTCCCATTGGTTGAAAATAATTAAGTCAAACAAGAAGGGATTAACTTTTTTATTTTTTTTTAGTGATTGAGAAATCAGTCTAGGGTCAACCCTTAGGACCAACCGCAGCCTGCGAAACTCGGGGATAATAGGCTTCCCCTCTACCCTTCTTCACTTAATACCAGATTCACATTGTTCAAGGCTCAAACCTGTGACCTAAGTCAGAAGTCCCTCAACCTTTGCCATTTGAAACTTTAAGCCCCGGGGGCAAGAAGAGGGGATTAAGAGGTTGAAGGATCACACCTGACAAAATATTCTGAAATAACTCCTCCACCAAGACGACCAACAAAGTTGCAGAAGCTGAAGAGTGATAGCAGGATCTTTGTATCATGAAAACCTTGAGCAATTCCGATCTGTGCCAGATTATTGAGAACAGTAACCCCAGAACCCACACCGAAAAAATAAACCAAAAACAAAAGCCAGAAATCTGCCTTGACCAAAGCTTCAGTGAACTTGAAATCTTCACCTCTTCTTGGCCTCCTCTTTTTCTTTACTGCACCTTCCCCCTCGGCCAGAAGCATATCCACTTCAGAGATTTCATCTCCCTCTTGAAAACTTCCTAGGTTTGCTGATGATGATAATGGTGTTAACAAGGGTTCTGATATCTCTGCACTGCCATCATCTTGGACTTTCGAACTCACATTTAGCTTGCCGCGGTTTGAGGGATAAAAAGTCATTTTCACGGGAATGGCTAGCGGAGCCATTAGAAGAAACACCATGATAACGAGAAAAGTGTAAGAAACAAAGACATTTAAAGAAAATACGTCTTCCAAAATTGTTGTTGTTAATACATAAACACCGAGAACAATACTAGCTACTTGGACGAACAAAAAGTGGTATGACTCCGAAGAATCTTCGCCTAAAGATGGAGTACAAGGCCTAATAAAGTACATCATTAACAAACTTAAAGTAGGAACCCCTAGTGCAAGGAACAGCAAGAGCTTAGAAGAAGAATTGCGAAGCAATGCACTGTAGACTTCTGTATACACTGCAGCGCTGAGCCCTCCATAGCCTTTAAGAATCCCAGCAACCGTGCCCCGGCTTAGAGGAAAATTTCTCATATTAGTCACAAGCACAGTTGTGCTGAACCAAGCACTACTATTCGTGGCCACACAAAGTGCAATCCATAACTGTCAAACCATGATATATAATTCAATTAAAATGAAGAAATGAGAAAATGACAATTAGATTAACTCTTGAAACCATAAGCAGTGTCAACTAAGATACAGGCGACAATGAATGGAAACATTAGGAAATTTTAAATGGGAAAACGATTAATGAGCATCAGAGGGTACAACTTCACCAAGCCGCAGTGAACAACTTAAAGAACAACACGGATCATTTCTATGAATTAAGCCATGGCATTCGGTTTACTGCTGATCCTCAACCAGAAAAATGACAGCTGTACCAATTCAGGCAGAAAAAAGGAAGATCGAAAGAAAAATATACGGCTCCTAAGGTAAAAAAAGAAAAAGATTACCAGCTGGTACATCTTCTTAATTATTAGCAGTGGTCGAGCACCATTTGTTTCATGAAATGTAATAACAAATGAATTATTCTTCAGCCATGCAACCTAAATTTAGCTTGTTGCTTTAAAGCCATCCAAGACTCATGGATGCTGAGGTCCTCTTATAGATGACTTGATCCAATAATCAATGCTTCTTAACATTAACAGATCGTTTGGTAGGATGTATTAGAGAAAATAATACATGTATTAGTCATGGTATTATTTGATCCCTTGTTCGGTAGGATTTCCAGCCTATGTGTATAACAAATGCATAGCCAACCATGGTATTAGCAATACAAGGATTACTAATACATGGATAAGCATGGTTAAAGACAGAACTACCCTTAATACACTAAACCAATCAGTGGATAAGAAATAATCTCAGCATTACTAATCTCAGCATTACTAATCTCAGCATATTCAGTACTATTCTTATACAATCTACCAAACGACCCCTAAGTTGTAAGACTGAACACTTCTAAGTCAGAAACTTGAGCTAATTTTCTTTCATGTCAAGCATAACCCCAATAGATGAACTGGGATTGGAGGTCTACTCTCAGAAAAGCTAATTATAGGTGGGAAGTTACTAAAAGATTTCACAAAACTTCTCCAGGCTGTACCATTCTCATATGTGAAAGTCATTGTAAACCACAAATTCAATTATGCAAGCACAATTTTGCAATTCCTTCAGTCACCACTACATGCATCAATTTTGGAGAATCATTACTTATAATAACTGATCTTTCTATATTTATAATGATCTCTTTGCATTTACAACTAAACATATACCACTTGGAGATGCACCAAATCAATCTCTTCCTCAACAAAATTGAATTTCACTACAACAACAGCATACCCAGTGTAATTCCACAAGTGGAGTCTGGGAGGGTAGTGTGTAGTGTGTACGCAACCTTACCCTACCTTGGGAGGTAGAGAGGTTGTTTCTGATAGACAAACATTGGATTTCACACGACATATAATTAGGTAGTAGATTCCAAAGCTAATCTAATCATCTCAAAACAATGAAACAAGATTCCAATTGCAAATAAAAAGAACTATAACAGCATTTGATGTCCTAGAAATGAAAATTTCAAAAACACAATCAAAGATTAGATCTTTAACACAAAGGAAGACAAAAAAGCCAAAAAAGGAAGAATCTTTACCACCCAATAAGGCAAGTTCTGAACAGTCTGACTAAGTGAAAGTGAAAGAACTCCATAACCAAAGAAACATGAAAAAGAACCAATCAAGAGAACAACCCAAGGTGGGAACTTGTTGTAGACAAGTCCATGAATAAGCCCTACATTTTCACCTATAGCATTTACAACCAAACATATACTACTTGGAGATGCACCAAATCAATCTCTTCCCCAACAAAATTGGATGTCACTACAACAACTACAACATACCCAGTGTAATCACACAAGTGGGGTCTGAGGAGAGTAGTGTGTACGCAGACCTTATACTACTTTGGGAGGTAGAGAGTTGCTTCCAATAGACAAAAATTGGATTTCACTAAGACATATAATGAGGTAGTAAACTCCAAAGCTACTCTAATCATCTCAAAACAATGAAATAAGATTACAGTGTGGGGAATCGAACGCTCACCAATGAAGCAAAAATTCAGGTAGTAAGATTCTCAATGAAACTAGATTCCAATTTCAAACTAAAAAAAACAAACAGCATGTGACGTCCTAGAAATGAAAATTTCAAAAAGGGTCAATCAAAGATTAGATCTTTAACACAAAAGAAGACAATAAAACAAAAGGGACTAAAAAGGAAGAATCTTTACCATCCAATAAGGCAAATTCTGAACAGTCTGACTAAGTGAAAGCCAAAGAACACCATAACCAAAGAAACATGAAAAGGAACCAATCAACAGAACAACCCAAGGTGGGAACTTGTTACAGACAACCCCAGGAATAAGCCTAACAATTTCACCTATAGCATTTACAACCAAACATATACCACTTGGAGATGCACCAAATCAATCTCTTCCCCAACAAAATTGGAAGTCACTACAACAACCACAACATACCCAGTGTAATCACACAAGAGGGGTCTGAGGAGGGTAGTGTGTACACAAACCTTATCCTACTTTGGGAGGTAGAGGGTTGTTTTCCAATAGACAAAAAATGGATTTCACTAAGACATATAATGAGGTATCAAAGCTAATCTAATCATCTCAAAACAATGAAACAAGATTGTTTTTATAGAAAAAGAAAATTGGGGGTAGAGGAGGGGGAAATGGGGAGGGAATTACCAGGTGGAGAATCGAACCCGCACCAATAAGGTGAAAGTTCAGGTAATGAACCGGTGAACCAACTGAGCTACTAAGATTCTCAATGAAACAAGATTCCAATTGAAAATAAAATAAAAAACGGCATGTGATGTCCTAAAAATGGAAATTTCAAAAACATCAATCAAAGATTAGATCTTTAACACAAAAGAAGACAAGAAAACAAAAGGGACTAAAAATGGAAGAATCTTTACCATCCAATAAGGCAAGTTCTGAACAGTCTGACTAAGTGAAAGCCAAAGAACTCCATAACCAAAGAAACATGAAAAAGAACCAATGAACAGAACAACCCAAGGTGGGAACTTGTTACAAACAACCCCAGGAATAAGCCCAACATTTTCACCTATATCATTTGCCACCCCAAGCATAGTTAGCTGCTGCTGATTGAAACCCAAAACTGATTTCAATGAATGAGAGTAAAGAGGGAAATTGTATGCATTCCCAGATGCTATCTGTAACCATACAGCAGCTCCTAATCCTACCCATGGTGGCCTTGTACCTCCCTTCACATTTACCATCTTCTTGGACCCTTTTGGATCTTTAAGGTTTTCAAGATTCTTTCTTTGATCATAAAGAAGAGTTTATATGTATAAACATTAGGAGGTGGAGTGACCTGAGAGAGGAAAAAGACAGGGAAAATTGAATTTCACTACAACAACAGCATACCCAGTGTAATTCCACAAGTGGAGTCTGGCAGGGTAGTATGTAGTGTGTACGCAACCCTTACCGTACCTTTGGAGGTAGAGAGACTGTTTCGGATAGACAATTGGATTTCACTAAGACATATAATTAGGTAGTAACTTCCAAAGCTAATCTAATCATCTCAAAACAATGAAACAAGATTCCAACTGGAAATAAAAAGAACTAAAACAGCATGTGATATCCTAGAAATGAAAATTTCAAAAACATCAATCAAAGATTAGATCTTTAACACAAAGGAAGACAAAAAAGCCAAAAAAGGGAAGAATCTTTACCACCCAATAAGGCAAATTCTGAACAGTCTGACTAAGTGAGAGCCAAAGAACACCATAACCAAAGAAACATGAAAAAGAACCAATCAACAGAACAACCCAAGGTGGGAACTTGTTACAGACAATCCCAGGAATAAGCCCAACATTTTCACCTATATCATTTGCCACCCCAAGCATAGTTAGCTGCTGCTGATTGAAACCCAAAACTGATTTCAATGAATGAGAGTAAAGAGGGAAATTGTATGCATTCCCAGATGCTATTTGTAACCATACTGCAGCTCCTAATCCTACCCATGGTGGCCGTGTACCTCCTTTCACATTCACCATTTTCTTGGACCCCCTTTTGGATCTTTAAGGTTTTCAAGATGTTATCTTTCTTTGATCATAAAGAAGAATTTATTGTATGTACAAGAATTAGGAGGTGGAGTGTGTGAGATTGGAAAAGGACAAGGAAAGTTGGAAAGATGGGATTTTTATATTTTGTATTTTTGAGGTATATGAGATCACCTTGGAAATAGTGGGGGTGGGGGGGGCGAGGGGGGATGGATCTTGCAGTGTGCAGCAGGGTGTTTTTGTCCGAACGGTGGTATGTACAAAACAGAGAAAAGACAGAACAAGCAATACCAGGTTTCTTGAATTTATATGCGGGGTTTGTGTCTGCTTTCCCATCTAAGGGGTCGTTTGTTAATAATATACAGTATATTATATACACATTTTTACTTGTTCACAATTGACTTGGCACACACCTTAAGAAATAATAAAAATGGAATAAGTTATTATATCATTCTTTGAATATAATAAATTTAATATTTTAAAAAATACATTGGGTAATGAATAATATTTAATAGCAAGGCTAAAATTGGCACAAAATAATAAATTGTCCATTGATTTTTCAAATTGAACAAGTATTGTTGGACATTTATTTTTAATAGGGAAAAGAGTTAAAAATACTCTTTTACTTTAGTTTATGAGCTAAGTTTGCCCCTGGTTATACTTTAGGGCCAAATATACCCCTATTGTTAGCAAACTTAATAAAAATACCCTTATTTTAAACATTTTTTCACATGACCTAACATTTGGGTGAGGTGAACGACACGTGGCATGACACCTCGCCACCAGATTTTTATTCCTTAATATATTTTTTTCATTTCAAATTTTTATTTTTTTTCTTTTTTCTTTTCTCTTTATTCATTTACAAATTTCGTAATTCAAAAATAAATTCTTCTTCTTCTTCTTTATCTTTCTCTTCTCAAATGGCAGATAGTGATGGAAAATGTCTGTATGACAATTAAGGATATCAACATTTTAAGTTATCAAGAGATCTTAACAGAATATGACATGCTTTACATTGCAGCTGCAACTGGATTTAAATGAAAAAATTTTAGATTTAGAAGAGTTTTCAAGTGACAACTGATAAGAAACACGCCTTGCTGGCATGATTTCTTATTTCATTAAATTCATTGCTTGGATAGTATTCGTTATGTTAAACTAGAAAAGCTAGATTAGATAAGTAAATGCAACCCTCCTATACTTATTAGAAAAGGTAATCACCAATTAAGAGCCTTCGATAAGAAAATCTTGGTCGATCAACAATGGTCCATGGAACTTGATGAACTTCAATTGTTCTTTATCTTGAGGAGAGAGAGATAAAAAAAGAAGAATTTATTTTTGGATTAAAGATTTTGTAAAAGGATAAAGAAAAAAAGAGAAAGAAAAAATTGAAATGAAAAAATATATATTAAGGAATAAAAATCTAGTGGTGAGGTGGCATGCGACGTGTCGTTCACCTCACCTAAATGTTAGGCCATGTGAAAAAGTGTTAAAAATAGAAATATTTTTGTTAAGTTTGCTAATAGCAGGGATATATTTGACCCTAAAATATAACCAAGAGCAAACTTAGCTCATAAACTAAAGTAAAGGGGTATTTTTGACCATTTTCCCTTTTAAAATACAGGACAAGTAAAATGGATGGAGGGAGTATAACAATAGTGTTTCCTCCGTTCTAATTTGCTTGTCCTATTTTAACTTAACACAAAATTTAAGAAATTAAGGAAGAATTTGAATCTTATGGTCTTAAATTAAAAATTTATCAAATATATTAAAATATTATTTAATTTTATAATTTAAATATATCATACAGAACCTGTGACTTTTAACTGTAGAACTGTCTCTCAATGGAGTCATGTTTTTTTGTTTGATCACAATTTTGTTAGTACTTAGTATATACTTTGAATTACATAATACTAATGTTTATATATAATTTTCGATTATGTTGATGAATGAAATTTCACACTAAAGATGGATCGATTTTTTGGACTCTTCATATGATTTGGACTATCTTTAAAAAAAGTAGTGTTTGGATTGAATTGGGCTCAAAGTTCATTTAACATAATAAAGTCAAATTCTCAATGTTGGGTCCCCGGATAAATTATTCACATATTTAGTATCGGATAGTTTCTGGACATGCAGAGGGAGGGGGCGAGGGAGATGATAATGGAATCTCGCATCTCCTTGAACTCTTAATATGTTCTGGGTAATTCTTCCCTCTTGAGCTAACTTTTGGTGTTAAGTTAGACTCAAAATCTATTTAACATGATATTAAAGTCACACCTTCGATGTTGAGCCTCCGAATAGATTGTTCACACATTCCATATTGGATAGTGTTTGGGCGTGCTGAGAGGGTGTGATAAATGAAATCCCCCGTCGATATGGGTTTCTTTAAACTCTTAATATGGCTTGGACAAGTCTCCTCTATTGAGCTATCTTTTGGGGTTGAGTTAGATTCGAGATCCATTTAATATATATAAATTTTAACTTGAAATACTCTAAACATTTTTGGTATAATATTTAGAGGGATGGTGGTTGAGAAAAATAAATTTTAGACCATTTTGCAAAGTCAAGAGTATATACATATGGATCATTTGTATATATCAAGGGGTAAATTTAAAATTTTCCTTGTGAAAAAAGGCCACGTGTTGGAAAGTCCTTTATCGTTAGTCAAAAAGCGCAAATCTACCTCATTTTTTGGACCAACAAGGGTAGATTAGATCCCAATTATTAATAGATGTCAAATTGAGATCATTATGCAAAATTCAGGGACAAATTTAGATCTTTTCATCCTTTTATAATGACAGTAGGGTCAATTCGTTTAATTTGCCCACGTCTCAACTATTTATATGGCATATATTATGTCATCAAAATTAAAATATTCTATCCCTTAAAACTTAGATAACAAAAAAGAAATCACCAAATATATTTTTATTTCTGCTAAAATTTAAACCAAGACAACTAAGGCCAACTTTGTAGATTCCCTAACCACTTACTCTTGTCAACACACTTTTCAAAGGTTTGGAATCCAAAAACTATTCTAATCAAATTGGCAAACAATATGATGCAAAAATGTATTCATATGTTTTATGTGCTAACCTTTAAAAGATTCCAAATCCAATTCACATGACAATTTCTAAATTCTAATCTAAAGATCTAATCTTTGTCTATTCTTTTGGAATTTTGTGGGTCCAGTGACATATCACATATGTACCAAGTTTTTGAAATGATGTTGAATTAAAAAAAAAATTAAAAAAAAATCTATTTATCTTTCTTTCTTTCTGTCGAGATTGAATCTTAAGATTTCTAAATAACAATAATAATACTTTCTCCATTTCTAAATACTTATCATCTTTACTTAAATCATAATATTAGTTATTTTAGAAATCAAAAAATAGAATTAATTATTTGTTTATATTTATATTTTTAATCATAAACATGAAAAGATATTAATGTGTTGTAAAAGAGAAAAATATTAAATTAAAATAAGTAATAAGTAAGAATCTTTTAATTAAATTATTCTTTAATTAATATTTTTATTAAAAGATGATAAAAAATAATAAGAAAAAAGACAAAATGATAATGCCGCCAAATAATTTGGGTATTGGAATACCTAGGGATTGAGATCGATAAAATATAAATTTAGAATGTGTCTCATTCTCATATTTATGGTCTATTTCATAAGTGACACCTTCTTTAGTTAAATTTTTAGGGATCCTTTTGCGTGAGGTATAACGTATAATATTTTTGGGATAAAATATAAAATTATTTTATTTTATATTAGATTAAAGGTATTTGTTAGTTTCAAAATTATTTATCTTATTATTTATACTATAATGATGGAATAAATTATTTTATATACATAGTGGGATAATTAATCTCAAAGTAGCTAATTTCGAGATTAATTATTTTAAAATAACTTGTTCCTGACCAAACGATTTTTTAATATAATATTAAGGAATAAATTTGGAATTTTTTTCCCGAAAAAATTGATACGCAAAGTTCACCCATTTTACGCTAAAGTTCTTTAATCAAGAACAAACAATAAGATAATTTATGTATTAATATATTAAAAATGTGACCGAGGACAAAAGTTAATTTAATTTAGATATTTAGTCAAGTTTCTGAAAAAGAAGTGAATTTTAATATCAGTGGGTCGAAAAAACTACAATGTCCTTAGAAACAAAAGGAAAAAGAAAAAGAATCTAAAAATCTTTTTTTTTTAAATCAAAAAGTCATATTACCTAACTATTCCAACAATAGAGAAAAAACCAATATTATGCATTATTGAAAATACGTTTTTAATTAATATGGGTTGTGGTGAAGTGGTAAGTACTCATTCATCCATAACTAGAAATCCTGAGTTTGAGTACCTCCTGAATATGGAGTCGCCTTTGTTAAGGAACGATTGACCTCCCAATGTGAGACTTTTCGACATGAATTTAAATTTAGTATGATCCAATATAAATGTTCGATACCGAATAGAAAACAAAAGAAAAAACACATTGGTATTTTTTCTAGAGCACATACGGTTACAAGACATGGTCATGAAGAATTCTTGGCTTTAAAACCACACAAATGTTGGAAAATAGTGGTAAAGATCGGGTTCGAATCCTACTAAATACAGAGTCATTTTTATTAAGGATTGCTTTAGTTTTTAATGTAGAACTTCCTAGTACGAATCCAAATGCCATTGAACTCAATCTCTAATGAAGTACATCACACCGAGTGAAAAACAAATTTCTTTTAGATAAATTAACACGTAAATTTTGTCTTTTTAGATCAAATTACAACGAAATAAATTCATTCAATAACGTAACTTTCACAACAATCAAAATTTAATCTTCTATGTTTGTAAATTGAAAAAAGGTAGGAGGTCAATCAAAAAAAAATGTTAATTAATAAAAAATCTAACATAAAAGTTTATTGCAATTTATAATAATGCACAATTTAGTGTAGAGTATCGATGTAATCTTTTGTCTAACCACAGCTGGATAGAATCGATATTTAATTTGTTCAACTGAATCTAATATTTTTAGCACAGAACGTGTAGATAAATATATTTGTGTGAATTTTATTAATATTTTAATAAATGTTAAATTTTGAATGTATAATTTTAAAAGTAAAATAAATTTAAATATTAAAATTCTTAAAAGTTGAATCCATTAAATTTAAATCTTGGATTTGATTGTGCTTTATTCTTTATTTTACAAGGAGAAAAAAAATATGTTTATTGTCTATGGGACACATACGAAAATTACATCATTACACAAATTAAAGTGAAAATTTCATGCTTCTAAATTTTCATTTTCATGTAAAATACAATATCCCAGTTTTATTTTATAAATTTGTATGGGACACATGAAAATGATGATGTTTTTGTAACATAAAAGAGTAAAATCTGGGCCCTCAAAAGTTTGGTGGTATATAAAATTGTATTGAAAAAGTTTATTTAAAACAAGTATAAAAACCAGTGACGAAGCTAGAATTTGTTAAGGGTGTTTAAAATTTTAGTATATATTTCTAAAAAATTATTTTTGACTTATATACATAATATACGAAGGGTGTTCAACTGATCATCCTTGGATGAATGTAACTACGCCACTGATTAAGCAACCATGAATGATTATTCCTTTTTTTTAAAAAAAAATACTTAGGCATGCAGGGACTAATTATGGTAAATCACTTGCCTTTGTTTTTTTGAAGAAAAAAATATTCTCAATGTTTACCTCGACTTATGTGAACCTCGACTAATTTACTTACCAGATTCATAGACAACGCTTTGTGAGGCGATAGGGTTCGAACACAATGAGCTCTTACCCTCTCTAGTGCCCCCTTGTAGGGGACTTGGGCCTGTTCCGCTACTAAGAACGCTTTTTCAAATCATAATTCGGATGATAAAGTGACTTGATTATAAGGTTGGATTATTCCGACTCACTCGTCGTTTCTAGGGGAGTCTTCTAAGTGTCTTTACCTCTATTTATTGATATGCTTAAACTCAACAAATAATTTCATTTGAACTGGAGTCACGATTGGATCGCCTAAGCGCAAGAAGGGTCTAAGAGATCAAACGCACGACCGACTATAGCAATGATATTGTGATAATTGAGTTTCAACCGTCACTTGTCATGAGGTCTGTTGACATGAACTCGCATTTAGGCCCGCCGCGAGCTCGAAAAAGAATTTCATTTTTTTCTTCAAAATAAGCAAAAAAGGACCAAGCTCAGTATTTAGGCCCAAATTCTATTCAGCCTCAGGCTCAGCATTATCGGGCTTCCAGATTTCTGGGCCTATAAATGATTTTGGTTATTATAGGCCCATCTTTTCAAATAAATATTGAATTTGGGCTACCCTATGTCATTTTTTTTTTGGGCTAAAGGTGAGGCCCATGCCTCTTTTATTAACAAAAAAAACCCTACCAAATGTCATATGCTCCTTCTGTTTTAATTTATTTGTCTCATTATGACTTTATATAAGTTTATGTGCCTATTTGTGCACACTCAAAGTTAGAGGGCATAGATGCCAATTGAGGTTGAGTTAAAGGGCACGTCTATGTATTATTGCCAACAAAGAAAAAGACATTCTTCTCTACATGAATGAAAAATGAAAGTAAAACAAACAAATTAAAACGGAGGACGTATTAAAGATGAGCTCTTTTATGTCAATCATTCACACACTTGTCATACAGTGCCAATTTTTCTATTCAATTTAGCAAATTGGACAACTTAGATTGGTATAGTGTGTAAGGCCTATAAGATAGTAATTAAGCGTTTAGGCCCAATTAAGTTGGATTTGCTTCAAATGTAGTTTTTTTAGGCTTAGCTATTGGATAAAATTCACAAATAGTCACTTTTCAATTAATGTAATTAAAAATAGCCATTGTTATAAAATTTTAGATTTCACGGATAAAACATCAAGATGTTGTCATGAAATTTTACTGATAAAATTTGTTCTCTGATAGTGATTATTTTTTAAAAATAGGGTCGTGATATTATAGTGAACATTATTTCTATCGTTTTTAGAGTAAGCTCTATAGACGAGTGAACTCAAGATCTAAAACTATTGAAATAATGGTGATGATCTTATTACATGTATGCTTTTCTCTTTTGAGTATATAGCCTTTACATTTTTTCCATCTATCACATCTATCAATATTTTGTATTTTTGATAGACAGAATCTGTTGTATAGCTACTCTATACTTTAGACGTTGTTGTACCGGTGACACCAAGTTCGAATTAGTTTTTTTGTATGTTTTGTCTTCTTGGTCACTTTAAGGCCATTTTTATATATTTAATACAGTTGGTATGTATATATGTTATTGGTCTTATCTCGCTTATAGTTATATCTTCCACTTTCTTTATATGTATGCAAATTTGGATTCATAATGGCAAATAAAAATGAACGGAGGGAGCATAAGCCATTATACTTATAGGGATATGTATTGAAAATAATCAACTACTTAATAATAAGGGTAAAATAAATATAAAATAATAACTTATCCTTTAATTTTTTAAACTGAACAAATAAAAATAAATATATATTTTAAACTTTGATGGGGATTACAATGTTGTCTTTTCATGAAACTTTGGAAATATTCTTTCTTAGAACAACAAGAAGAAGTATCCAAATGTTTTTCTTCCTTTAAGCTTAATACTTAGGAGAAAAGATCAAAATAAAAGGCTATAATTTAGAAAATCTATTTCATGAGCAATTAAGTTGAGATTACTTTTCATCGAATGACCATTTAAGTCCTTTTTCCTTTGAGAAATCCATTTCATGGGTCATTCGATTGAGATTATTTTTTACCAAATTGCCATTTGAGTCCTTCCCCTTAATACTTATCCATAAGAAGAAAATATCTTCCCAACTTTCTTATATATGAAATGAAATTCAAGTATCTTTCAAGATTTTGACAGCTATACTTAAATCAAAAGTTAGTTTGACTTCATAGCTATTTAGCCATTATTTTCCACAAATTAAGTTGCATCCACTTAGCAACTAACAGAATAAGAGCCTGTTTGGATAATCTTATTTTAAGTTGGAAATTTTAGTTTTTAGTTTTTTTTTTTGCTATTTTGGCTTAAAATTAAGCGTCTAGAAGCACTTTTTTGCTTTACCCAAACACTATAAATAGCTTAAAAGCTATTTTAACTTAAAAAGCATTTAAAATAAGTCAATCCAAACGGGCTCTAAGTCCAAGAATAAACAGAGAAGGTGGTGAATTTTCCACTTTTATACTGTGAGCCTACTTATAAATAGCTAGTGACCTCTATCTTAGATATTATGGGATTTAAATTTTACTTTTATAAAAATAATAAATAATAAAATTTAAATAATGTTTTAAACTATGAACAATAACATTAATAATAATATATTTAGTATAATTTCATAAGTAAAGTATGTAAAAAATGAAATGTACACAAATTTTATAGTCTGTTTGATCAAACTTCTAAAATTTATTTATTTTAAAAAAATATTTTTTTCAAAAAATTGGAATGTAACAGCTCATGGAAAATATTATACTACTATAAGTAATTTTTAGTAAGAAGGTACCTTCATGTGAGTGAAACTCCAAGCCAAAGTAAAACTTCAAACAGTTTTTTCTGAAGTTTGAGACTATCCAGTCAAACAAATGTCTGGAGTTTGAGATTTTCATGTTAAACTTCAGACAAATCTTATTTAGGCCATAACTTTAATAAAAATGTCTGAAGTTAAATCTTGTTACAATCATAATTTTAGTAAAGGATATCTGAAATTGCGCTTGGCAAGTCATTATATATCTGAAATCTTGCCAAAGCCACAACATCAGGCAAAAGTGGCCAAAGTTGGCCTTGTCAAGTTCATAAGTCTAGTTAAAAATGTCTAAAGTTTGTCTTGACAAGCCACACCAAACTTTAGGCAAATATGTCTGATGCTTGGCTTTTACAAGGCCACACTTCAGACAAAAATATCTAAAGCCGGGCACGAATTTTCAACTTCAGTCGCGTACGTCTGAAATTGTTCCTAAAGAGAGTAAATATATATACAAAAAAAAAGATTAACTTCAGATATAAATTAAATGACATCCCAAAAGCAGGTATTTGTGCACTTCACTCAGGCCCTTCTCAGGTTCCATGTGTGCCTCACCTGTTGATCGAGCTTCATGTGACCCCAATCTTCTTCTTCCAGACTTATCATAAAGTACATATAGTATTTAATCTACTCATCGTCATAATTTTTAAGCTCTTTTTTCACAATAACCATCATCTTGATTTTCAATTAAAGCTCAACAACATAGTCTTGCATATCCTTAGCTTCTATAACTCCATCCATATTGTAAATCTTAATATAGTATATATTAATAGTCAAATACATATTCAGCTTATGAGTTTTAATTTTTAATAAAAATAAATGAGACATAAAGTTCTTCCTATACATGCATTTTGAAACTTTTACTGTTAAAAAGTGGAAAGAATGTGTTAGTGATAATATCTAAATGTCACTCATGATTATCTTCCACTTATCTTTGAGAACATTCCAAAATTACTCACATCATAGAATTGTTATTTTGAGTATCACCACTTTTGATACATTTTTCAATTGTATACATGAGTTTAAAATCAACTTTGTACTTCCACCTCCCAATTGACTAGAAAATTGAAAAGACACAACAACAACTGATAAAGACTAAGACCAAGACCAAGACATGGCAAAATATTAAATTTCATTAGTGGCATAATTGCTAGCTGTGTGCTCATCTAAAATACTACACAACATAATGGAAAACCAGCTATATATAACTTAACTAGCCCACAATATATTTGATGGGACCTAATAGTTAACATTAGAAAACTTTATCCTTATCCCCTTTGCACCAAAAAAGTGAAACCATCACTATCTTTATTGCTTGTGCACTGGACACACATTGTCATTAGGCTACCAATATATTCGGCGGTGAATTCAGGATTTTCACTAAGAGGTCAGGGTTGCCTGAGGCCTTGAGAGACAGGATGCTTGCTCTTGAAGATGAAGTAAACATGGTCATGTTTCAAAAAATAAAAAAATATTATTTAAGATTTGAATTTGGGACCTCAAGATAAATTTTGAAGCTCCTCAACCACTAAAGCAACTTCTAATCGTGTGTTCATGAGGTTCAAAATCTACATATACACATAAAATAGGTTTAATATTTTGCGAACTATAAATTTCAAATTTCAAATTTCGAAATCAATCTCTCTATCGAATGGTATATTCAAGGGTAGATCTAGCTAGAGTATAGCGAGGAGGTTCATCCAAATCCCCTCTGCAAGAAATTATACTATATGTATAAAGTATAATTAAACACAATGAAAAAAATATATTTAAAATCTATAAATACATAGTGTGTTGGTTTTGCAAAATTGGACAAGTTGGAAGGGATAATTCATAATTATGCATTCTCCCTTATCATTACATTGTTTATTTCTTTTTTCCTTTATGGAATATTATAGGGGCCTCCTTCAACTACCAATGATATGGGACACTAAACCCTACTACCTTTTCACTCGCATTTGTTTAGTTTCTCAAAATTTAAAAATCGAAAAATCGTCTGCGTATACATTATCTTTTACACAGATTTTACTTGTAAAAGAATTTTTTTTTTTTAATGATATTGATGAATTTCGTCATAAATTCGTCACAATTTTGTGACAAACTTATCTGCATAAAATATACCGTCACAAATTTGTGTTTTTCTTGTAGTGTGCATGCATCAATTTGAGGAGATCATTTTATAATTTATGACAAATATTCTTTAAATTATATAATCTTTTTTATATATATTTATATAAAAGATTGATAAGTAGAAGACATGTAAATTTTGAAGGATTATTTTCTTTTATTTAAATTGCAAGATGAAATCATTTTCCTAAACACTTTCTTTGGTCCTTAAAGGATAACAATTACGTTCATCATGCTCTTTTAAATTATTGGCAAACTTATCTTATAAGATTAGAGTTTTATTAGTCGACTTGATAATCCCTTTTATTGGATTATGATCCTAAATAGGAAAAAGTAGGCGTTTGGGCAGTTCAGATTAAATATTAAAATTTTAGTTTAAAATTTGTGTAAACAACATAAAACACAGTAGTTTGGTCCCTAATTACGTTTTATCCCACTATTTTAAAATATTACATTTTTCCCGGTAGTTTAAAAAAGGAAAAGCGTGTATCCTTTGTATTTTCGTGTATCCTGGATACATATAACCTCTTCATTAATGGTAAATCTGTTTCTATTATGGCGCTTTAAAAGGAAATAAAATATTTACAATTAATGAGGAGTAAATCATTAATTGTAAATCTATTACTATTAGGGCGCTTTAACTGGGAAATAACAGATTTACAATTAATGAGGAGTAAATCTGTAGTATCCTCATCTCCACAAACAACTGGAGAATTCAAATTTCAATTTAAAATTACTTGGATACACATCAAACCAGCAAGTAACTCCATTATACATGATACATGTAATAATAGATTTCAAATATCTAAGGATACACATTTAAACAACAAACAACAATAGGTATACTTGGATACACTGTTAACACTGTATCCAAGATTATAAGCTTGGATACATTATAACAGTGTTAAGGATACTTCCCAATATCTAAGGATACCCATCTAAACAGCAAATAGATATAGGTATACTTGGATACATGTTAATATTGAATACAAGTTTGTAAGCTTGGATACATTGTAACAGTGTTAAGGATACATGTTACCAACATCTCAAATAGCAGGTTGCAGTAGTATTGGGATACATGTTAACATGAATTAATCTTGGATACATGTAACACAAGATTTGCTTACAATGTTATCCCTGGATACGTATTGCTTTGTTTTGATTTGAAACTTTAAATTTACAAAAGTTACACATGTACAACTCAGATAGATATATGTATACTTGGATACATGGAAAATAACACTGGATACATGGTAACAAGTTGGTAACACTGGAAAATAACATCTGGGTTTGAGTCCCTTGTTCTTGATTTCAAATTTTTGTGCAATTCATTCATTTTGACTTGATCGTTTCTAAATTTGGATCTATTTTCAGCAAAGTCTTCTTCTTCAAAGTCTCTAACAGCCGGAACAAAGGTCGGAGAAGGCACTTCATTGTTCTCCATTTGAGATATACCTAAATCAAATGAAGGCCATTGTTGGTTACTTGGTATTATCAAATTATCTGATTCGTTATCCATGAAGGCAATCGTTGATAACAACAAGGCATTATTGAAAGTAAGCCTTACATCGGCTGCAAATTCAAAAGGGGTAGGGTAAAAATTCTTAGCCAAATTCAATTTCACCGTCCCCAAATTCATAGGTCGCTTAATAATCTGGTGGTAATCGTGAAGACCCAAGGCCTCAGCATCAACAGGGGTATTGAAAATCCACCCATTTTTATGCTTCATCAGCTTCCCCAAAATCTGCCTACAATCCTTCATCAAATTTTCCATTCCGATGGCCTTAACACCACCACCAGGATTATCACAATCCTTCACAAGGCATTATTGAAAGTGGAGGAAGATCGTGTGGAAGATGGAGCCTTGGTTGAAGGCGTGATTTGGGGAAAACGATTATAGAGAGAGAACAACCGTTGCCTTTAGATACAAGTTGAGTGATTTTAGGTCCTTTTTTAGGGATTGTGGTGGATACAGTTTTTTAACCATGTAATTTCAATTTAATGGGATAAATGTAATTATTTTAAAGTATTGGGATATTTAGTAATTAGGGTAAGGATGTTTGATTATTTATGTAGTTTTTCCTTAAAATTTTCAATTACTAGATTCAAATCGGGGAAAATAGGGATTTAGCCCATTACAAATTTGTTTTTAGTTTTATGACCTTTTTACAAGAGATCTTCATTTTTTACACATAAGAGATTTTTTATTTTTACACATAAGAGATCTGAAAAGATCACTTACTTAATTTTGAATTGTAAGTGGCCTTTTTATCTCATTTCCTCATTCAAAAAATTACAATTCTAATTCAATTAAAATAATTTTCAATTTGTGTTTTTCAAAATTTTATTTTAGTTAATCGGTTTGATTATTTCAGATACTCAACTTTTTGAACCTATACCAACTTCTTGATCTTCTTCTTACAAAATGATATCCAAATAAAGTATTAATGTAAAATTATCTTACTAATTCTTCATTCACTATCGTCATCCAAATAAAATATTCATGCGATCAATAAAATTATTATTAACAATCAAAAATAACATTTCTTTTTCAAACAAGATAGAAATAAAGTTTGTGTACAGGCATTCACCTAGCAATAGGGGGTGGTACAAATATCATTATTTGTATACTTAGTATATGGATTTAATGTATAATTCGTACAAATAATTCGTATACTCGTATATGGATTTAATGTATAATTCGTACAGATAAAATATAAGTGTGAAGATTTTGAATTTTTGAATATTTGGAAGATTTTGAAAATGCACAAGAAAATGGATGGACAAAGGTGCAAATTTTATCAGACGCAAAAAATATGGTGGATATGATTCTGAAGAAGAGTGTAGTTTCATGGGAGATAGAGACTACGTGTGAAGATATTTGAAAGATTATGAGTCTATTTGAAGATATTCAGATTATTGATATTCCTAAATCTTGAAACGTGTTAGCGCATAATCTAGCTAAATTTTCTATTTTATTAGTAGCCAAATTTGTTTGTGTTTTCTGTTTTCCTAGTTGGATTGTAAATGATGTTACTGCATTGTTTAATTCTTTAAGACCATTTCTGAATTAATAGAGCAAAATTATTCGTTATTAACAAAAAAAGAATATTTGGAAGATCAAATATCTAAATTTAAAATTCAAATAGTGTTATATAAATTGAAACGGAGGAATATTATTTTATTATATTTTTTTTATTGTTATTGCTTATTATATTCACTGCGTCATCGTAGATAACCTTATCTTTTGTAGGCCATCCATCGGACGTAATGTCCAACTGAATTTCTTAAAGTAGTCAATATAAAAGTGACATTACTATTTAGTTCGTCCGTTTCTTTTTAGTTGTTATAGTTTTTACTTTGAGAGTTAAATAATATGAAGTTTGATCAATATTTTAACATGTATTTTTTTTATCATATTGATGTAAAAAAATTTATAATTTATAGTACTTTTCGTATAGTTTTTGAATATCTAAATTTTAATTTTAAAATATTAAGTTAGTCTAATCTAATTGAGATTTGAAAATTAATCAAATTGATTCTCGAAAAGCGCAACATGACAACTAAAAAGAAACGGAAAAATATTATTTATTATATGGGCCCACTAGTTTTTGGATTACGTTATCTCTTAGTGGGCTTGGCCCTTTGCTTTTTGCCTATTTCCAGCTTTGGACCGAATCCCGGGGGCCCACAATAAATAAAGAACACGCATACACGATGTCGATCTTCGTAAAATTTAGCGGGCGTTTGGCCATGCTTCATTGTGAAATTTGAAAAAAAAAAGTTTTTATTTTTAAAGTAAAAAGTTATATTTGAAAATTGAAGTTGTATATAACTATGAATACAAATTGAAATAGTTTTTGAATTTTTGTGAGTAATTTGAGATGAATACAGCTTTTTGTTGTTTTTCAAATTCTTGAAAATTCTGAAATTCAACTTCAAATTGAATTCCAGATTTTTTCAAAAAATTTTATGGTCAAACGTGATTTTTGGAGTTTAACTCCAAAAAAAAAAAGTGAAAAGTTTCATGGTCAAATGCCTACTTAATATTTTTACTATGTATTCTATTTGAACAATGTTATTTAATTTGTACTTTTAAAAAAAAAATCATATCTATTTGCTTTGAAATAAATTTAAATATATTATGTTTGAAATTATATATGGCCGAAGCTGACATTATTGTCAGAAGTTCAAACATAAATAGTTGAACTTCAGTGTTATGTGCATGCATGGAGGTAAAAATAATTGATTTCAATTATATATGAATGAAATTCAGACAAATATGATTAAATTTATATGAATGAATTTCAATAAAAAAAATGACTAAATTTTAGTTATATGTATATGAACTATGAAGTTCAAGAAAAAATTGACCGAACTTTAATCATTCGTGCATACCTAATTTTACTCATATAAAACTTCAAGCATTTCATGTTTTAAGTGAATAGACTTTTAAATTTTTAGGTACTATAAATATGACTTTAATGATGATCATAGAAATAGATAACTATGCACTTTGGCCTTGATCTTCCTACTTTTAAGTATATTTGGGTGGTTTCTTCTATGTTTTTTTTTTTTGGAAACAAAGAGCTAACATTTCACAATCGGATTATAATTACATCCAATATGAAATAGATAATATCAAGATTTTGGGTAGAAAATTTATACCAATATTCAGAGTGGTAGTTAGAACATTTTTGTTGAATAAGATAAAGTGTTGGCCAGTTAAAAATTCTCATGTTCAGAAGATGTAAGTCACAAAAATAAGGATATCCAGGACAAGGTGGAGTGATCTTCGTGGCGAATAAGATGAGAGAAGCGAGATTGAGATGGTTTGAACATGTTAAGAGAAGATGCAGACTTCCCTGAGGAGGTGAAAAAGTTGGATATAGAAGGTACAAAGAGAGGTAGAGGTAGGCCGAAAAAATATTGAAGAGGGGTGATTAGACATGACATGACGCAACTTCGTATTACCGAGGCCATGACCTTAGATAGAAAGGTGTGGAAGTCGTGTATTAAGGTAGAAGGTTAGTAAATAAAAACGTGTCACATTCGAACACTTTATTTTTTATTTGTGGAATTGAAAAAGCAGCCCACAACCTAAAGAAGGCAAAATATTCCTCACATGATATACATTATATATACATCCACAAACTTCATTTTCAAGAACCTTATCTTGATTCTTTGAATTTCATTTTTTTCATTCACATTCCTTTGCCCATAAAATAGCTATATAGCTAATATTAAGTAGATTGCTTTGGTGTTGCCTATTCATTTAAGATTGTGACACTTCCTCAGCCAACCATTTTTTTTGGCTTTCATTAAGAAATATGGCACTTTCTTGCATAAAAATTTGTACTATCTATTTATATATATGGCTTCTACTTATTGCCAAAGGCCACTGTTTTGTATTTATAGGAAATAATAACCCATTTGTTGCCAAATACAACTTATCGTCCCGCCTATCTCAATTTATGTAACACATTTTTTTTATATAAAAATTTATTTCTACCACAAACTTTCGGGAAAAAAAATCTTACATTAAGCTTCGGGACATAAACTTGAATGATTTTTTTCTTTTTGAAAAGAAAAGCTTAAGTTGAAGTTAAAAAGTAAAAATATTATTTGAAAGTATATGTATTTCACTTGGAAAAAACTGAAGTTTTGTAATCAGTTTTTTTTTTTAAACTTGAAAAACTCATCTTTAATAACTAACCAAAAAATTATTCTAACGTATAACCGAATAATATTTGAAAATATATTTTTTGAAAAAAGAGAGAATGAAAGTCATATTCAAAAAAGGTTTTAAACTTTGTGTCAAGTTAAATATACCAGATAAATCGAAACCAAGGAGTACGAGTTAATTATTTCCACATATACCTTTAAATGCTACTTAACTTCACGTCGACCTTTTAATTTCTTAAAACAAAATTTATATAATAGATAGAAATGATATAAAATATTACTAGTATAGTTGCAAATTATTATAATTAGAGAAACTCAACTAGTTGGGTTACCAAAATCTTTGACACTTGAAATAATAATAATATCATCTCTATTTAAATTAGAAAGCAATACTATAATGAAGGAAATTTGAGCAGAGTTGAAGTTGTTAAAAAATAGGTTTGAAAATGTTAAAATTATGATTAAAAAATTCCTCCATGAACACCCCCCCCCACCCCCCCTTGTTGGTGCTTATGTTAGTGTATTTTTGGTAAGAAATAAGTGAATTGTAAGCGTTGAGATAGGACAAGTATTGATAAATTGAATTTCCTAATAAATAAACAATGTCAATTATATCAATGCAAGTTTAATGGTATTAGGCTGTTAGCACATTGTTAGTTGTAAATTGTAATTGTGTACTCTCTTAACTTGTTATACTATGGGTTGTAGCAGTTTGTTTTCTACTGACGCTGTGTCTATCGTGGATATGAAGTCAGAATTTTCACTAAAGAGATCTAAAATAGAAAAAAAGTAAAAATAATAGTTTTTATGTTTTTTTTACCTTCTTAGAAACTTCTACCCTTTTTGCTTCTTTGGTGACTCGAACTCACAAAAGCTCTCTTTAGAAACTCTCACCTCTTTTGTGAACTCACAACCTTTGAGTTGGAAGTGAAAGGTGTTTACTATCCGAGTAACTCCGTGTTGTCTCTTGCCTCGACCTTACATAAAATAAAGAAGCTATTTTCGATGAAGATTCTCAATTCGAGAGAACGGAAAATGGCCGGGGGAGATAAAACGCACTTTAACAAAGGCGATTACTTATTCAAAGAGACTCAAAATAAAAAAAAGTACTTACCACAAAAGTAAAAAATATTACCTTACCACTAGTAAGAAACAAGTGAATGGTACCATATGAGATATGACAAGTACTGAGTTCCTTATAAATAAATAATTATACCAATGTAAGTTTAATGGGGCTAAGCTAATTGTTAGCTGTAATTGTGTACTCTCTTAATTTGTTAACTATGGACTGTTTCTTACTTTCCAGCTAACTTAGCAGTTTGTTTTCTAGTGGCACTTTGTGCACACATATTACTGGTTGATTGAAATAGTAAAACTAATACTCATCATTATTTTAGGACCCATTTGGCCAATAAAAATTAAAAACGTATTCACTTTATTTGATATTCACTTTAAAGTTGACAATAAAATTAGAATTGTGTTTGGCCATAATATTTTTAAAAATATTATATACTATTGAGTTCGTGTAGTATTTAAAAATAAAATGAGAAAAAAAATTAAATCCAAAAATAATAAATACACCTCAAAAGATGTTTTTCAAAAAATTAAAAATTGTGAAAATATATTCCAAAATATGTTTTTAATTTTCATGACCAAACATATTCTTGAATAAAGTGAAAACGTATTTCAAAATATTCCTAAAATCTCACCAATAAAATCTAAGTTAACATATTTTTTTTTTGTAAATTAAGTAAATTTATCATTTATTCAATTATAAATTCAATCAAATTTTAAAAATTAACTTAAACCAATTTTTGAGTGAACTTCTAAAAATTACAGATTTAAAATTTCAAGATTTAAATTTTAAAATTTATGACTAAACAGAAACTTAAAAAGCCTATGGCCATTATAATTTCCAATTAAAAAATTAATCTAAACTTCAATTGAGCATTCTTGCAATCATTTAATAGTAAGTTATTTGTTTTTAAAATCAATTTAAATTTAATCATTATATCATTTAATCTAATTCAAGCTTTGTCCAAAAAGTCTCTAAAACTTAAAGTCCAATGTTCATTTTGGTCCCCAATAATTTCCCTAATTGCTGTTCAAGTCCCTGCCAAACAAACTTACCCATCAAAAAATACCTGCATAAGAAAGAAAAACAACAAACACAGTCAGTTCCAGAAACTTCATAAAATAAAAACAGATAATAAATAATTTTGCACAATAAAAATATTTAAACAAAAATAAAAAATACGTATAGTTTATACCTACGTATACGGAAAAATAATACGTAGAGAGTATTCACTACGAACGTATAAGGCCGACGTACGGCCAAATAAAAACACAGACGGCCAAAAAAGGAAACGGAAAACGGTGAATGGCCAAAGGGAACGGAAAACGGCAGCCGGAGATAACGGAAAACGGTGAATAGGCCAAAGAGATGACGGAAAACGGCAGCTGAAGATAACGGAAAACGGTGAACGGCCAAAGAGATGACGGAAAACGGCAGCTGGAGATAACGGAAAACGGCAGCTGGCCAAAGAGAGAACGGAAAACGGTAGCCGGAGAATAAATTCCGATTAATAAACTCAATTAAACTAATTTTAATTTTAATTTGAGCCTTAAGAGATGTATTTTAATGAATAACTGGAAGATTCATTAACAGCAGTGCCAAAATTTGTTTATGTTTATAGTAAAAAAAAAAAATATTTAACTATTTTGAGTCTATACACAGTCGGATCTTAGGGTTTCGGTCACCGGAGTACACAAAAAAAACCGTTCCGTTCCGACCTATTCCACCGCCGCTATTATCGCCTTACGAGTCATCGGCTTTTGACATGACGGAAAGCCGGCTAGGTCTACGCTGGAAATCACCACGGCGGCGTTGTTGATGTGAAGAAGGACGAATCAAAGCAGCTAAAGCTCTTTTCACCAAATCACCTTCAACTGTTCCGATTCTCACAAGCGAGTTCGTCATAGCGGATCGCCTCATATTCAACTGATTCGAACCATACGACGACGCCGTTGAACGGCGAACGGCGGTTGTAGTATTCTTATGTAGACTACATCGGAACGAACCTGGATGTGTAGTCGGAGAGCACGAACAAGTCTTCTTCTGATGATTTCGGTTCTGCACTACGTGGTTCCGGTTCACAGCTGAAATAGACCGGCTCGGTGAAGTCGAACGGTCTAGTGAGAACCGTACCGAAGATGCCGGAGACGCCGACCTCGAATTGTACAAATTCACGCGATTCGGAGACGTCGATCTGTGGAGTATTGCGTGTGAACCGGTAGAAAAACCGGAAGTTGATGAAGCAAAAGACGTCGTCGACGTCCTCTGGCTCGGTGAATAGAATCTTCCGGCCGGTGAAAGTGAACGGATTACCGGTCCGCTTGACCTTCTAGTAGAAGCCGCCATTGTTGTTGTCAGAGGAATATAGAAGAGAGAGAAAATAAATCGGAGTTTTTGTTTCCTAAACCGGAGTTTTTTTTTCAGACCCGGTTTGGGCTATTTGGTTTGGCAAACCTTAGCACCACTCGAGGTATCTATTTATAGGAGTCCAATTTTTTCCTTTTCCTTTTGGGTTGGGATATTTTACTGTTAATTGCGTGTGCGATCCCTTGAATTTCTTGGAAATGTGTTTTGTGGTCCAAAATGCATTTAATTATGATAATAATAATTAATAATTAAGCTAATACTTGATTGTTAAGTAATGATTAATACCCTAAGGCACATCATGTCAATTCACTCAATAGATATTTCCTTCTAACAATTTGTTCTTCTAACAATTTGTATTACTACTATTTGTTATGCTCAAAATAAAGATATTATAGGTAAATACTTGAAATATAAAAGGATGTAACTTATTGAAATTATTCTTTTATATAAAAATTACAGGAAAAAAACACATATTAGCATAATTTCACAAGTAAAATATGAGAAAAGTAGAATATATGTAGACTTTAGCTTTACTTTTATGGTCAAGAGGTTGTTTTCTATAAAAAAAAAAATGTTTTTGAACTAGGATTACAAAAATAATATGACAGTAAAATAGCATGATATAAAGAAAACGAGACAAGATATAGTAATACACATTCACAAATAACAACTAAAAGTCCATTATCTCTCTCACATAAAGTACGATAACACTCAACTACTTACTATTCTTGATTCTACTTAATCATCAACCTTCAATTTTTATGAGATAAATTTTTTAGACAAAATATGATGTAAGTAGAAATATGATGTAAGTTCGGATTACTAAGAAAATAATCCTATTTTCTTAGTAATCGGAACTTACATCATATTTTGTTTAATTATCACTCTTAATTTTTATTCAATCTATTCTATCTCGTCTAACTTCTATTACAACTGATCTCTCACACTTCCTTTAAACGTATTTGCACATCTTCTCTTCATATGTCCGAACAAACTGATATAGTTATTCCCCTTCATAAATAGGTAATAGAGAAAAAAATATCTCAATCTCTAGGGACACCAACTGTAAATTAAGAAAAGTATAGATGGGTGAGGATGCAAATAAGACATTTTCAATTCCTTGGGATTCAATTTCTTGACTTTGGTGGGCAAATAAATAGAGAAACAAAATTTAACCATAGTTTAGAAAAATAACAGGATCTAGAAATTGGGAAACAAGGGGCTGTTTTGGGATATTAAACAAAAAGCAAAACAAAACGACAAGGGAACTTGCCGTTTGGTTAACGGCCACTGTTATGGTGGGGACACTAAAAGACTGCCACGTACCCTTATCAACTTTAGTGACTCACTCCCCATAGATACCACGTATACATGTTTCCTATTTTTCAAAAATATTGTTTTATGTCTATTTCAAGTACTCTTTCTGTTTCAAATAGTTATCACGTTTTGCTTTTCGAGAATTAATTTTTCTTTACGAATGAGAAGTCTCTCGTTTTAAATATTTAGAGCATAAGTTCAGTGATATTACTCATGAAATAAATGTAAAAATAAGGATTGATAATTAGGTTATTGTTATGAGATAAAGTTTTTAGTATCATGAGATAAGATTATGAGTGAAGATATTTGAAATAAAATAAAAGTAATCTCTGTGATGGTTAATAAGAAGAAAGTGAGGTGAGATGGTTCAGATATGTGAAGAAGAGATATTTAAATATTATGAGAAAATGTGAGGAATTGGCTATAATAGGCTTGAGAAAGGGTAGAGGTAGATCGAAAACGTATTGAAAAAAGGTAATTAAATATGAAAAGAAACAAGTACAGCTTATCGAGAACGTAATCCAAGATAGAAAAATACAAAAATTAAAAATTAGAATAGAAGGTTAATAGGTAGTCACATGCTGTCTAGTTTTCCTTATCAGTGTCACTATTATTTTCTTAATTATTCTACGTACTTTCTTAGATTTCAATTTTATTTTTTACATGTTTTTTTCCTTCTATTGTTATATTGGTTGTTGTTGCTGATATTCTTTACATTTTTTCTATTTATTTGATATGTTTTATTTGAATCGAAGATTTATTATAAATAATCTTTTTACCCTCATACAATAATGTTAAAATTGTGTGTACTCCACCTTTCACATGCGCTCACTTGTAATTTTTTTTCTGAATATATTATTATTATTACTACTATTATATAATATTCATATAGTTGTAAGGGTCTTTTGAAACTTGTAATTTAAACAAGTTAATTTTTTGGTATCGAATATTAATAACAAATAATACATATAACATATATATATCTTGTATACATACTATCTTTAACATCTATTTATGGTTAAATATTATTTTTTTACTTTATTACTTTTAATGATCAATTATTTAGTTAGATATAGACAATCAATATAATATGATTTTTTAAGTATGTCATAACTTATGTGTGGCTATAAGAAGATTTTATTAGAAAATAAAACATTTTTTTAAAGCTAAATGATTTAGTGACTCACTCCCAATAGATTACACATACACATGTTTCTTTTAAGTCCTTTAATTTTAGTTTATATGATTTTTTTTCTAAGTTTGTTAAAAATATTATTTCTAAATTAAAACTATTTAATTTAAATCTCCCCTCTCTACTTTTAAGGGAAGCCTTTATGGCCAGAGAAATGATAAATATAATTCAATGTTAAATGTTTATAAAAGATATGTATTAATATTTATTAATTTAATATAAATATTAGATGTGCAAATAATTTTTCCTACAAGAAAAATACTTTATTGGAAAAAATGGGGAGTAGATCTTGGCTATTTGAATCATATCCAAAGGGCGGTGCTCATGTGGGGTTATATGATGGATGTCCACAAAAAATTGTGACATTTCATACTTCTTTTTCCTAGAATTGTGATGTTCGAATCAGCTTGCACGCATCTTGATTAATTTTATGATATATTGTTCACCTTCTATCAGCAACATAAATAAGGTAACTCTATCTATCAAGGTTAGAACAGATGAAAAAATCACCTAATATATTTATCTTTATTGAGAATTGAACTTGATACCTCATGATGCTCAATCTACGTCAATAATTTAGGAAGACATGACCTTTGGCATATAATTTAGTTTAAACCTCAATAATGTGTGCCTTACCTAAACAATATGTTTTATTCATTTTTGTAATGGTGTTAGGGCACAAGTAGGAGAATAATAATATTTGAGCCATGGATTTTTCCCTAAGAATTTGGGGTTTGTTCAATTAAGTAGGCTTTCGTATTTGAGTTTTTCTAATGTAATGTGCAAAATGCATTTGGGAATGTCAAAACTACTTTATGAAATAATTTTAGGTCTATGGAATAAAAACCTAAGTACATGTTTAATGTGAAAAAAGATATTTTGATTTTTATATTTTTAGCTATGTTTCTGGAAAGTTAAAAGGTGCTTAATGCATGTTTTAAGAAAATGATCATTTTAGAGAGTTAGGCGTTTAATTAAATTTTTAGGATAAAGTGTCTTTAAGAACTAGTAGAAGCTGTTTTATAGAAGATGAAAAAAATAATTAAACAAAAATCAGAAGAAGATTTGGAACCTTCATCAAGCATAAATTTTTTCTCTAATTGGCAAAAATGTTTTTCAAATTGATTAACTGAACACAAAATTTTACTTTCTAAAAGTATTTTTCCACTTTTTCCAAATAAGCATATTTTGGTAAGCTTGGCCAATAAAAACCGTTTATGATTTTATATTTCTCTGCATTGATTTTATTCAACTCGTCTATAGATTTTTCTTGCATGAGGTTGAAATTAAATTAATCTTCAAAAGAATCTCATCTTGAAATTCATTTATATATATATATATATATATATAAGTCTCAAGTTAATTAGTCTATTACATGTGTCACCATACTTTTGTTTCTTTCTTTTTTTTCCTTTTTTACTTGAGCCGAAAATTTATCGAAAACAGTCTCTCTACTTTGTAGGAGTTTTACTCAAACGAGTTGAATAAGCAATCCAAATAAGATCAAATTGAGCTGATCGGGCGAATCAAAATTATCTTCCGATCTGCATGCACACTATCGGTTTCAGATCTATTTTATAGGATTATACTGAGTATATTATTATTATTGTAATCAAAAGCTAAGCACGAGAAATTTAGTGGATTCTTTTTCCAAATGGTATATATTATTCCAAAAGGTATGGATACACTACTTTTTTTTTCAAAATTCGAATAAGTAAAGTCATTGCACATTGTTTTGACATAACATAAAGTATTATTAATATGGAATAATATTCATGCAATCCAAAAGATACGTCCACCATTCCCACTACAATTACTATTTGCTTAGAGGAGACGGCATTCATGAAAAAGCCTATTGAGTTTTAGTTGGCTGATATTCCACGCACACGCCACATTCAATCAAACTCCAAAAATCCCCACATGATATATACTTTAAACTAATAATTGTAACGTTCGGGTCAACTTATATATATAACAATAATATATTTAGTGTAATCTCACACGTGAAGTTTCGAAAGGGTGGTGTGTAAGCATACCTTACGTATCCTTACCTTTTGAAGGTAGAAAGTGAGACTGTTTCCGATAGACTCTTAATTAGTTCAAGTAAAGCATTTCAAAATTGTTTTGAAAAGGAAATATAACAGAAGAAGCCATGTTAGAACTTTTTTCAACATTAACGACATTAAGTTAATTAATACGATAGTTGAAGCAAAGAAAACAACAACTTATACCTACATTGATTAATTTTATGAGGTGCCTACTAACTCAACCTATCAAGGCTCGAACATATAGAAAGTATTTTTTTTTTCCTCCATTGGAAATTTGAATGTGAAATCTCATAATCTTTTATTTACTTCATTAACTACTAGGTTTCATCGTTGAGTGCAATCCCACATGATATTTTCCCTAACATTTCGTCAAACTAATGTCTCCATTTTGTTCTTTTATTTCTTTTAAAAATCATACTCCCTAATAAATTTAAGATTTTAAGTTAGTGAATGTGAGACATTATCATTGACGATAATTTTTAAGGAAATTTAAACCATTTAGGGTTGCATATTTTCTTTTGACTCTAGTTATTTGAGATACGAAATATATTAGCTCGACTAATTTAAATTTACAATATCTAAGGCATATTAAACGGTGAAGCACCTAATTAAAGAATAGAGGGATTCATTCATATTGGCCATATATTCAAAGGAAAATATGCTCCCCTTTTTTGAAAAAATGTCTTTTTATTATACCTAAATATTGAAGAAAAAGGACCACAAAGACCAATAATTGACAAAAAGTTTTACAACCAAATTGCAAAAGAGATTCTTCAAGAATCACTCACATGAAAGACTTCTTAGCTTTTTCTTTGTATTATTTTTTTCTTTTGTATTTCTTATTGCCTTTCACTAATCACTAAAAATAATTAAACTAAATAAAAAAGAAAAATGTGTATTATTATTTTTAATAATAATATTCTCTGCAAAAATAAGTTCTTTTTTTTAAAAAAAATAAAAATAAAAATAAAATTTCTCTAGTGAAAATAGAGAAAACAAATTCCATCGATCATAAGTGACATTCTATATTGGCCATCTAGTTCCAACCATCGAACACACTCCACCTCTACCTCAATCCCATAGACCCCTCTTACCCTTCGTGCCAATCTCAATAGTATTTACATAAATTATCCATAAAATGCTTTGACATAATATCTTCAATATGTTACTCCTTTCGTTTCAATTTATGTGACACCTTTCAGATTTAAAGATTTAAATAAGTTTGTCTTTGACTGTATTTTTTTAAAATATTTTAAATTGTCAATTATTGTGACTTATAGTACTTTTTACGCAGTTTCTGAATATATAAATTTTATTTCAAAAAAATTGAAGATTTTATGCACAAATTCACGGTCAAACTTAAACTGTTTGACTCTCGAGAAATGAAAAGTGCCACATAAATTGAGACAAAGAAAGTATCAAATATCAGAAGATAAGTAAAAAGAATAATTACTATTTCTTTTTAATACCAAACACAACCTAAGTGTAATTTGGTTTAGAATATTCAAGAAAGGAAACAACCAAGTCTATCAAAACTAGAAGGCCAAAATTGAGTGAGTTGAAGGGTGGGCTTGATTGATAGTTGACCAAGTCTAGTCAACAATTGAAGCATAATTAATTAGCTTTGAAGAGGCAAATTATTGACATTGCAACTTCCTAGTTGTACATAAAATATGCTCATTTCCATTTTAGAATTTATAATATTAATTTTGAGTTTTGACTTTCTTTTTGGGTTGTGAGAACCTTCATATCCTCCTTTGAAATTGGGAGAATATATATGGAAACATTTCATAAGAGCGCTATTTAGCATTTGTTTTAAGAATATATAGTGATTTATTTTTCCAAAACATAGTAATATTTTTCTTTCGTAACGTAGCAAAATATCTAATTCTAATTGAAATTGCGGAGATACATTGTCTAATTTTAACTGTATGTGTATGTATATGTTTTCAAAGTAAAGTTAAATGTATGTGAAGACATCAACTGTATGTGTGACCGACTAAATCTAATATATGTGTTTTCAAATACTATGTGCAGGCCAATTATATATGAAAAATATGTTTAGTGTGTGTTGTATGTTTGTCATACATATATGTCAGATATTTATTATCGTAAAATTTTTAAATATACAAATACATATATATATTTTATATATTTGCTATAAAAACATTCGCTATATTTTACCACTATAAATGATGATAAAGATATTAAAATCGCTACATCAAATAATTTTCTCACTATATAATACCACATAATTTAACGTGCTTAGGAGAATAACTTTATGCCTATGGTACATAGAAAATCGATTTTTAAATACTTTTTGATTCTTTTTATAGTATCAATGAGAAGACCTCATGAATAAAGTTTGTATTCCTAATGCCAAATCTTTTATATACCATCTCTTTTATTTTACGTAACATTTTTTTTAGCTTGATTCGAAAAAACAAATTGATCAATGATGGAAAAATTAACTCGTGTTTAAAACTATGATCAAACAAGAGCTTAGTATTTAAAACTAGATAAATGGCAAGTGTAGAGTAGACGGCACAATAAAAAATTTTACTCGCAGCATTCTGTCATTTACGTCAAATCAATAAATGCACCAGTTCCTGTCACTACATCATATAGACAATGGTGGAGTCACATGCAATTGAGGGGTATCGATTCGTCGAAAAATTACACTATGTAGCTAGGTGATTTTTTTATATGTATATATATTACGTATTGACACTGTTTGACTTTTTCATAAATTTATTTTTTTATATTTTGACACCTCTTAGTAAAAATTTTGGCTCCGTAACTGCATATAGAGCAGCTCTTCTGGCCCGGTGCTAATTAGCTTTACAGTCTTCAGAGGTCACACTCACACAAGCTTAGTTCACATGCATTGCCAGACCATCTCAGTTTTTTTTTTTTTTTTTAAATTAAAATTTTTATTATTATTTTATCAATAAAGTATACTGATCTTTTATTTTTCAATTATTAGTATATTAATTTTAATTATCTAAATTTGTTGGAGAACATCTTAAATAGGTATCACAGCAATTGCGACTATAAACAAGCTTATGACTATGAGCGATTCTTTATGTTCTCTCAGGATCCCTACTTAATTACTCGACCTGAAAATTAGCTCATGAAGCAAGAATTTTTTAAGAGAATATTTGTATGAATATTATAATGATTTTGTGTAAAATTAATCTAACTTCAGTGATTTTTTTGTTGATAAAATAATTTACTATTACTTTAGTTCATGAGTGACCTAAAAATCATATAAATTTTGTTAATGGTCTCATATAATTATGTTACTTTTCATCAAAATCATATAACTATGAACTTTAAGAAAAAAATCACAAATTTTTTACCTTCTAACACAAAAATCATAATTATCAAAAATTCAACCTTGCGATGAGTGATAATTTCTTATTCTATATTTCAATCTTTTCTTTTAATCCTAACCTAGTAGCTAGCTTTTGGTTCATAAGTACATATAATATACTTTTAATTAGATATAACAAATAAATTGTGATAAAATCTTGAAATCAAACATATAGTAATACTTAAATATTGAATCTGCCTCCTTCCTTTTGCGTAGAAGAACTTGTTTGTTGACCATACTTGCTCCTAGCTATTTTATTAATAAGTACTCTCTCAATATATGTGTTTTAATTGCTATAGTATTTGAACAGTTAAATGATATTTTTAAATAATTTAAATTATTAATTTTTTTAAAAAGATAAAAAATTGTAGTCAAATTCATACAAAAAAAAATTGATCCATTATACTCTAAATTAAATCACATAAATTAAAATGGAGCGATATATATAAAATGCATAATAATCAATTTTGTCTTTTTAACTTGACTTCAGCTGGTATTTATGTCTTCTAATTTTAGGTGTGCACAACTAAGCACATAAACTATCATACAATTGAATAAGTAGACACACACATCATACATGACAAATTGCATGAGATGCACACGTCCTATATGTCAAATCGTATAAGATTTGCCACGTAAAATATGTGTATCTATTTATTCAATTTTATAATATAATAATTTAAATGTCTATTTATACCCACCAAAAATTAGAAGACACAGATGCTAACCTAAGGTGATATTAAAACTTAAAAGACATATTTATATATTATGCATATATAAAATATATACTTACTTTGACCTGCATCTTCGACATTTAAAATACAGCACTAATAATTGTAGATTAGGAGCAATTATTAATGCACCAATAATGAGGGCTCCTAGGGATTAGCTTTAATAAGTGTAGATTAGGAGCAAATGAGTAATTGTTTCTCTTGATGTTTATCAGCTTCTATAAGCAAGTCAACTCTATTGCCATTAATATTAATATTACTCCCTCCGTCCATCTTTATTTATCCATCGTACTAAAAAAAATAATTCAATAATACTTATTCAATTTATGAAATCAAGAGATAATTGGCACTTGCTATGAGGGTTAAGTACCCTGAACTTGCAGACTTAAAGTCTATGACTATTTTTGCAATTGATGAATTTGAATTGGTGAATTTGAATCCTAATACAGAGCTGATGACAATGGACAAAGAGGGGAAATTGGTGGTGACAACTGCAAAAAGATCGATACACTTATACATACTATTTATACAATATTGATACACGTTTCTACACCTTTTATATAATATCGATACACGTTTGTGCACTATATATACAATATTAATACACGTTTATACATCATTTATACAATTTTGATACATTACATAACTTTTATACAATATCGATACATGTTTATACACTATTTATACAATTTTGATACATTACATAACTTTTATACACTATCGATACATTACATATACATGCGGCTATTTTTTTTTGTAATTTTTTTTGTGGCTAGTTCATTTTTGGGCTATTTGTTTTGTAAAGAAAACTTGGCTATATTTTTTGTAAACTAATTATTTTATTGTACATATTTGAAATTATCTCTTTTAAGTTTTCTGAAAAATAATTTATGTATTTAGAAATTATATATAAAATATTACAAGTCACAATAATTAATAATTTAAAATGTTGAAAGAGCCTAAAAATATATTACAGTAAATTAAGATTTTTTTGTTTAACTCTTAAAGAATAAAATAAATATCACATAATTGAGACAGATAAAATACTTTATTATTACATTCTCGATAATGGTGCAATTACATGTCAAACACATCTAAAATTTATAACTAAATTTTAAAAAATATACATTAAAAAAATGTTGAATCCGTCTTTGTTTAAATATATAATGCTAGAAACTATATATGTCTAGAATGTAGGGGTCCTAACTCCTAACTATGCCAAGTTGTTACACAAGTTATCAATATTGGGATAACTTGGAAGTATAACCATTATATTACAAAAATATTAGGATCAACAAATAAGAGCTTAACAAGTAGCCAATATTAAGATCTTTGGTCAATTTGGTACACCAAAAAGAAGAATCATAGAGCTATTCACATGGGATGCTACTATACTATATACATACTTTATAAACAAGCCATGAGAAATTCATGGCTCCAAGTATTTTGGAACAATTTGATCTAATGAATGGTCAAAGAAACTTATATGTCCATGAATTTAATTCGAGTGAAGGGTCGAAAACACATTTAAAATATTCTGATTTTTTGAGTTTCATATTTGAACTATCAGAGAATTCGGGTGGGGGAGCGTCTACCTCCTCTCCAAGCTTGATGAATGGGAAACTGAACTAAGCCTCATTAGAGGAGGAAAGATTTGTTGATTTGTGAGTTTTTTACCTGAACTATCACCAAATATTTATCGAAATACACTTTAACTATCAGTTGTTCACTTTTTCTACATGAACAATTGTGATATTTCAGGTAGAAAAAAGTGAACAACTGATAGTTGAGGTGTGTTACGATAAACATTTGGTGATAGTTCAAGTATGAAACTCTCACTCCTGATAGTTTAAGTGTGAAACTCAAAAAATAAAAATACTTTAAATGTCTTTTTGAGCCTAGTTAAATTTATCCAAACTTATAGTACATGTGTAACGAGATCTATCTTACTTTATTAAAAAAACTTATTCGCATTCGATCTTTACAACATGCAAGCGTGTACATATTTTCATATAGACAGGTTAAACGATCGATATGTATAACCATTTAAATTCGTAACTTCATACTAAAATCAAAATACTTAATTTAATTAGGCAAACAATATCAAATGTAAGTAAATATATTTTTTTTCTGTTAGAAGGGGCACCATAAGTGTGTACTTAGTGAAATTATAATATGTGATGTTGCAATACGACTTTTTTAATTCTTTGGGAATTCAATGACTTGACCAAACTAGTGGTCACAATAGGAAATTATGAGAAGTTTGTAACCATAAAACTAAATATAATTAAATATTTTAATTAAATAAACATAAAACTACAAAGGACTTTTCCGTTTAACTAACAGCCACTTTTGCATAAGGGGACACTAAAAAGATACAATCTTTTTGCACTCCCTAAAGTTTCCACGTATACACATACGTCCTATTAATTGAATTTTCAAATAAGATATGATGAATTAATTTATTGGAAGGTATGGGAAAAAATAGTAAACATTGGTGTATCATATCATATAGGCGGTGTACATGTGGGGTTGTATGATGAATGTACATCAGAATTATATAGACGAATTCAAAATTTAAATTTAATATGATTTAGTTTTTGAGATTTTTGTTATTAAATTTATCATACTATTAAAATTATGAGTTAGGTTATGTGATGAATGTCTACTTCAATGGCAATACGAATTCAAAATTTATGTAGTTCATATTGAAAATTCTGAGTTGAAATAAACTTGTTAGTGCATTTTAATATTAAAATAAAAATATTAAAGTGCATGATAATTAGTAAGCATAAAGTAGAGAAAATGGTGTTATGATTTTTGTAACTCGTGTAATTAAAATGGCAATTCTCCTTATTATTTTTTATTAATTGTCCCACTAATTTTTAAATGAATATCTATAATCTTGACATTTATTTATGGATCGGAAGAAATCATACACCTAAATAAATGATGTTTTTTTCCATGTGTTGATATAGAGAAGTAGCGGAAAAGATGAGAAGTGGATGAGAAATATTATATTGTGTTTATATATTTTGAGGTTAGTGTAGTGAAAGAGAGAATTGAGACGAAGAAAAATATTCTAAGTCTTCAACTTATTCACTATATTGAATAAAAAATAATTTTATATTGAAGGAAGGTGTTCTTTTGGTGGAGCTTTGGACTCTTCAACTAATCCAGAGTTGCTTGAGTTGTACGACGTTGTTGGCTGTTGTATTCTCGAGAGGACAAATCAAGAGTGATAATATTAAATCGGTGTAGATTATGCTGCAATAGCCTTGAATCTCTTTAAAGAGAGTGAGCTATCCGCCTCAACCTGAATATATTTTTTATTCATTTTTGTTCATGTTATTTTTTCTTTTTTCAACTTTACTGTAATTCTTGGTATATTACACCAACACAACTTATAGGCAAAAAACTAGGTCCGTCTATGCATAATTATGACATTTCATGGTTTCATTGTTAGCTATATGTTACATTGAGAGTTTAGGGGTACGTGGCTTTAGGTATCTTTAGGTTAAATTATGACATTTCATGGTTTCTTTGTTAGCTATATGTTACATTAATAATGTGTTTAATTACTTACATAGACAATATGTTTATACATTCTTGTATATAAACACATATTTTTGCATATTAGTTTGGGACTTATCCTATTAGGTAGAGTTGGCTATAGTAATAATTTCCCCTCCAAAAGGTGTTAATAATAAACAACTTTCCCAATAAAATTTGTTCTAATAGTTAGTTCTAATACTCTTTCACGGATTTGAGTTGTGGAAGAATTCACTAATGCTTGCATTAGAATAGAATATTTACATCAAATTCCTTAAGGTGCAACTCTTCTCTGAACCTTGCTTGAACACGGTTTTTAGTTAAAAGCCCCATCATATTGTTGTCTCTCTATACATACAGTCAAACCTCTCTATAGTGACAGTGTTTGTCTGAATATTTCATGGCTGCTATAAAGAGGTATTGTTATATATATACTAGCATTTGACGTTTAAATTATTGTCTCTACATTATATATTATTCAAGTAATATAATTCACATAATCCAAAAGATACATCCCAAAAAAAGAAAAGAAAGATACATCCCCCCAATCCCACTAAACCTAATAATTAGCTTAGAAGAAATGGCATGCATGCATATTGGATTAAGAAAAGTATTTTGAGATTTGGGTGCTAATTACTCCTTCACGTACACGCCAACTCCAATTTACTCCATAATCCATCATAATGATTACAACATAAATGCCTCCATTTTTTTTTGTTGTCTAACAATTAATCATAATATCATATCTAAAAATGATTTTGTTTAATTCTGTCGAAGAGCTAACATCCCTTTCATCATTCATCGTAAGGAGGAGTTTCCTCCATTAAAGAAAGCAACCAATCAAGGAAATCGAAAAATGAAATGGTCCAAGTAAAGAAAAAGTTCTACTATATGTTTTCGTTCCTTGAAATGATGAAATAAAGGTCTGTAAAATAGAAAATATGAAACTATATTTTCTATTTTTACCAAGTAAATATTAGCGTGTATGTCGCATCTGTATCTTACTAAGAAACTCTCTAACTGTACATCGTACATATTGGGATTCAATCGATAAAATGTAGGAAATTTTTTTTCCGCATTATTTTATTATGATATCAGAACAAAGTATTTGCACAATAAAATTTTTAAAAACTATATTTTATATTTTTGATGGGTAAATATTAGCTTGAATTATGAAGAACATTCTTGGAGGGAAGTGGGAACAAACAAGTGACCAAGTCTATGGGTTGAGAGTTGACCAAGTCTGGTCAACAATTGAAGCTTTTTGGCATATATGTTGTTATTATAGGTAATTTTATTTCAAAGAGTCAAATCCAGTACAAATTCAAGATGCATTAGGAAAGGAAATTATTTGCAGACTTTGTAACATTTTTTTAGGTTGTAATTCTAATAATAATTCGGATTGTTTAATCTAAAATTCGTATGTTAGGTCAATATATTTAATTTGTTCTTGTCATGTGTCTGATCAAATAATCTTCGCCTCGATATATTTATCACTAATACACATGCTACTTTGAAATAGGAAAAATAATACAATAGAATTCAGAAAACAAACGGGTATATATATCGACTCTTTTTAATTATTTTCTTAAAATCTAGCAATCTTTTTTCAGTTTAAAAAAGTAAGAGGATTTTAATTTTATATTTATTACATAACAACCCACCAAATTCAGCAGAGAAAAAGACCTACTTATTATATAGTCTTCACCTCGATATATTTATCACTAATACACATATCCTACTTTGAAATAGGGGAAATAATACATAGAATTTAGAAAAGAAACTAATATATATCGACTCTTTTTAATTATTTCTTTTAAAAATCTAGCAATCCTTTTTTTTTTTAAAGCTTAAAAAAGTAAGAGGATTTTAATTTTATATTACATAACAACCCACCAAAACCAGCAAAGAAAAAGACCTAATTATTATTATTTTTTATAAATTTTAGCCAGTATAATCACTATATAGTAATTAGTACGTATACATATATATTGTATACACCGGTTATACCTGAGTATACACCAATGACGACTGCAAATGGTTATAGCTAGGCAATGAAACTATTTTTAACCACCTGACTAAAAATATTACGAACCCAAAATTAAAACATTATTTGATCTATTCGTATTAAAAAGAAAAGATAGGCTATTTAAAACGCATTTATCAATTATTTGTAACTTCAATTAGTGTGTACACTAAAAAAGTCTTCTTACGCGCAGGGCAATTAAGTAGCCAATTGAACCTTGGAACTTATATATTGAAGCAAATTAAGATTTTCTTTGAAAAGAATCTTCTACTAATGCAAGTATTTTAGTTGTATAATATAGAAAGAATCATTTTGTGACCTTTCTAAGTATACCAACAAGGGTTGTGGTGGAACAGATAAGAGTCGTAAGTTTCAGGTATGAATTCTGGGTATAAAAGAATTATGTTAGAGAGTGCTTTACCCTTAAATAAGTTTTATGTGGCACGAATCTAAATTAGTCGTAGTCTCAATACAAATATCGAACATCAGACGGAGAATAACCTTTCTAAGTATGACAAGAACCTTTAAAAAAATATGGGACCAATAAGAGCCTAACACGTAGTAACAATATTGAGATTCTTTGGTAATGAATTTGGACATTTGGTCACCAAAAAAGAGCTCCTTTCACATGGGATGCTACTACTTTGAATACAAGCCATGAGAAATTCATGGCTCCCAATACTTTGGAAGAATTGCATCAAAATTTTTGGCAATAGATTTGTGATATATAACCAAAAAAAAATTATTCATTTTGTTTGTTCTTTTACTTTTATTTATCCTTTTGATATGTAGCCAACTTGAGCTTGTGGCTCTTATTCATGGTTGGGAAGATTGAGAAATCTACACATGGATGGGAAGAGATATGACAATAATAGAAAGATATATATATACGATTCCGTCCGAAAGTAATACCTTCCCTTTCCTTTAACCAACGAACTCTCAAACCTTTATGATTTCGTGCTAAACTTGGTCTCCATCTTTGAACTTCTCGTTTAATGAGACCCCAGGTCGCGCTCTTTTCGTTTTCTAGGTCACGCCTTAACCTCGTTAGAAAGAGGAGTTGGATGATGAATCGTTTTTCATGATTTTTCTTTTAGGAAATTAAATAAGTGGAATAGTTTTTTTTCTTTTTCGTTTTAGCAAATTATGATGCTAATCTCCTTTTACATATAAATCCATTATTGGTAGTTAAATATATTAATGAAGAAGCCATCTAAAGATGCATGAAATAAACTCTTAAATAGTTATGTCTCTAATCTCTATTATGTACGCATTCATTTTCTCTTCATTAGTCAATGCCTAATTTTCTCAGAGACTAATAATGTGTTGCCTTAGCTTTCTACTTTTGACAAAAATGCATGGGTAGTACTTGTCACAAGACTAAAATTGAAGCATTATTGAAGCTAACAAATTTGTCAATATATATTTTCAATCATTATGACAATATTAACCAGTAGAATTTGTAAAATTTAAAATAATGATTTTTTTTTATATAAGATATAAATTTATAGGTGAAATTTTACATTTTAAAAGTATTGCAATCACGATTTGGAATTTGAAATTCTACTTTTTTGGTGAATTGAGAATTTCAAATTATAATTTGTAATTGAAATTGAAGTTTTGTTCATATTTCATAAACAAATACTGACTTCAAATCAAAACTTCAAATTTGAATCTCAAATCATATGATCAAACGCCATTTAATCTTGACCTTTATGTTCATAGGATTTCAAATTACGATGAACATGACACATGAACACATGAAAAAGTATTCCTATTAGACACTTTCAACTCAAGATTTTGAAAAATCTTTTGCATGACATCAAACGCCCGTTACGTCGATAAGTTAACCACTTAAAATATGTCACCTTCTTTAGTTATAATATTAGTTTCAATAAGTCATAAAACCCCACTCATGCTCTAGTTGATGTGTATAATTAAAGGAGGAGACATATTTTATTGGCATAATACATAAACGTACCCTTTAACTTGACCTCAACTAACATCTACGCCCTTCAACTTTTGGTGTGCACAAGTAGACACTCAAACTTGTATAAAGTTGAACAAGTAGACACACGCATCCTAAGTGGCAATTCGCGTTAGACACCATATAGGATGCCACATAGGACGCATGTGTCTACTTGTTCAAATTTATACAAGTTTAAGTATCTACAAGATTCCTATCTTCCTAGTGATATGCGGGACAAACATCGTTAGTTAACAGGAAATGCCTAGACGACGTTTTTCTTCCTGAGCTGCAGTAAGAACATCGAGAGGTCGTTCCGCCCCTTGTCCCCGAATATGAGGAATATGCTTCTCATAAAATCTTGGTCCAATCTCCCCTATGCCTAGGACGTTGTCTGGTGTCTATGTGTGCACACCCAAAGTTGGATGGCATAGATGCATGTCAAGTTAAAAGACATGTTTATGTATTATGCTTATTTTATTTGATTAACTTACTTACATAATGGACTCTTGTGACCACACATATAAACTTTTTCAAAATATGAATCAGAAGTATCTAATAGAAGTACTTTATCATTTGTTTAAATACTTAATTAAAATATACTATATATAATTCAAATAACTAAATGAAATTTACTAATATCAAACAAAATTTATGATGTTACTCATAGGAACTATTTCTTTGCCTATGAGTAATTTTCTGTGGCCCAAAAACTCTTAGCCCAACATCTTAATCATATGGAAAGAAACAAGCCCACAGCTATAGTCCCACAATATTAGTCTTAAATTTTTATGATTTTTTGTTTATTCATTAATAATTAATGTAATTCAACCAAAAGTATTCTGTTATAGTACTAGTTTTCCATTTTTATAAATCTTGTATAATCACTTAACTAAAGGTTTGGTTATGTTTTGGTATCAACTGCCAATTTGTGTGAGATGCCACCGTATATTTACTTGTTCATCTTTATATAAATATAAGTGCCTATTTGTGCATATCTAAAATTGAAGGGCATAGATATCAGTTAAGGCCAAGTTAAAGTGCACGTTTATGTATTATGCCTAATTTTTAAATTGTTGTATTATTCTTATTTTAGTACATTTTTGTGATATATGACTAAATTTATTAAAAATTTAATTAATAATGTGTTTTTTGTCCTTATTCTGGTGAGTAAGTTGCACAAAAAATTGGTGGAGAGTATTTAAATTTTCTTTTAAGTTGAATTAAAAATGTGCAAAATCAAATATAATATTCATAATCCCTGAAATTTAATTTTTACATACCACATAATTTATCATTGAAAGATATGCACCGGACCATCTTTCGCCTAAGATGGCTCCGCCCATAAAAAAAAGAGAAAGAGGCTTTTAGAGGATTAACTGGCAAGAGTCTGTTAATTTGTTTGATGTATCACAAAAACTAAAATAGAAATAATATAGTAATAATACAAGGATTAAGAACATCATTTTCCCTTGATTAATTAACAATGGCCCATATATTTTGCATCCAGTTGTATTGTGGTCCTTTACCAAAACCCAAAATAAAAATTAAAGAAGATTGCAACTGTTTGAAAATTAATTGTCATATATTATTCAATGACAAATCCTCTTTATCAAGCCATATCTTGAGTAGAAAAATGAGAAAAAACAAGTTCCAATTAAACTTATATATGCTTGGATAGCTAGGTTGGAGGTGAGTTATGCAAGTATTAAAAAGTTATGTATAAGTACTATTATTATATTTGATAGCTAATTAGGAGGTAAGTTATTTATATATAAAATTAATATAATATTTGATTTGTAATTATAAATCCACGTAATTAATACTCCCATTCATTTCAATTTATTTGTTTAAGTTTGACTTGACACAGAATTTAAAAAGTTAATTTTTTTTTGAATCTTGCGGTTTTAAACTTAAGATATGTAGATGTACTAAAATGTCTTTTAATCTTGCAGTCTTAAACATTTCATGTGGAAAGTTGGAGTTAAAGAGTTGTCAAAAAGGAAAAGAAACATTATTTTTGAAACGGACTAAAAAGGAAAATAAGACAAACAAATTGAAACGGGAGGGGAGGAGGGGGAGTATATATATATATATATAAGTTATGAGGGAACATATGTATTATCTTATGCAAGAAATAATATGGAATAACTAAAGATATGATTGAGGGGTCCTGTTAAATATATGATAATTCTTCAAAGTATATACAGTATATATAAAAAAAAAATTGAGGTTAACATGTATATATACATATATATACACAAAATCAATAGTATATACACATATATAGTGGCAGATCCAGAAATTTAACGAAAGATGTACAAATTTTCTTCTCAGTTATGTTAAGGTGTGTGAAATTAAATATACACTCGTAATAATTAACATTTAATTTCTGTATACTACATAACTTTTTGGCGAAGGGTGTATTGCACCAGACCACCCTTCGCCTAAGGTGGCGCCACCCCTGCTCATATAAGCTTTTCTTTACGCTAGTTGGTGGCTCGAGTTCGAACCTTGGTGGTAGCACTTTTTTTTTTGGCAATCCTGTTTAACTTTGTCTACTAAAAGTAATGGTGCCTTCATTGCGCTTGAATTCTGGATCCGCCTCTGACTCATGTCATTGTGACTAATAAGCCCATCACTATTAACATCATGCCCAAAAAGGATCATAAAGTAGAAGCAAGGAGTAGATTAACATGATTTCTATTAACAATTTGATGTTCGAAGACATCCCATTAATTATCAACATTCTATAGACAATGTCGGAGCCAGAAATTTTACTAAGAGGTGTTAAAATATTAAAAAGTGGACACACATAAAATACAAGGGAAGTCAGCATATAACATATACATGTAAAACTAAAATTTTAACCTAGCTAAACAATGTAATTTTTCGAGAAAGAAATGGTCATCCTATAGATCATGGTGAAGTTTCATAGAAATTACTTAGAAACTTGCAAGTGGTACCAACCTTTACATAGAGCTAGCATGCCAATAACACTGATGATGATGTACATAGTAATGATCAACTTGCTGATGACTTCATTAACACCTTCTCCCCTCAAACTCTAGTTGATGTAAACCCGTCAATCTATTTATTATCTTAACCTATTTTAACATACCTAATTATGTTAATTATAAGTTAGATTGATTTAGATCAGATCTGTAGCCCAAATTGACCCATTGAAAACATTTATATATAAGATACAACTATAAAAAAGAACATAAAAGATTATGGATTTTGTTTCGTGATTAAAGAAATTATAGAAAATAAATAAAGAAATTAAAATTTGATACGTAAAAGTTGGTTGGGTTAAGTTATGATACATTGTTTAGAATATCTTTGACTTAGTTCATTTCAACTTAAGTAACATTTGGGCATTTTAATGATCTACTATTTATTAATTCCGCCACTTTGACCTACCAAAATTCAGCTCAATCTGTCTATTTCATACCCTTAATTAGGAATATTTTCAATTCGTGTATCTTACTATTTGTTGTCCGTTGCAACTTTACCACCATACACGGCTATAATGGTCCAAGAATATCTTTCTCAAATATATCAATAATTGAGTAATTATTAACTCATTATGGCGCAACTTCAGGTTACCGAGGACATGACATTAGATAGGAGGGTGTGGAGAACGCGTATTAGAGTAGACGATTAGTAGGGCAGGAGTGTTGTTGTGCTTCCCGAGGGGTTAGGCTTGTAGGTGTTTGTCGTTGTACTAGCCGTAGTATCTTAGTCCTTACTTGTGATACTATCATACTCTGTTGTCTATTGTGTCTCGATTATCACACTATTTTGTTGTTATTCTTGTTTCTTTCTTGTAGACTTTGCATTGTTTCTCTTGTTAGTTGCTATATTCTTTTTGTCACGGTTTCTGATCCTTCTCATTTGTACTTGAAATTGCTACACTTGAGCCGATGGTCTTTCGGAAACAACCTCTCTACCTCCACAAGATAGTGATAAAGTCTATGTACACTCTATCCTTCCCAAACCTCACATGTGACCTGTGAAATTTCACTGGGTATGTCACGTTGTTATTTTAGTATTAACTCATCATAGTCCACTTTCCTACTTGCTAATTTTGTTTTTTTAAATTTTAATTTGTTGTTCCTGCTCCTCTTATAGTAAAGAGACTAATTTAATTCTTGGAAAATATTTCTATAGGATAATTTCCCACACGATTCAAGCATTATTTGTACTTGCTTATTAATAAATAATACATTTCCATTGTACTTTCTCCAACAATTCCATTGCAAGTTGGTTGTGTTGTGAAGGGACATGTATTTTTTTTTGGGTGGGGGTGGGGGGGGGGGGGGGGGGGGGGGGGAGGGGGAATGAAACAAAACAAACTATATATAGGCACACTAGAAATAACAAATCCTAAACATACTTAATAGTAACCTTCATATTATTATTGTTGCATTTGTTAGTGTTGTGATATGTAGCAATCTTCTTGTACTGGACACTTTTCTCATACTCAATGGTAACACCATGAGCTTTGTCATTCACCTTGTAAGAAGACTTATAAACACCACTAGTTTTCTCAATGATCACTTTGCTAGATGAAGAAGAAGAACCACCATGATACTTATTATAACTACTAGAAGAACCACCATGATACTTATTATAACTACTAGAAGAACCACCATAGTACTTTTGTGGTTTCTCAATCACTTTGTTGCTTGAATAAGAAGAAGAAGAAGAACCACCATGTCCATAGTATTTATTATGACTAGAACTTGACATCTTTTGATTTTCTAATGAAATATGTTTAGCTCTTCCAGACATTGGAACAAGAAAAAAGGGATAAAAACAGGAGAGAATATTTATGTAATAATAACAAGAAGAATAGTGTGTGTTTTGGTGATTTACAATGGGATTTTTAAAGTTCTTTATATAGGGAAATTATGTCTTCATTTGGTGCAAATTTTCAAAGATGGGAGGAATTATTATGGATTTGGCCAATCAATTCATTTCATAGCAATTTCGACTTCTTTTCCTTTAGTAATTATGTCATCAATGACATAAGTTGATGACTTTATGTGATAGTATTAGGTAAAGTTGATGACTTTTTTGTTACAAAAATAATTTATTAGGAATCAAGTTATAAGTGATAAGGTGAGAGTAATCTTCGTGACAAATAAAATGAAGAAGTGAGGCTAAACTAAGATGATTCAGATAGAGATTCATGAAATAAACTTTTAAAATAGTTAATGTCTCTCTTATGTATGCATTCATTTTCTCTTCATTAATCAATGTGTAATTTCCCCCCTAGACTTTAGTAATGTGTTGCCTTAGGTTTCTATTTTTGACAAATATGCATGGGTAGTACTTGTCACAAAACTAAGAAAATTAAAGCATTATTGAAGCTAACAAATTTGTTTAATATATTGTCAATCATTGTGATAATATTATAACCAGTGGAATTTGCCTAAGAATCTTGTACTGACATGTAAGTTGCGCGGAGTCTTTATTTTTGATGTCACATTTGTGTCGATACGACGTGGATGTGGATGTGGGATATATACCGGATATGATCAATCAATTTTTGGCATTTTAACCAAAATCGACAGAGAAGTTCGAGACAGATATAATGATTTTTGAATTCAAAACAAAAATTATGGTGAAATCATAATTCAGGCATATGTTTTTCTTTTTTCGTTAAAAGATATTTGTATTAAAAAATCAGCAACCAAAATATTCTTCAAAGATATTTACAGGTCAACATCATTGTTGAATGCACAATGAACTCAAGAAGCCTATCATAACCTCGAAATTTTTTATGGTGAGAGAGGCACAAGTAAGGAGCTCAAGCACCTCAAGATTACCTACGCAGCCACACAATGAGCACCTAGCGAACTATTTTTTCGCCTTTTACTAAAGAATACCGTGTGTTTGTTGCATATAATGGCATACACCAATTTTTGGAGGAATTTCTTCAATGGGAACCCCAATCTAAGCTTTTCATGATTTTGTTTTTTCATATGAATCTGGTTGTATTGTGGTCCTTAGTCAAAACTAACAACAACAACATAACTAGTTAGATTTAGGAAGAATGGTAATACAATTACTGAAACAGTAAGTAATAATAAAATCAAAGACAAAATTAATAAGAGAGTAATGATAACAATTTTGGGTGTGCATTATTCGGATTGAACCGAGAAATCAAACCAAATCAAATCGAATTGGTTTTTTGGTTTGATTTCGGATTAAGAATTTATTTTTTTTGGTTTGGTTTCAGATTTAGAAAAATAAAAATCAATAAACCGAAAAAACTATATATATATATATATATACACACACACACACTCTCTCTCTCTCTCTCTCTCTAATAAAAAATTAAAAAGAAATTATGATTTAGTTTATATTTTATGTTTGGACATCTATTGATATACTTTTAAGTATTGTGTTTTAATATTTTATTTCTGACTTATTTTAGAAAGTATATTTAATTGATTCAATATTATTACTTCCCCTTGTATATAATTTTTAGCTTTTTCATCATGCAAATATAACTTTGATTATGTTATTAATTATTAACATAATCGAATAGCCGAACCGAAAAAAATTAAACCAAATAGAGAAAAACTGATCCAAACCAAATTTATTTTGGCTCAAATTCGATTGCACTTTTACAAAATTGAAAATTAAAAAACCAAAATCGAATAATACAAAATCAAATACACACCCCTAATAACAATACAGGTTTTCCTTGCAACTGTTTGAAAATTACTTGTTAAGTGTGTTATTATTCAACGCGTTGGGGAGCACATAATTTTGGAACTTAGATGCAATCGAAAACATATATTTGCGCAACTGACAAATCCTCTTTATCAAGTCATATCTTGGGTAGACACATGAAATAACAATCTCACAAATAAAGTCTGGAGCGAATAAATAAATTAAACTAAAGAAAAATAATTTCTAACTAAACTTATATGTCTCAAAAGCAAAAAAATTTAGATTTCTAGATATAAAGCTCGTGATGATAAAATAAAAGGCTCAAAGGAAAGAACAAGTCAAAATTGACAACAAAAGCAAGAAGAAAAACAACAAACAAATGATGGTTTCCAAACAATTAGAAGGAAATGTACCCCAGACTAGAAAACACCATGCCCAAGAGAACGGGCCATGAGCCCGGTGAGAACGGGCTACCCAGGAAGCCTGTTCAAGCCGGGGTCAGCATAGAATGAAAGGGACAACTCTAATCTTGTTTGTTTGTAGTTGGTTTGAAGATGAGTTATGCAACTATTAAATCCTGCATAATTAATACTATATGTTTGGTAGCTAATTAAGAGGTTAATTATTCATGTATAAAATTAATATAGTATTCGGTTTGTAATTTAAAAACTTATATAACTAATACATGTATAAGTTATGAGAGAATTTATGTATTATTTTATGTAGGATAGAAGGTAGAATAACTAACACATGTATAACTTATACGTGAATAACTAATACCTGCATAAAATAATACATAAACTCCCTCATAACTAATTCCTACATTATTAATACATGCATAACTCTTATCGGCTACCAAACGACCCCTAAGGGGTTGTTTGCAATTTGTTTGGAGATGAGTCATGCAACTATTAAATTCTGCATAACTAATACTACGTTTGGTAGTTAATTAAGAGGTAAATTATTCATGTATAAAATTAATACAATGTTTGATTTGCAATTTAGAAATTCGCTTATATAACTAATACATGTATAAATTATTGCGTATTATTTTATACATGATAGAAGGTAGAATAAGTAGCACATAAACTAATAACTGATCCCTTCATAAAATGGTATATACATTCTCTCATAACTAATCTGTATATTACTAATACATAACCAGCTACCAAACAACCCCTTATAAGGCAATCACTATTAATGAGCCCAATGATGCCAATACTCTTCCTATGTTCAAAGATGTCCCTAGCAATGGTGACTAATAAGTCCATCAGTAATAACATCATCCCCTCCTCCCCCCACAACCCAACCCCCCAAAAAAGGAATAGGAAGTTCAATTCCCTAGTGAGAATTAAACAATTATAAGATATAACCATACAAGAAAACATAGAAGTTTATGGATTTTGTTGGTGATTAAAGAAATTATTAGAAAATAAATTAAGAAATTAAATTTTGATAATAATTGGTGGATTGAGTCATGACATAATATTATTAATTAGCATATTTTCACTCAGTCCATCTCAATTCAAGTATATTTTGATAGTTTAATAGTAACTCATTTATTTATTAACTCAGATTATTTTGGCTTATTCAAGTTCTGTCTAATCGACCCATTTCATACCCTTAATTATGAAATTTTTTCAAGATTTTTATTAAATCTTGTGGATGACTCACAATGACACATGTCATAGTAAAACATATCTCTTATTTGCTACCCTATGCAACTTCACCACCATACACGACTATGAATGGTGCAATAATGTCTTCTCAATATATATTAATAATTGAATAATTATTAGTTCATTCTTGAAAGACATTTCACATTATGAAAATAGTTTCTTAGGATAATTCCGTTACGATTCAAACATTGCTTGCACTTGCTTATCGATAAATAATACATAATTATTATAATTTTTTGTGTCGAGATGTGTAGGGACATGGTTTTTTTAGCTGAGGGGGTGTAGACATTAATTTTATCGGATTTAATATTATTAAGACTCTACAAGACTAGTTAAATCCATCTTCAAAGCTCTAAGGTCTGCTAGGATTTTTTGTAGGCTACTCCACGCTAAATTTTACCTCACACCTATAATAAGGGGTACATATTCCACTAAAAGAGAATCTCAAATATCCATAAAACTCTGGATATTCACAAAGAGAACAATATATCAAATATTATCTTTCTCAAAGTAAAGTGCTCAAAGACGTTCTTGGCGATCAAATATATCACATGTAGGTCCATATCATCCTACGTATGAGAAATATGCTACTAACTATCCTCGAATCGCGGAGAATATTTAAGACAGAAAAATCAAGAGATAAACAGAGTTGTACTCACAAATATTTATCAGTAAAATCTTTGTTTCATCATATGTTATTTATAATTGTTGTCATGCATAAGGTCCATTCAGGGGGAAGCGCTCCCTAACAAGGATTTTTTCATACCTAGGGCTCAAACCCGAAACCTCTGACTAAGTGAAAAGCAGCCTCATCCACCGCACCATATCTTTTGATGCTCATTTCTTAGTGTTGTAATACGTATCAATCTTCTTGATCTTGGCACTTTTCTCAATCTCAATGGTAACACCATTAGCTTTGAAAGTAGTTTTCTCAATGAACACTTTGCTAGAAGAAGAAGAAGAAGAAGAACTACTTTTGTTCTTGTGACTAGAACTTGAGTTCTTGTGTGCTTTCTCAATCACTTTGCTTGGAGAAGAAGAAGAAGAACCACTTTTGTTCTTCTGACTAGAACTTGAGTTCTTTTGATTTTCCATAGAAACATTCTTCTTTTGTGCTACAACAACTTTTTTTCCAGACATTGGAACAAGAAAAAAGGAGAATAGTGTGTTTTGGTAATTTACAATGGGATTTTTCACTTCTTTATATAGGGAAATTATATCTTCATTTGGTGCAAGATTTCAAAGATGCATGGGTAGAATTTATTATGGATTTGGCCAATCAATTCATTTCATAGCAATCTGGCCTTCTTTTTCTTTAGTAATGATGTCATCAATGACATTGGTTGATGATCACTCTATGGATTTATGTGATAGTATTGGGTAAAGTTGATGACTTTTTTTGTCACAAGAAAATTTATTAGGAACCAAGTTATATGGAATAAGGTGAAAGTGATTTTCGTGATAGATAAGATGAGGGAAGAGAGGATGAGATAATTCAGACATGTGAAGAAGAGGTGCACGGATGTGTCAGTAAGGAGGTGTGAGAGGTTGATTGTAGTAGGAGTTAGGAGAGGTATGTATAAGCTGAAGAAAAATTGGGAGAGAGGTGATTAGACGGGAAAATGACATAACTTTAACTTATTGAGGACATAACCCTAGATAAGAAGGTATGGTGATCGAGGATTAGCGTAAAAGGTTAGTAGATAGTTGAGAGTTGTCGCACTTTATGTGAGAGAGGCAGGGAGCTAGCCTCCTCTCCTTTTCTCCTTATTAGTAGTATAATTTAGTAATCACGTAGTTTATTATTCTTCAATTTGTATTACTATTTGTTGATTCATTTAATTTGTATCGTCTTGCTATTTTTCTGTCATATTTTTCGTACAACCCTATTTCAAATTTTTTCGTACAACACTATAGACCTTTCCCCTGATATGCATACACAAATTGCAAGCAATCAAGGCAAAAAGAGAATGTCTAACAGAATTTGTTTCACATTTCCTAAAATTACTAAGAACTATACATTTAGCTAACAAAAAAAATTGGCTTTATCATATCGTAGCCTCACACTAGGTACTTGTCTTTTGTCCAAGAAGTAAAGTCCATGAGCTTCATCTGGTAATTGATTTATATCCTGAGAAAGAAGATAAGTATCTAAAGTAATAGCTAATTTAGCTAATAGGCTTGAAAATAAGGTTTTTGAAAATTTTTATTCCTTAACAAATTTTATTCCAGATTCCACTTATCTATACTATATTAAAAGTGTGAAGCACCTTATAATGTGATTTGAACTTTTTACCCTTCATTAAAAGGGTTTGCTTTAGACAAAGTTGTCTTTTCACCATTTTTCTCAAATAAATTATAATTACACATAAACACTAATATATATTAAAATATTAACAATATTTATACTCTTAAAAGTTCCCGCAAAATCCCTAAAGTTCCAAAAAAAAAAGTCGACGGCCTTTTCTTAATTTTTGGCATATATATATATATCATATTTTTTACCCTACTTTTTGTAGCAGTATGCACGTTTATATAAATAACATAATTTTTAAATATCTGAAATATTTTTAAAGAAAAAATTATATTAATGTTAATTGTTATTTTCACATAATTTATTTATTTTATATAATTTTTTTAATTTATTAACATGTGCAACGCACATACATTAAGACTAGTATAGAGAAAGAAGAGAAGTATCTAAGTAGTGGCTAATTTAACTAATAGGCCTGAAAATAAGGTTTTTGAAAATCTTATTCCTTAACAAATTTTATTCCAGATTTCACTTATATAGAGAAAGAAGAGAAGTATCTAAGTAGTGGTTAATTTAGCTAATAGGCTTGAAAATAAGGTTTTTGAAAATTTTATTCCTTAACAAATTTTATTCCAGATTCCACTTATATAGAGAAAGAAGAGAAGTATCTAAGTAGTGGCTAATTTAGCTAATAAGCCTGAAAATAAGGTTTTTGAAAATTTTATTCCTTAACAAATTTTATTCCAGATTCCACTTATATAGAGAAAGAAGAGAAGTATCTAAGTAGTGACTAATTTAGCTAATAGGCCTGAAAATAAGGTTTTTGAAAATTTTATTCCTTAACAAATTTTATTCCAGATTCCACTTATATAGAGAAAGAAGAGAAGTATCTAAGTAGTGGCTAATTTAGCTAATAGGCCTGAAAATAAGGTTTTTGAAAATTTTATTCCTTAACAAATTTTATTCCAGATTCCACTTATATAGAGAAAGAAGATAAGTATCTAAAGTAATAGCTAATTTAGCTAATAGGCCTGAAAATAAGGTTTTTGAAAATTTTATTCCTTAACAAATTTTATTCCAGATTTCACTTATATAGAGAAAGAAGAGAAGTATCTAAGTAGTGGCTAATTTGGCTAATAAGCCTGAAAATAAGGTTTTTGAAATTTTTATTCCTTAACAAATTTTATTCCAGATTTCACTTATATAGAGAAAGAAGAGAGGTATCTAAGTAGTGGCTAATTTGGCTAATAAGCCTGAAAATAAGGTTTTTGAAAATTTTATTCCTTAACAAATTTTATTTCAAATTCCACTTATATAGAGAAAGAAGAGAAGTATCTAAGTAGTGGCTAATTTAGCTAATAGGCTTGAAAATAAGGTTTTTGAAAATTTATTCCTTAACAAATTTTATTCCAGATTTCACTTATATAGAGAAAGAAGAGAAGTATCTAAGTAGTGACTAATTTAGCTAATAGGTCTAAGAACAAGGTTTTTGGAAATTTGTTCCTTAAACATATTTTATTCCAGACTCCACTTATATAGAGAAAGAAGAAAAGTATCTAGTAGTGGTTAATTTAGCTAATAGGCCTGAGAATAAGGTTTTTGAAAATCTTATTCCTTTACAAATTTTATTCCAAACTCCACTTATATAGAGAAAGAAGAGAAGTAACTAAAGTAGTGGTTAATTTAGCTAATAGGCCTGAGAATAAGAGTTTTGAAAATTTTATTCCTTTACAAATTTTATTCCAAACTCCACTTATATAGAGAAAGAAGAGAAGTATCTAAAGTAGTGGCTAATTTAGCTAATAGGCCTGAGAATAAGGTTTTTAATAATTATCCATCTGGATACCATTTTTAATGAATAATATCTATATTTGATCCATTTTAAATAGTCAGTTATCCAACTCCATATCCAATGAGTCGGATTAGATAACAATTACTTAGTTTTTAACCATTTTGCCAGCCTTAGATACATATAAGATATCCCAGGTATATACAACAACAATAAGATACTCAATACCGTTTTACAAGTAGAATTTGCAAAGAATAGAATGTATGCAGATTTTATCTTTACTTTTGTGGTATAAAAAAATTATTTTCTATACACTCTCGACTAAAAAAAATCCATTTTCAGAATCGTTTAAAAGAAACCCCATGCATATAGTTAATTCCATTTTTGGCTTGCGTATATTTCTCATTCTAACAAGGGAAAACAACATTTATGGTTATCAATTCTACTAATTTCGTAATCATATCTATATTTATATATATATATATTATTTTGCCTCCACTAAGAAAATTTTTGTATACAACAAGAAGTAAGTTCTACATTTGTACCATTCATCAAGAGATAATATTCAAATATAATTAGTTGGATTTGTAAACCTAGTCTAAACTGAATTATATTCTCTCACATTAGTAATCACAGCTAAAAAAGTGTTCTGAGAAAATCAAAGGGGTCGTTTGGCATGCTGGAAAAGCATAGATAATTCTAGGACAAAATTTTAATATTGCTTTATTCTTTGTTTTGTACTAATTTTGGAATAAGTTATATAGATAAAATTAACAATTAGTGTTAGAATAAGTAATTTGGGTGAAATAACAGTACCAAAATTAGTTATCTCAGGATAAAACAATAAAAATGACATTCATGAGGTCCCTCAAATTATTTTTCTACCAAATAAGATGGAGGGTGTTTTTATAAACAAACAACTTCTTCTAAGAAAATATACAATGCATATTATTCTTAATACAACAAACGAAACAATCAATAATAACTAATACTAAGATAACTAATCTCAACATAACTAATTTCAATATTAACTAATTTTAAAATAACTAATCTCAATATAACTAATTTTGGTATAATTTGTCTTTAAATCAAACAAGTGTATATGCATAATACATTGAAGGCCACGGAAGTACATACTAAAATACTTGATACTTGTAATTTGTAAACCACCATCTTAAACCAAATCCTATTTTTTTTTTTTTTTACATTCTTGCAATACTAATTCTATATTACATAAAAAGATAATCTAAATTACACCATACATTTAAATTTTAATTGACAAGAACGTGGGAGGAGCGAGTAGAGAGAATAGAAAAAGAAAAAAGAACAACAAAAATTAAAAGGAATTTTATTTTTTAAAAAAAGCACAAACCAACCCCACCAATGATTCTTTTCATCATAATCCTCATAATTAAGTCATATTAGAACACAACTTTTTATGCTATGTTATCACAAAAATAAATTTAATCTAATTCCACAAAATAGTACTCATCTAAAAAAGTAGAGTGTACGCAGATTGCACCACTACGTTAGAGGTAAAAAGGGTGTTTCCAATATATTGTTGACTCAAGTAAAAAATGATCCAAAACAGTATAGAGCAAGAAATAATGAAAATGAAGACAATCATGACAAATGCTATAAACTTTTTATGCTATGTTATTATATATTTTCTGTAACAATCAAAAATATCCGAACAAACAACACTATTATAAATTTTTTTAACTATAGTACTAGAAAATAGTTTTAATAAAAATTTAAAAAAGATCCTCATATTTACATATCCATGACATAGTCCATGTGGCACTTTATGGGAGTTTAAACATTCTAATAATTATTAACAAATAATAATAATAATTAAAAAAAATAAAAAATTCAATGACCCCATGTTCTTGATTAATATTGTCAATTGATCCTTTTCATCATAATCCTCATAATTAATTAAGACATATTAGAACCAACTTTTTATGTTATGTTATATTATATATATTCTGTAACAACAATTATTATGACAATAAAAAATATCCAAACAAACGACACTGATATTATAAATTAATTTAACTATAGTACTAGAGAACAATTTAATGAAAAAAGTAAAAAGATCCTCATATTTACATATCAATGACATAATCCATGTGCCACTTTATGGGGCTTTAAACATTCTAATAATTATTAACAAATAATTAAAGTAGAATATAAAAAGAAATTCAAGAAACAATGACCCCATGTTCTTGATTAATATTATGATTAATTGATCCAAGAAACCTGGTTGGTTTAGGCTGAAAATTCCTTCTCCTTTGTAGATCATGACTTGAAGGCTTGATTATTTGAAGAAGAAAAGCTTTTAAAGAATTACCCTTTGCAATTTTAGCCAATTCCCAATAACTTGATGATGATCTTCTTGAATATGATTTTTGGCCATTTTTGTGAAACTTGCACCTAAATGAACCAGGATGAGTTGTGGGAGAACAATAGCAAATTCTCTTTGGTGGTTGAGATTTTGATGAAGCCATGGGTGCGCAAGTAAGTTGATCCGGACACCACGATTATCAGAAGAAAAGATATTCAAAGTTTTTTTTGGGGGAATTTTTTTGGGGTTTAAGAATGTGAAAATGAAAATGAAGAGGAAGAAGGAGGTGGTTTGCTCTTGTTTAGTCAAGCAAACCAAGTTTTAAGAGGTCTTGTGGAGGCTTATATATAATTCCTTTTGGTTTGGTTAATTACATTGGTAGCCTTTGTTGTTTTCATTATTACTATGATAGATAGGGGGTTCTAAAATTAGTCGATGAAAATATGACTTGTTCAATCCGTTTAAGTATGGGGGCATTCATGAACTCGTCAATTTAATATCTTAGCCTATTTCGACGATTAAATTGCACAAATTGTCATTCAGATGGGTTGATCTTTGTCTTTTAAATGGGTTGATTATTATTTTTTATTTTTAGCAATGAAACTTATGTCTAGTGATGCATATAAGTTCTTTAAGGGCAAAAGTCATGCAAGGCATAACTTGGTGAAATATTATGATGTGAAAATATAAACTTATGTCTCTCCGAAAAAGTTATTTATCATGAAAAAGTGACATTTTTAGTCCATGAGTTATAACGTTATTTCAGTTTTGGTTCTTGTAACATTCGACTAAGAACCTTTGACCTTCAATTTAACAATGCGCATTGTTTTGGTCTAATGACTAGCATATCTAATCAAATTAAACGGAATGATAATTGTTAGTAAGCATACTTTGGACATTTAAGAAATTATGCCTTTTGCAATATACAATTATCAGAAAAAACACTACTTCTATATACTCTAGTTCTGCACGTATTAAGGCGTTCACAAAAATGCTCGATAATCCTTGTTCAATTATAATAATGAAATTGCGTTCTAAAATGGTGAAATATTGGGATGTTATCATGCCACTTACTTGAGAAGATTAATGTTTTGGAAATGTGGGGACTTTCATAATTCATAGAAGGGTTGAGTATGGGATACTTCTTAGAAAAAGCTTAAAGTTTGAAAAAGTTCGACCCAATTATTTACTAAAAAAGGAATCACTTAATCCTTGTGGTCCTTTGAGCATTGACAATTTCTTTTCCTTTTCTCATTTTTGAAACATTCAATTATTTTGAAATATAAATTTAATGCTCATATGAGTCACTATGACTCATTATAGTGGAGTGGTTATGCTCATTAAATATGATCTTAAATATTTTTGCTCAAAATGGGAAGAATATATACATCTACTCCATTAGGAAAGTCTAAGGTGCACACTCAATCTTACGTGGTATTAAATACTTCTTCCGTTCACTTTTAGTTATTCATTTTAGGCTTTGTACGTCAAAAATAATAATTGATATAAATATTTTATCATATGAACATTATATAACATGTCAATTTATACCCCCAACTCATTTTATACCTCCCCTCCATTTGTTCTTCCCACATTAGTATTTCCTAGCCCTACATTAGGGGTAGTCATGGTAGGATATTGAGAATTTTGGTTCGACTTTCAATTTTTAAGAATATTATATTAAATTAATTCAGTATTGTTCGGTATCTTAAAATTTGATTTTGATTTTTTATGGTACTGTAAATTGATAATCAAAGTTTGTTCGACTTCGATTCACATATACTCATATAATAGAGATGTCAAGAAACGTCTCAATTATATCGTATTAATACTTTACACATGTAAAAAAAATATTCAAAAGGAAGTACAAACAATTTCCTTCATAAATCAATTACACAAAAAGATATTTTCATCAAGATAGAGTAGTCAAAATTTCAACGTATAAATAATTACTATTATACTAATACTATTTTATATATTTGCTAGTATTATAATTATATATAGTGAATAGTATATGTACTTATATATAAATCGATACAATATATGGTTATTTTGTTTTTATAAATAATCAAATATAGCACCCGTTACAAAAAAAAATTAAATTATGTCACCAAAATCACGGTATCAAAAATTTCAATTCGATATTTGTCGTATCATGCCCAACCCTACCCTCCACCAATGTTCACTCCAAACTAAACTTTAAATTTCTATCTCCTACTCCCTTTATATCAGTTTACATGACTCACTTTTTTTAAAATCAGTTCAAAAAGAATGACACATTTCTATATTTAGTAACAATTTAACTTTAAAATATCTATTTTTAATCTTAATGAAATGATTGATAACCAGACAAACATCTATAATTTATTTTAGACCATAAATTTCAAAAATCTTTTTTTCTTAAATTTTATATCAAATTAAACTAACTCACGTAAATTGAAACGGATAAAGTAATAAATATCAACTAGAAGAATTACAAGTGTCCTTTTAGAGTAAGATAAGGTAATTAAGTTGGAGTTTAATTAGTTGATCAAAAAATGGATTGATTTTGACTAGTGATAGGGACTTCAATTAATTTTTTCATTAGTCCACAAGCCACTACAAGTCTTCCACGATTAACCTCGAAGTATCATATAAGTTAAGAAAATGTCTATATTATGATTGATATGACAAAATTAAGGTTGAGAATTCTATGTGGGATTGCTTTATTTGTCTTTTCTAAAAGTCATTATTTTGCGTGTATTTTTCTCATAAACATAAAAAATTTATATATTGTGATTTTTTTTTTAATTTTTACATAATCTTATCAAATGAATAAATTATAGTTCATAAATAAGATATCAAAATATTCTAAAATGCCACATTGATAAATCACATATCTTAATATTTTTTTTATAAATAAATATTTACGATTACAAATTTTTAAATATACATAATTTTATAAAGATTCATCAGTTAACAATAGTAGTAACTAGTTATTCTTTAATATCATCCTTTCACATGGTACGAATAATTTCTTCATGTCTAACATAAGTCTTTTTTTGCAAAATTTAAAATGATGAGTCCTTTTTTTTTTTTACAAAAAATAACTAATGGATCATGTTTTACATTTTAAAAAAGTTTCAAATCATGATTTTTGGAGAATTTTAAATTTTAAATTTTAAATTATGATCCCAAATCACATATACAAACGTTAATTTAAAATCATAATTTCATATCACATATCCAAACGTCTTACCATATTCACAAAAATATACATGTTTGCTTGGGTTATATTGTACACATAATTATTTATAGGGAAACTTACATAAATCACACATTTTTAGGAGCTAATTATTCTTTTTCCCTCTACTTTCAAATATACCACTCGAATACATTGCATAAGGCATCTAGATACATGATTTTATCTCGTATATACATCGAAATCTTTGATTTTATCTCAGATACATTGACATCCCGCTGTTAAGATATATGGTTTTAGTCTCAAATACATCGCATTCGCATGTATCTGAGGAATTACAACATGTATTTGCATGTATCTGAGGGATTACAACATGTATCCGAGGGTTGGGATGTATCCGATGGGTTGGGATGTATCCGAAGTTTTTTTGTTAACATGTGGTATATTAAGTAATTAAAATAAAGTAATGAGAAATTTAGTAAATATGGTAGGGATATTTGACTCTTTACGTAAGTTTTCCTTATTTTATACGAGTAAATTCATTTTAATTTGACGTGCAGGCCATTCATTCATAGAAGAATATTTTATTTTGTGGTTTATCCTGTATTATTAAATTATTTTCATTTAAATTGTATGTGTTAAAACTTTACTAGGTAAGCATTAAATAGATTTTGAAATAAAAATAAAACTGTGGTAAAATCTTGAAAACCTTCATAAGAATCTGACATATTCAAATTCTAAATTCGCCTCTACGAACTTTATTTGAGGATTTAATATGTGAAGTCTCTTATGCATAATAATATTTAGGGTTGTTTGATTCAAAATCAGATTATCTCAGAATTATAATCTTGTTGTAATTTTAACCATGATTTCACCTTTTATATAGTAATAATCTCACTATTAATTTGGTATAAATTTTATCTTAATTTTAATTAATATCACAATTGAACACTAGATAAGCTAATCTCATTTTTTGTAGAATTAACCTAAATAACTACTCACTCAATGTATATGCATTGATACTATCTGCCCGGTACATACACTGTATATAAAAAAAAATAATGCTACATTTTGAAAAGATATATCGCTATCTTTCGCAAAAATGAACACTAATCTCACTGCTTATGAAATTAAGTAGTAAAATAAGAAGGGTAAACTACATAAAGAGATATAACTCCTTATCATATTTACTAACTCTTTCACTACTTTATTTTAATTACTTAATATACCACATGTTAATCAAAAAACTCGTCGGATACATCGGCTCACCTCTGGATACATCCCACCCTCGGAGACATGTTATAACCCCTCTGATACATGCAGGATGCCGATGTATCAGAGGTAAAATCAAAGATGCCGATGTATTCGAGTGGTTTGGGATATATCCGATGGGATTGAGATGTATCCCGATGAAATTGTGGTGGAAAAAAGATTAATTAGCTCCTAAACATCGTGTTTTATGTAAGTTATCCAAATAAAAAGGCCGGCCCATTACAATTAAGTCCAGGCCCAATTGGGTTTCATTCAGATCCAGGCCCATGACAGCAAAAACTCCAAATTAGCAAAGCTATTTCTCCCACATCGTTTTCAGAAAGCTTAGTGGCTTAGTTTATATGGCGGATCATTAACATGTACAATTGTCCCTTCGGGGACATCTGATAAAATTGGAACGATACAGAGAAGATTAGCATGGCCCCTGCGCAAGGATGACACGCACAAATCGAGAAATGGTCCAAATTTTTTTCTCCGCCAATTCCCCCAAGCTATTTTTCCGGTTTCAGTTTATTACAAACACTACATTACCTCTCATCTTTTGGCACGTCCACGCATAGTTCAGTCTTGAGGACTGTCAATCCTTTTGTATCACAAATACATCGTCAACTTTCTCGTCCCGTACACGAAAACTATCGTGAAATGAAAGAAGAAACTAGCACGACATAGTGCAAAGACCAAGAAGTGTTAAAATCATTGATGTCGTGATCGGGGAACAATTATTTTTGCCATAGACGATGGAAGGACCATTTCGAAAGTTAGAGGCGTTCCGGTTGGTAGGATATTGACAAGTTATAACAAAGTTTTCGGGTGCTTTTTTTTTAACCTCGTTTGCCATTGCTCGTCTTTTCTTGTCACCAATTGCTAGTTGAGGCAATTTGGGAGATCGAACATCTGGTGGGAAACTAGTAGGGTTAATAGAAGTATCCGCGGCATGATTACATGCATCATAGATTTTCATCCCAATTCCCTCAGTACTTTGCTTCATTTTTACATAAATACATAATCAATAGTGAAGCAAAATGTTATATATATGACTTACTCGTATTCTCTCATTTTACATGACACTGTTTCTATTTGGGAAGTTAATTATTACGTAAAATATTTCTTTTTTGTTTAACAAGTCTCTAAAATGTTTTTATTTATACAAAATCATGACCAAGTACTCGTGTAGTTTCTAAAATGGGCAAAATTTCAGAAATAGCTAACATCAGGTAATAAATGAGGATTCATAGTTAAAATTTGCCTAATTACAGGACGTAGCTATAATTTAGTAGTTAAATAAACAAATTGGAGATTATATATATAAATATAAACTCGCTTTAGAGATTTGTATATGAGCTCCGAAATTCGTTTATATACAAATACAAATCTTTAGAGATTTGTATATAAGTCCCGAAATTCGTTTTGTATACAAAGACAAACGTATATGAGCCCCCATTAGAGAGACCTCCGAAATTAGAGATTTGTATATGAGCCACGAGATTGGTATATGAGCCTCGAAATATACAAATATACAAATACAAAAAAATAATAATTGTATATTTGCTATTTAATTCAAACCTTAGCTACGTCATGTAATTAAGACTGAAAATTTCCTACGTCGTGTAATTTTTCCTAAACGAACGTTCTAATAATGTACATTTACTTTTAACCAAAAAATACTATAAAATTCAAGCTAAGTTTGAGCCTTATCCAATTCTTGAAAGGATCGGACTAGTAGCGTATCGACTTGCTTTATCTCCAGAGTTTTTTTTACTGTATTCAGTTTTTCATGTGTCGATGTTGAAACACTCATCGAACGGATTGGTTTATCCGGCTCGGTACGGATGTGAGGATCGGAGCCGATTTCCCGGATCTAAGAATCATGGAAGACGTAATTGAAATATCTGGAATTTAATCACATTGGTATAAAGAGCCGGAAAGGAAAAAGAGGAGGAAAGAAGCAAGGGACTGAGCGACGAAGCGAGGTTGCTGCACTCTAAGGATGGCATATGATTAACTAGCGCAGGAGAGAGAGTTTGGCATTTCCTCGCTCAATCTCATATCAGTCAGTCGTCTTACTGTTGTCGAATAAGCTATTAGGCAGCTGTGTAATTGATCGGTATGAGATAAATGTTTTGATAATACTCTTTCATATGATGAGAAGATCCTGATAGCTATAATAAATAGACAGGTTCATTGATTTCGAAGCAAAGGCATTGCTTCGATAAAAGTAATGTGGAGGAATCTAATACATAGGAAAAACTGCAAAAAAAAATTCTTGAAATTGGAGAGTTAGGGAAATTTTCTATGATATGGGTAGTAAAAGATATACAAGGACAAATATCTTTTGAAACTTAAAGAACAACTGAATTCGACATTCGAGGACGAACGTCATATAAGAGGGAAGAATGTAAGGCATCGTAACATTTTGTAGCCAGTTAGGACTCATTTGAGGGTAACTGAGTGCTTGGAATGTGTTTATAGATGTACAATACGATATTGAGACTTAGGGTGTGTTCGGTATAGTCATGGAGGAAAATATTTTCATAATTTCTCGTGTTCGATTGGTTCAAAATGTTGAAAAATATTTTCTTAAGGAAAATAAGCTATTTGAAAAATAAGGAAAATGACTTCCATAATGAAAGTAGGGAAAAACAAGTCACATTAACTCCTCCCCACCCTCAAAATCACCCAACCCCACCACCAACCCACCATCGCCCCACCCCCACCCCCCGCTCGAAAATAAGAAGTTCTGGTCCAAGAGAGATAATATCAACTACTTAACATCCCTCCGACACATCCATTATAATTATCTCCCTGCCCCCACCTACCACTCCCACCCCCCATCCATCCACCCCTCTCACCCCCAACAAAATTACAATACATATGTTTTAGTATCATTTCTGCAGTCTTATGTAATTTTTATGCTACATTACCCAACTTTCTTATGTCTTCGATAATTGTTACTCTGTCCATCTCAAATTATTTGTCGTAATTTTTAAAATACTTTTCTCAAATTATTTCACATTTTAGAAGTTTGGCACAAAATTAAAGTAATTATTCTTTTTCCATTTTAACCTTAGTAATAATTGTTCTTGAATATTATAAACACCTTAATTATGGGGAGATAACAGATAAACAAAGCAAATTTTCAATGAAGAGAAATAAGGCTATATAAGTTAAAAGTCTATCTTAATTAATGTTTTCTTAAGAGATGTGTAAAAGAGAAACATGACAAATAATTTTCGTTCTTGTTTTCTCCGAACCGATGGTACACCGATTCAGTGTGTGTTCTACTTTGTGTTTCTCCATCGAAGCCCATGAAGCAAGTAAAATAAGAAGGCCGGCCCATTACAATTAAGTCCAGGCCCAATTCGGTTTCATTCAGATCCAGGCCCATGATAGCAAAAACTCCAAACTAGCAAAGCTATTTCTCCCACATCGTTTTCAGAAAACTTATTGGCTTAGTTTATATGGCGGATCATTAACATGTACAATTGTCCCTTCGGGGACATCCGATAAAATTGGAACGATACAGAGAAGATTAGCATGGCCCCTGCGCAAGGATGACACGCACAAATCGAGAAATGGTCCAAATTTTTTTTGAGACCAAATCCTCATATTTTCTTTTGTACTTCTTCTTCGAGCTCCACTTTCGTCCATTTTATTTTTCCTTAATCAGAGATCCCGGGTTTGACCTCTGGGTATGAAAAAATCTTTGGTAGGAAGTCCATCCCCCGAATGGACCTTAAGCGGTGTGAATCATATTAATCGGATTTCAATGTGGATATCGGACACTGAATGGAAAACCAAATTAAAAGAAAAGCTTTAATAAGTGCAGTATGAAGATTGTATTGATCTTCTTTTTTTTCTCTGTTGGGTGGAGCTATTTTGGGCTTGGAAGATTTAGGTCAAATAGCTATTTTGGTTAGCTCCAATAAAGAGGAAACTCTACAATTATTTCTTGAAATTGGAGAGTTTGGAAATTTTGTATTATACTATGGGTAGTAAAAGATGTACAAGGCCAAATATCTTTTGAAACTCAAGAACAACGAAATTCGAAATTCGAGGACGGACGTCATGTAAGGAAGAAGAACGTAAGATATCGCAACGTTTTGTAGCTAGTTAGGACTCATTTAACAGTAACAAAATGGTTTGGAATACGTTTACAAATGTACGATACGATATGAGATTTGGTGAAAGCAATCAGATGAATTATTGGACACACGTGGATACTTGAAGAGAGGGATTACGTTATAGCCAAGGTAAGTTAAGACAGACTTACTAAAAAGGAGCTTTAATAAAGTTTATGCACCTTCTATATATGTGCCGTGAAATGTCTCAATAAGTGTTTAGTCTACCTTACTCGAATCTTAAAATAACAAAATTACAATAGATGTGTTGTATGCAGTCTTATTACTTGTTTTTAGACTTCAAATGAATTATATGATTTCTTATTATATCTTATATTATAATCTTTTCCTAGAAAGTCTCACTCAACCTTTTTAGGATGTAGCCTATAAAATATATTGACTACCTTATTGTGATACTTAGCCTGTAGGCCTTGTGCCTACATCATTTTAGCTAAAAAATTATTTTTTGATATCTATTTAATGATGTGATAGCTATAAATTTTTAGAAAAAATATTTTTTAAAAATTAAAATTAATATTTAAATTTATTTAGGACCCAACCCACCATAAACTCGACCCACTTAATAGATTAATTGTATAAAAAATGCATTTAATAACATTTAACTGAAAAAATACGATTGGTTTTCAATTTCTAGACCAAAAAACACACAAATTATACCTCAATGTATTAAAGAAAATGTTCAGTAGTTAAAATTTAAAAAGCTACTCCCTCCGTCTCATTTTATGTGACATACTTTGACTTGACAAGTGTTTAAGAAAAAGAAGAAGACTTTTAAAACTTGTGGTCCAAAATAATCCTTGAACATTTGTGTGGTTGTAAATCATTTCATTAAGGGTAAAAGAGGAATTTCAAAGTTAAAATTATTCTAATTATAGAAAGGTGACATTCTTTTTGGGACGGACTAAAAAAGAAAGTGCGTCACATAAAATGAGACGGAGGGAGTACAATTTAACAAGAGCTAAATAAAATTATGTAGAAAAAAGTACAAAATTCCTATATTGCTAATCTTAGTGACAAATTAAGCTCAAAGGGTCGAATATCATATCATATATTATAACTTTATTGTGCTATTTAAACTGCATAATATAAAATTTTGAAACACAAAAATGAGATCTCTTGTCCTCTTATACTTTGAATAAAAGAAAATAACTTTTTCACATCTTTTATGGGGCAAAACGAAGATCTTTTATTTGTTAAAATTAATATTCTTTATAAAAAGAACATATTTTTTTTTTGTAAAGGGATAGAAAATTATTTCTTCCGTTAAATTGTGGCTTCTAAAACCTTAATTATTGAACATTTTCTATAATACACCGAGGTATAATTTATCTATTGTTTAATCTATAAATTGAAAAATAGTTGTATTTTTTTTAGTTAAATATTAATAAAGGTATGTCTTATATAATCAACTAATTAAACGAATCGGGTTAAGAATTCGGTTGATTTAAAGTAGGTTGGGTCCTAAATAAATCTAAATATTGATTTTAATTTTTAAAATATATTTTCTAAAAATTTATAGCTGCCGCATAATTAAATAGGTATTAAAAATTGATTTCTTAGCCAAAATGATCATGAAAGCTAATCATACAAAGTTGAGTGACTTTTGGAAGACAAAACAAAGTTGAGTGACTATTGTGTCCATTTATCATAAGTTGAGTGATTTTTGAAAGACAAAACAAAGTTGAGTGACTATGATGACCGTTTACCATAAGTTGAGTGACCATCCAGGTCATTAACTCGACATAGTAGTGACTTCTTTTCAAATAAAAGAATTCACTATGACTATGATTCCGTAAAGACAGATTAATTAGACTTTGGGCCTCAAAGGAACATTTGTATACAGTGTTTCTTAGAGACTCATCATGACTTAGCCTAGTAAATGATTGTGAATTTACCATCTCAATTCGCAAAGTTTAGACCTAAATGATCCAGATTTTATTAGAATTAGTACGTTAACTTGTTTAATTTAATTGGCAATTAAGTTAAATTATCTCAGTTACCAGGTTAAGAGTTAGCTTGATGGTTTGATAAAGTCGATTTCCACCTCAATTTTAGGGCGTGACAAAAAATATATTCTTATACGATTAATGTATTTTAACCTATGATCGTAAATTTGTTCTTTTTTCGTTATCAATTATCACTAATCATAAATTTTTTTATCTATAATTAACTTATACATAACATGATTATATTTTTTTTTAATATACATAAAACTTCAACATGATTGGACCATATGAATAGTGTTTGTTCAGTTGACTGGTCAATAATAAACACTAATGTAAAAAATTAAAACAACCCTACTCCCCTCACTTCCGTACATTTAAAAAAAAACTTTTCCCCTTTTTTCATGTTCTTCCATTTCTTGATTTCTACTAGCTTTTTGACATAAGAATTAAGCATTTCAGCAGCGATAAGATTAAAATTGAGGATACTTGAAATAAAGTGAGAGTGGGCTTTTGTAATGGACAAGATGATGAAAGCACAATTGAAATAGTTTGAATATGTGAAAAGGAGATATTCAGATGCTCCAATGAGGAAGTACGAGGGGTTGGATATAGTAGGTACGAGGAGAGACAGAGGTAAGCCGAAGAAGTATTGAGGAGACGTGATTAGACAGGACACGACACAACTCCAGATTACCGAGGACATGACCTTAGATAGAAGAGTTTGGAGGATGCATATTAGGGCAGAAGGTTAGTAGATGGAGTGTCGGCTTGCTTTTTCGAGGGTTTAGCCGTATTGGTATTTGTCGGTGTACTAGCCGTATTCTTGTATTTCTTGCTTTTGATATCTATCATCATCTATTATTTATTGTGTTTCAATTATCGCACTATTTTATCGTTGTTCTTGTTCCTTTCTTGTAGGCTTTGTTCTGCTTCCCTTAATAGTTATTATTTTTTCTCCATTATTATCCTTCTTTGTAATTGGATTTGCTGCACTTGAGTCGAGGGTCTTTCAGAAATAACCTCTCTACTTTGCGTATACTTTACCTTCTGCAGACTTCACTTATGAGATTTCACCGAATATGTTATTTTGTTGCTATTTCTTCTCTTATAATATAATTTTCTGTTTGTTAGGGTCAAAGTCAAGGAAATGCTAGTATGCTACTAGATTACACATGTTGTACATGGTCCAAATTTCAAGCTTTAGCACGAGAGGGTGACAAAGATCATACTTAGACATGACAATTTTACAATTTTTAAAGTGCTTTCCAAGTTTAACTCTTTCTCAATGCCAAATACTAACTAATTTTACTAGGTGTTGAATTTTAAAAAAAACGTCTGATTATATTGGATCTTCAAGTTTGAATTTGTTTATTTGAAATCTGAGTGCTTCTACTTCATCTTTATTTAATATGAATATTTTTCCTCTTTTTTTATATCATTTCTTAAGTCTCATAGGTTTGATCCTGCCAGTCCTTATGTCAATAAGAGCAGGACTTATTCTTTTTCCAATGGCAACAAAAGAATTTCGCCGTATGTGAGCTTCTCAGAATGTTTTATTGTTAATCATGACTGTGCGAAATTGTGCCTTAGCGCATCCCTTTTCTTGCTCGTTAGCACTATTTGTTGATTTTTGAAAGAAGGGGCAGAGCTTGAAGAAACGAAGCGAGTCGAGAGTAGCAACTTAGCATAGATTCGGAGATTTCCGAATAAGACGACCTTTTGAACTGCTACTGAATCCATGGACAAACAAAAAACAACCTAGTGAACGACACGCCTTATTTTATGAAAAGAATATTTTTTTATGATCGATTACAATTTGAATAGAAAAAACGATCAAGTGTTGCTTATCAGTACAAACTGTCCAACAAAAGTAGTAATTAAATCATGTGAGGTGACAAAACTAAAGCAAAAAACATTTTGTTCCTTCCCTTTTTCTGTTTTTTTTTTGCTTCGTGTTTGATATTCATATTAAAGTCTGATTAAATTTGGATTCGCATCGAGAAGTTTCATATTGAGGGTAAATTTTTTGGATTTCCTTCCCAATATCCGATATCCGTATTGGAGTCCGATTAAATTCTGATTCGCGTCTGAAGTCCCACATTGAAAGTAAAACACTCCCTAACAAAGGCGACTCTGTAGGACTCAAACCCTACACCTCTGATTAAGGATGATGGAGTACTTACTACTCCACCACAACCCTTGTTGATTGTCTTTTCTTGATATATTAAAAATAATAAGTAATTTTTTTTTATATTTGGAAATAGTGAACATGTAAACGTGAACAGAAGGAGTGTTTAAATGGAAACTTCAAGTGATACTAGTACTACAACTTGCATATAAATAAATCAAGCTATAGACAAAAGAATCCCTTCGAATTACTAAAACTTAGCACTATTATTATGTCATTGTAGAAATATAAAATCATGTTATACAAAATAAAATAACCACATAATAACCTAGAGTCACGTGATGCCATTAAGACAAAACACCCCGACCAAGTAATTAATTAATCCCAAAAATTGTGTGTGTGTGTGTTGAGAGAGGGGGTGGGGGTGGCATGAACATTGAGCCAAAAAATAATTTTAAAAAAATCTAATTCAAAGTGGTCAAAGAAAATGTGAATAATTCTAGTAAATTAAATAATTCTAACACAAAGGAGACCTATGAGGAATGCCTTTTCTTCTACTCATCATGCTAGTAGCCATGTCTTCATCACTTATGTTCTTATTATTATAACTATTGAGTGTAATTCTTCCACACACATATAATCCACTTCTTTTCTTCCTCACAAAATTCATCATCATCATGTTCTCCGATCCCGACGATCCGGACGTAGTCGACGAGCCACCCCACGGCTCGTCGCTGTCCACGATCGTCGAGTGGGCCGTCGTGTCGTCATCGACCATGTCATGAGGGATAAAGAAGTCCGGACCAAGTTGTAAAGTTGTGCATCTCCTTAGGAATGGAGAAATGTCCTTGTAGTGCTTTAGCACAAAATCCACCTAATCATCAAGAAAATTCAAAATTATTGTCACTAAACAAAATTTTGTTACAATAATAGGAATGATTTATTTAATTATAATATTTGAAGATGGTAATAAGTGTAATTGAACACATCTCAAAAACCTTTTCACTCAATTGCATATATAAATGAACCAATCTAAGGCTTATTTTACATGATACAAATTGTTACTAATATTTTTACACTTTTCAGTCAGAGTGATTTTCCACGTAAAATTCTGTGTTTTTACTTTTTCCGCATCCAATATTCACAAACGTAACACGAATCAGTATCATCGACTGGTTTGTGCAAATCGAGTAAAAGCTTAGACAAACTTTAGTGGTTCACGAATATTAAGTACGACTCAATTCACCCCCTCTTGTATCGTATAGGTACGGTACATAAAAAATAATTCAATTATGCTAGAATTATGGTTGGTAATAATCAAAAAAATATATATGTAAAACATGATGCAAGTTAAAAGAGAAAATAATTACCTTGCACCCTAGAGAGCAATGGATAAAGGGTTCTTGAAGGCTTCTATCACAAGAAGTGCAATAGTTTCCAGATCCTTTAAATTGCCTATTTTGAGGTCTTTTCTTGATGAAAATCACCTTAGCACTGTTTATTGTGTAGGCCTAATCGAATTACGATCCAAATTATCAGAAAAAAAAATCAAGAACAAAAATATCAAGGTAAGCTGATCACATATTTCAATATTGTAGAACAATTAAGTACCTGAACATTTGAGCAATCTATGAGCTTATCTAGGTCTTCAAGTCGAACAACATCATGGTACACATAACGTCGAATTTGAACTAGTCTATGGAAACGATGAGCCATCACACAATGAGGGCAAATACTTATGCAACAATCCAAACAACAAATGTTCTTCTCATTCTTCTTTGCACACTCGTGAATCGAGCATGGAGCAAAGAATTTCTCAGCGTAGAGAGCTTCCAACCATGCTGGCTTTTGAATTCCCTAAAAATCAACATACCATAACACAATTTAGGTGCTATCGCTGCATAAAAAGAATATTTATAAGGTAATATATAACATATCAATTAGTAACTCGATAATAATCGACTAATTCCTCTACCCCGGTTCTTCCCTTTTCATTTCTTTTTACTATTCCCACTTAGGTCCCCAACTTTGGTTGCTTGTCTAGGGTAGAATTGTCTAAGAACTTCTTTGGTTCAAGCTACCTTATTATTTAGTGAAAGTAAAAAAAGATAAGTAATATGCTATAATAGGTCAATTACATGAAGAGTGACAAGAAAAATGATGAATGAAATAGAAGAAAAACTTACCATGATCACATAAAAACACAACCCTCAAGACTCACAAAGTACTAAAAGAAGCTAATTAGCAATGAGAGACAATGGCTTGATTGGAGAAAGAGAGGGACTAGGGTATGGATGTTAGTGTATTTATGGAGAATCACAAAGAGAGGAAAGTATATTTTTATTCCTCGATTGCATACACAAAACATTTTGTCAAGAGGCTCACTTGCAATATATGCATATCCGAGGCGGAGCCAGATTTTTGAGTTTATGATTTCTGAATAAGAAAGACAGCTTGTCTGAATAAATGAGTAACTTTTTTAACGCAAATATCATATTTTAACCAAAACTAGTGAGTTCCACTGAACCTGTTATGAGTTTATAAATTCTGAACTCTAAAAATGCAGATATTATATTTTAACCAAAACTATTGAGTTTACCTGTTTTGAGATTATGAATTCTGAATTCTAAAAAAAGCAACTTACTGGAATCGAAGCTGAAAAAACCTAACCGAATTAGTTTAATTTAGTATTCGATGCACATTTTTTCAAAACCAAAAATAAAAAAATCGAACCAAATTTTGACAAAATCAAATTGAAGAATAAAACGCTCACGTCACATGGGTTCAAGCCTTGAAAATAGCCTCTGCCAGAAATGCAAGGTAAGGCTGCGTACAATAGACCCTTATGGTCGAGCCCTTCCCAGACTCTGCGCATAGCGGGAGCTTTAGTGCACCAGACTGTCCTAATAATAACAATATATGAGAGAAATTAAATAAAGAGAAAAAGGGTAAGATATGAGGAGAACGTGGGCACTGTTCCCATGTCTCCCATAAACTAATTTTGTCTATCTCCTTGTGTTGAGAGCTTAAACCCTAAACAAAAAAGGAGCTACTCTCGAACTTCGTGCCTAGCGAAAGCTTTATTTTGCCCTTTAATCATATCACTTAAAAGGTATTGAAATCCTATTTATGAGATTACATTGAATATATTGTATGCATATCACTTAAAACGTAATTGCAGACAATTTTATAATTTTCAATCAACAGAAAAATAATAAGTAATTTAGTATAACAAAAAATAATAGTATAACATATTAAATTATTCTAATAATATAGAAAAGTTTAAATTATGTTATCAATGTATATAACTTAACCATTTCTTTTCGTTACCAAAAAAAAAAAACTTTACCTTTTTTTACTATGCTTTTTCGTTCTCATATAAATTAGGTTGGAGCTAGCTAGTTTCTTGTCTTCAATTTAGGCAAGTCTAGAAACAAATACTTGTCTAATGAACATTATCAAATTTTAATTTTTTTTTTTCACTACATTTTTTTTTGGGGTATAATCTCAATTCACAGTTGTTGATTCAAAGTTTTTTTGTTTGACTAATACAAGGCCAAGAAATCTTAGTTGTTCACTAGCTGACAGTTGCATAGTTGTTTATTCGCACATATATTGTGCAATTGTGATGAAATCATAGTCATTCAAGACATTTGATATTTAATTTTTTTTTGCTTTCACCAACTTCTATTGATAAAGTATTTTTTTTTATATTATCAACAACAACAACAACAACATACCAAGTGTATTTCCACAAAGTAGAGTTTGGGGAGAGTAGATGTACGCAAATCGTACCTTTACCTCTTAAAAGTGAAGTAAAAAGGTTGTTTCCGATAGACCGCGGCTCAAGACAAAAAATGATTTGAAAAAAGCTGAAAAGCAATAAATGAATATGTAAATACAGTACGCGACATCAAGAGAAATCTAAACAATAAAACCTACTTGAATAATGAACATAAGCACAAAAAATATGTTATTACAATAACCCTATAATGTCATTTCATATTCATATAATTTATTTTAAAATCAAGTATCTCATATTCATACAGATATCGTGTATCACCAAGATAACTAACATGAGTAAGACTTAACTCCCGGAGTACATTCCCAAGTGAATATAAGAGCAGGATAAGTGTTCACAAAGCTTCAGGTAACCCAACATTGCCAACGATTTGGGATCAATACTAGGAAGATCGGATCATCAAGATTTATGTCTAGGATTGTAAGAATTATTCTCTTGAAATTGTCCTTCAGTCCATATCTTGCTTCAAGGTTTTTATCAATTTTATCTTTATACTTCAGCAACTCATCCCCGATAATTGTCATAGTTCACCAGCTAGTAGAATTTTAGCGATAAGAAAAGGGCTTCAAACTAGGATTCTTCAACAAAAAGTAAATTTCTATTCCGGTAGAACTTCAAAGTAAAATCTTTGAAATAATCACTCTAATATAAGAACCCCATCCTAGGGTTTTTTTTAAAAAAATATTATCATGTTACTTAAATAATAACTATGTGTAATAGTTTATTAAAAGAGGATTAGAACCTGAAATATTGGCATTTAACTTCTATATAAATGCTGCTCAATAAATTAGTGGTCCGAAGTTAAATTTTAATATATATACACATGCAAAAACTTATAGTTGATATGTTTTATTCATAGTTATTATAGTATAGTATTCTTATAAGACATAAAATTATTTAACTTTACATATAAAGTGATAATATTTTTTTACTGATAAGGGTCAATCAAGCTAATAAGATATTAATCATGTGTATGCAATACATATGTTGGATCTTATAGTAAAAAAGTTTATTACTAATATAAAATTTGAGTAGTTTGATTCAATATTTTAAAATATTTCTACGGTTAAAATATGCAGTCTTCTCTCTTTTTATAAAGATTTTGTACCTTTTTCTTTGTAAAAACTTCAATATTATTTAATAAAAATAAAATCATAAAATTCACCATTAAATTTTTCTTAAGCTTAAACATTTTGAGGGCCTCATATATATGATTTTATTAGCATCCTTCTTGAGCTGCCCAGGCTTCTATGCAATAAACAGTACAAGTAGTTAGCAATAATAAATGGAAGTAGTTAACTTGAAGTAGTTAATAGTATTTTTAAATTTTTACTATTTTCTAAAAATATGATTGATGTAATTATATATGATTGAAAGTTATAGGCAATTAATTTGCAGTTAGTTTTTACTTTTTAATTTTTTTAATTCACTTCAATATAATTTGAATCAATCATGTTTCTAACATTAGCTTTGTAAGTTTGTCTTTAATTTTTTGAGTGTCTTCTTAGACATTTCAAGCTCACACTAATTAGATTATTAAATAATTAAATTTAAAAAGACATTGTCTTAACTTTGAATGTCTTTTAAAGCGTAACAATCACTACAATATTGATGATTTAGACCTATTTTTATAATTAAAAGTGATACGAGATACTATACAAATAAAAAATGATACTATAATTGGCATACTCAATTAGGTGAAGTCTTAATTCTATTTTTAAATATTTTTACTATTTCTAAAATAATTTTGATAGTTTGTATAACAACTGTCTCAATTGAAAAAAAATTCAAAACTATAATCAATGAAAACTACCTAAGATCTAAACATTATTTGTGATGTTATGTAATGTACAATAATTTATATATGTCTATTCTGTCTTACAAAATATTATAAGAAATGTTATACTGTCAATTGAAAAATTTCTTTTGTCAAATTCTAATTAACTACCATGTATTTTAAAAAGTTATGAAAATAAAATATATAAAAGATTTATTCAATCAATTTAAGATATCTTTTTAATTTTGACTTTAAATCACCAATTTTATTGAGCTGCTTCTGATTAGAAAACAACATGTGACATGTGTTATTCGTTTCTATCGTAGTCTTTTACATATACATGTTTTCTAACTTTCTTATTTAAAATTTAGGAAATTTACATGGGACCCACTGAAGCAAATAGGGAAATCGCTGGGAGCTCATGTTCTGCTCATCGTAGTTGGTCAAGACAAAAATGGAGAATAATTCTATTTAATACAAAATATTTGGGGAAATGATTGAGGCTACAAAGGGTTTGCGAAGATCAAACCCAGTGTTACCTATAATTTATCATATCCTCGTATAAATGTATGAGTCTTGCATTTCTTCATGAGAAGTACTGAATTTTATTCATATGATTATGTCTTTGAGGAGACTTCAATTTTTTTGCCAAATACTAGTTATGATGTCCCAAGTAAAGATTTCATTTCCTCTTATTTCTTCTCTCTAGCTACCCGTTTGTTATATGTTCTAATGTACTGAATTTCAGTCATATGTTTATCTATTTGAGAAGACTTGAATTTCTTTGACAGATACTAGTTTCCCTCTTATTTCTCCTCTCTACCAGCTTGTTATATGTTCTAATATACAATTTTTCTATTTTTGATATATTAAAAATACTCCTAAAGAATGAAAACAGAGAGCAAGTGATAAATACTAAGACTGCGGTTCAAAACAATTGTTGATTAGATATTTTTAAATAACAGGTGCAGAGTAAATTGTAACTAATATCGAAGTTATTTTCTGCAGTCAGTTCAAGATATTAATTTAATTTTAATAATTCGTACAAGTATAGTAGTTGAAGAAAAAATCTCGAACGAAAAGTTTTTCGATATAGAAAGATCACATTAATGTTCAAATAAAAACTCTAAATAGCAAGTATTACTAAACCCTGAAATTAGAAAATGCAACCACTTGATCACCAACATCTAGGGGATGTTTTTTCGAAATTCCTCGAGGATTGTGAACCCGGGGAGAAAATGAAAATATGAAGAGCCTTGAACCATAGCCAAGAGTCATATACAAAAAAGCAACGAACTAAAATGTAACAGGACAATAGTAACCTCATTAGCATAATCATATCTAGACAAAATATCAGTGATAATAATATTTGCTTGTTTGATATGTATAGTGCATAAGTGGATCTTCAAGACCATCAATCAATGATACATATTTAACAAGAATGTGTGAGTATTTATCATTTATTCCCTTAAGCATAAAATATAATACTTGGGAGTAAGATTTAATATGCCATTGAAAATAAAAAGAGCTCCGTGAGCTCGAACTTAGCTTTTTTTCGGTGCAAATGAATAAATGATATTTTCTCTTTCAAATTGTTGCTCCAAGAAAAGAAATTTTCTGCAAAAATATGATTTCAAATCCTTAACTAATTTCTCTTGAATAATAGAAAGTGTTTTGGAAAAAAATAAGTATATATTCAATTAATAATGCTTTCAACAACCTAATTTTCCATCCCTTAAGTAGCCAACCGGGAACCTTCTTTCCAAACTCGCTCGACACACAAAAGAAAGAAAGACGAGAATCGGCGCAAGGATCAAAACACTTAATAGACATAGAAGAGTAAAAGAAATGCTTCCTAGCCTACCAAAAACTCGGTTGAAGCTAGTTTTGTCCTCCGGTCAGTCAAGTGTTGACACCGGATTAGGTTTGACCTTCCTTCTCAATGTCCGAATGAACATGCATTCTTTTCTCTACAGTATGGTAGAGTATGGTAGACTTATAACCAATCCAATCGGAAACTTTAATTCGAGATATCAAACTAGCAAGGATAATATCGTAAAGTCGGAGAGGAAGAAGAATGCCATCATAGAGGGATTAGCGTGTAAACTTGAAGGACTAGGGAACTCCTTTAGCTCAATAATGAAAGTTAGGGTCGATCGGAGGAGGCCTTACCTCTTAGATGACCCAAGCAAGTCATTAAGCTATTGGATGGATCCTCCTAACTATAGTTACTTAAGGTCAAGTAGTAGACGGGTGAGGCCCACAGTTCTAATAGGTTTTTACTTGAGCTTTCCGCAGCAAAGCAAGTCTACAAGCCACTGCAGTGAGGTTATAGGTCTGATTTCTCTTTCGCATTGAGGTTTTAGAATGTTATACGCAGCCCCATACAAGGTTACTTTAGGTTGCTCTAAAAGGGCCTGAAATGGTGTTCTCAAAACGGGCATAGCAAGGTAATTTTGGAATGTGATTCTAAGATTGTGGTTGAGATGATCAAGGGCAACTACAATATTCCTTGGAAAATGAAGAACATCATTACTCATATTCAAAATATATCAAGTACTATTACTTGTAAAGTTCGACATTGCTATAGGGAAGCCAACCAAGTCGCAGATGCCTTAGCAAAATGGAGTATTATAATGAGGATTTGAATGTTTTTGCACATGCTCATCTTCCATCAATGGCCGTGGGACCTTATAGACTTGACCTCATACAAATGGAGTCCTTTCGGCATAAGCAGAGGAAGAATTGTTTTGTATAGAAATGGTCCAGTTGAGATGCTAAACTATTATTTTTTGCTCATCACGCTGGATTTGTATATTTGTGCAAAACTTGTATAGTTTCTACATGTGCTTTATTTTTTGCGAGCAATCATTGGCTGCAAAACGGAACAGAGGGTTGACTTTATGTTCCCCTCAACTTTGTAATCTCTGATTTATTGATATAAAGGTCATGCCACCATACGGCGATAAATTTAAAAAAAAAAAAAATAGCGATATTTTCTGTATAAGATTGACATAGATATACATTGATAGTCTTTGCTCTTAAGAAGGTTAGTGATAGGAAAGTCAAGATATTCTTAAACATCATTAACAACTCTCATATTAAGAATGAAAGATATGTCTAAAAAATTATTTTAGATATATGATAAATAATTTTTCCAAACAGAGATTCAAGCATCTTACTGTATTTAATAAGTTATTTAGACGGTAAGATTTATATAGTCAAACTCAATCGGCTAATTATTACTTTCTTTTCACTTTATTTTGAATGGTTTGAACTTTGAAGTATGAGAATTAAAATACTTAATTTTCAATGTCAATTCAGATAAAATAAGATTTATATATTTAAATATTATATAAAAATAATATAAATTAAAATAATTAATAATTTATAATATTAAAAAATATGATTAGGAAAGAACTTTTTGACTCTCTAAATTAAATAACAATAGACAATAACATATACTTTACCCTAAAATTACTGCTAAATTGCTTCACTCTGATTTTGTTAATGTTCTTGCCTCATCTATTATTTCTTGACTTTAATACCACTTAATTAGCACTAATAAAGCTAAGACAAGATATTAGACATGTATGAGGAAACTGGGATTCTGGGAAACTAAAAACATGGCAAACAACAATCCTTAACTACTCCACTTAGGAAAAAAAAATTAAAATATAAATAATTAAACTAATTATTTCTTTTCAAACAAAGAGTATTCCATCCGTCTCAAATTATCTATGGTGCTTTTCTTTAACTTACATGCCTCCTAAGAAAATTTTATTGAGGAGAGAGTTTTGATTATTTTATCTTTATTTATATCGTCAGATATAATCTCTCTTTATCAAATATTTACTCCATTGATGTGTTTGTAATCTTCAATAATAATGCTCCCTCCATCCATCTTTACTTGTTTATTATTGACTTGGCACACCTTAAGAAATAATAAATAATGAGGCTAATTTTACTATATCACTCTTTGAATATAATAAATTTATTCTTTAGAAAAATGCATTGGGTAATGAATAATATTTAATAGCAAGGGTAAAATGGACACAAGATGGTAAATTATCCATTAGTTTTCCAAATTGAACAAATATATATTGTTAGATATCTATTTTTGGTATAATGAATAAGTAAAGATGGACGGAAGAAGTAATTTGAAACAACTATTTTTAAAAATTACAACAGATAATTTGAGAGAGAGAGTAATGGTTATGGGCTTAATTGGAGATTTTGTTGTGCAGACAAAAGACAACTCATTAAGCACTATAGCAAATTAATGACTTGATTAATTAATTGTGTACTCTCATTTGCTAGTTTTGAGGAAAGCCCTTGTTTCTTGCACCCTTATTATGCTTTAACCCATAAGTGATCTTGGAATTTGAAAACTTTGACACAAAATAAAACAAAAAAAGACCCTTATAATATTGAAATTTATACATTAGTCTAATGTAACTTTTTAAATTTAACTTTGTTTTTTAGGTATTTGTCTCTGATTAACCCGGTGATTAGTGAACCCTGCTTGTTTGGATGATTGTTATTTGTTACATATCGTTTCACAACGTATTGTATCGTATTGCGTTATAGTAGTAATTTGATGTTTCGTAACTATAGTTATTTCTAGGTATTTTTTCGTTATTTTATAATATCACATATCAATAATATAAAGAATAAGCTTACAAAGAAAAAGTATGGTATGGGGTAATTTGATGTTTAAATATTGAATATGTATGCCTTATATTATATATATTTATTTTAAGAATTTTGGTTAAATTTTTTTATCTTATATATCAGTTAAATTTACAAAGAAAGATATGTATCTGATCGTGCGAAGCGTGGATAATTTACCTAATTAAATAATAAGTAAGAGCAAGATGAAAAATAACGTAACATCGATCATACCGAATCGATAGTTACATAAAAATGACAGTTTCCATCATTAGATAACAACAAATTTAACGACTTTGCAACAAAATGTAATTAGTAATAACCAAAATAAATATTGTATTTAAAGTAATAATACGATACTATAAAATAAAATAGATGAGAAACATCCAAACAATCACATGTAATACTCATTTTATTATTGTACAATAGATAATAATATAGTGTATCATTTTTAATCTTTGTTTCAAAAGTTCAAAATAGAAAGGTTGAAAGGTTAATCAAATTCTAAACACAAAAATGTGGCATTAGCTTAAGGATGTGGTTAATCATGATGATCATCATTTTACAATTGTTAATTAGTGGTGCTTAATTAACGGTTTAACTAATATATACTTTTAATTCTCCAATTTTTTTTCGTTAATTACTCCATATTTGAATGATAGAGCAACCATTTGTTCTCATATTTTCTTAAAGAGGAAGTAGAGGTTTATGGGAACAAAAGAAAAAAGAACCTTTGACAAGACTTTTCTGAATTTACACATAGGAAGCTACAAAAGTTACCATGTACTAAATCACAAAAGTTGTTGTTTACCTCTAACAAGGCTTTCTTGTCTACTAGACATGCAATACCTAGAAAATCAGAAAGCATTTACAGATATATAAGATGACAATGGTGTGATTTAAGTATTTAACCCTTTTATAACCTTTATCAGTTTTGAGATGAACACGATTCTTCCGTTCTTAATTAGATGTCTCGAGTTCGAATTGTAATAATGAAAAAAATCTAGGTATATAGAGAGTGTTTTCCCCTTTCAATGGGCCTTACGTAGGCTGAATCCGGAATAAACGGATGATTTATGCAAATGTCCTTTTTAGTTCTCATAAGATTTTAAATTTGCTCGAAAAAAGATTTTTACACTTGGTCAAAAGAGTCCATAAGTTATAAGAGAAGTAAAAAGATGATCAGTTACTAAACACATTTCCCGAAAAAAGGATAACAATCACAATATACCCAGTATAATTTTACAAGTTGGATTTGGAGAGGATAGTGTGTATGCAGATATTACCATTACTTTGTGGGGGTAGATAGGTTGTTTCCGATAGACCCTCGACTCAAGTAAAACTGTCACCAAGCAATAGAAAAGAAGCCAAGACAAAATGTTAATGAAAACATGACAAAACATACTAAAAGGGAACAACTACTACAATAAAATACTATGATCATCTCAGTACAAAAAACATGAAATAGTCACAGAAATAAAATAACAAGAAACTCTCAAAGTAATACTACTACTACTACTGTGAGATAACTCTTCACATCCTAACTAATCATCCGCATTGGAGCATTCGTGCATCTCCTCTTCACATGTCCGAACCATCTCAGCGTCACTTCTACCATCTTGTCCTCCATCGAGGCCACTCCTACCTTGTCCCGGATATCCTCATTTCTAATTTTATCTCTCCTAGTATGCCCAGACATCCACCTCAACTTCCTCATTTCCGCAACTTTCAATTTTTGAATGTGAGAGTTCTTGACTGGCTAACATTCCACTCCATACAATATAGAGGGTCTAACCACCACTCTGTAGAACTTGCCTTTAAGTTTTGATGGCACCTTCTTATAACATAAGATTCCATATGCGAGCCTCCACTTCAATCATCATGTGCCAATACGATGTGTGGCATCCTCTTCTGTTTTTCCATTACTTTGGATAATAGACCTAAAATACTTGAAACTTTCTCTCTTCTGGAGGACATGTATATCAAACCTCACCGCCATATCGTCCTCATGTGCTACGTCATTGAACTTGCACTCCAAGTACTTGTTGGAAAACAGTACACGCAACGGAAGCATTCCAGGATCATACTGCTTACATGAATAATAAACAACAAATACCAACACGTAGTACACATAAAGCGTGCTGAAAATTAACCAAAAATTACCTCTTGAAGCGTGAGCAGATATCTTGAAGCAAGCCCGACTTTAGTTCTGCGGTCTTCTCCAGTGATCCCAAATTCACAGCCGAACTCTCTCAATACTTAGGTGGGCAAGTATTGTGCAGAAAACTATTTGTGTGTCTTTTTCTAGGTTGGAAGAACATCTATTTATAGAGGAGCTCTCCCTGTCCAACAAGGAGAGCAAGAAGGAAAACGTGTGGTCCTCCCTTAAGGAGGCCACACGCCTCTCCCCTTTCTTCCTTAACAAGGAATGCCTTTTCCTTGTTCTTTTGAACAACGAATGCCTTTTCCTTGTTCAAAGAACAAGGAAAAGCCGCCACTTTCCCCAATCCCCTAGAAAATAGGATTCTGAGTTCTAGTTAAATATGGGCACTGTAGGGACCACAAAATTAATTACTGAGGCTCCCTATTATGAAAATAATTTAAAATATTAATTTAAATTATTCTTACCATAATAAATTACAAATCATTCCACTAGAAATTCGTAATTGCACTCCTCCATTTATATTTCATAATTTCCTATTAAACACTTATGTAATTTCCCATTTTAAGATTACAGATACTAATCAATAAATTAAAACGAATTTAATTAATGATTAATTTCCTTTAGAGCAATACTTAACTTATTTCATATGTCGGATTCATAAATCCACCGGCTGGGTTTACATATGAAAACTTATAAGCTTCTCATAAAAGGCGTATCATCAATCTCTATACCGAGACATAAATTCTATCAACTAACTTATTATTTCACCAATATATATTATCATCATCCAATCTATCAGGCATGTTGACCCATCTCAGGATCTCGCCTTTTAATAAATCAAAACGATAATTAATATACGGAGAAGGGTCAAATCTACCCTTGTACTATCGAAAATGGTTTAAATATACCCTTCGTTATACTTTGGGTTCAAATATGCCCTTTCCGTTATACTTTGGGTCCAAATATACCCCTGTACTATTAGAAATAGTTTAAATATATCCCTTGTTATACTTTCAGTCCATATATACCCCTCCCGATATACTTTAGGTCCAAATATATCCCTCCCACTAAACTTTTATGCTGATTTACCCTTATTTGACACTCACCCACTTAAACCATCTCAATTCCCTCTACCTTAAGTTCTTTTCTTTTCTTGCAGTCTTCTATTTTCTTTTCTTCTCTTTTTTAATGATCCGCTTCTTATGAATCCAACCTCTTTAAAGTCTTTGTTCCACCTATTGCTGAATACTTTCCCGTTGACATTAATGATCCGTTTATCAGATATTAGGATTTTTTCCTGCATTTATATATGGTAATCTTGCTTAGCTGATTATTTCAAGTATAAGTTTTAACATATGATAATAGACCAAAAGATGATTGCAGAAAGAAAATATTTTTTCTTATATATCGAAACTTTAAATTTTCTCTGTAATGAAGTTTATTCACCGTGAGGTCAAAAAAGGTTTAGATGACAAGAGTATAAATTGTGAATATATGTGTTATTTTTTGTATGAATTGAGAGAGTGGGCTGGAGATGAATTAAATAGGTGAGTTTGTAAAGTGAATCGTGCAAATATTTACATTTGGTGATGATTTATTTTTATTTTGAAGCTCATCATCATGTGTCCATTTGTAAAAAAAATAAAGGTAAATTGCCTTTATAAAAAAAAAAGGAGAGGGGGGGGGGGGGGTTAAATCAGGATAAAAGTATAATGAGAGGTATATTTGGACCCAAAGTATAACGAAGGGTATATTTGAACCATTTCTAATAGTACAGGGGTATATTTGGACCTAAAGTATAACAGAAAGGGTATATTTGGACACAAAGTATAACGAAGGGTATATTTAAACCATTGCTGATAGTACAGGGGTTACACAGCTCATAATAGTTATATCAAGATTGAGAATATAAGTACATTTAATAGTTTAGAGAATATATTTTTATCAGTTAGTCTAAAACATCTATCTCTACTAGGTCCTGTTCAATACATACATAATGCACTAGCACGAGAAGTTAGAACTATACCATTCTCGTAATTAAGATAAATTACTTTTAATCTCGTGCTACAATCATTCTGATGGTTTGTCCAAATTCCCATCTACGATTGTGAACTATATTTTTAACTTATAAGTACTGATGATTTAATCTTCTGTGTATAAGCTCAAACTCTATACACCAAATCATCTACTATATAAGTTGAGGACACATATATGACAAAACAATCTATTTAATGTAACACTTTATTGAATTAAATAAATAAATAAATAATCATTCAATAAATAATACTATATCAAAACCGCATGGTTAATAGTATATCCTAACATTACTCTCTCTTGGTCCTGCTCAATCTGAACCTTTTAGACTTCAGAGTTTGTTGCCAAACCTCAAACTTAATGTTAACTCTGCAAGGAGTCTCGTCGATCAAAACTATCCAATCATATACACCATGACACGTCACTTTGTATAAGATAGGACAATCAACAAAAAAACAATTGGGATTACCAAAATTGGTACCAAATACTAGGCGAGAAAACAAAAAAGCAAAAAAAAAAAAAAAGACCCCTTTAACCTTTGAATAATTGAAATGGCCAAATATAAATAATTAGTAAGTCATTAATAACTTAAGGTTATGTCATAACAGATTCGAACACTTGCCCCCCTCGCATCTAATTGCTGTGACAAGAAACAGAAGTGAAGGATAGGCAGATTACACATGACAAAGGGTTTCTGATAAGTAAGGCTTTTCTTATTTCTTATACTTTGGTAGTCATAAAATTTCACATGCAAAGTATCCAATGAACTGACTTTTTTTTTAGGTTTTCCATTTGGTATTTATATTGAAGTTTGACTACTTTGATTTGTGTATTATATGACTTATTTCTCGAGGTGCTGCTCCCAACAGAAATTTTTTTCATACTTAAGACTCGAACAAAAAATCTCTAATTAAGGACGGAGGAATCCCAACCATCATGTCATGTCAATTGTAATTAGGATAAGATTAGTCATTAGTACTCACTTTTATCAAAAAAACACAAACAAACAAGATGAAGTTGTAGAAATCATATAGTTTTGCCGACCAGCCAAAAGAAAAATATAATAATTTTTTTGTTGAATACTATATGTTAGAATTTAAGTTACATACACCAATAATATTAAAATTTTGCATTGTTAATATTATTTAAGTCAACTTAATTTCATAGCGTCATGTTACATGATAAGTTATTTGTTGTTGTAAATTATTATAACTTAACTTTACTTGATAGTGTAAAAATCTTTTAAATTGCACAAAACATAATTATTTCTGTAAACCTTCGGAGAAATTCGCAATCGTTACTTTTTAGGTGTACATCGGATAAATCCCCTCACACGAGATGTAAATAGCACTAGGCAATACCTAGTGTAATGAGCTCGACTGAGAAGGCACTCAATCTCTAACCTTCCTTGTGGGGCACCACCTGATGCATCAACTAAGCCGTCCTTACGCGTAGAAAATATAAATTTTAATATGATATTTTTAAGGTAGTCAAAGGTCAGAAACATATTTTACTTGATCCGAGAGTTTACTAAAAATAACCTTTTACCTGCACAACAACTACTTTTTGGGTCCGCATCGGGCAAATTCACTCATATACAATAGTTTGTAAATCACACAAGAGATGTAAACCCCATTAGATAATCCCAGCGCAACAAACTCGATTGAGAAGGTGTTGATAGGGGAATCAATCCATGACCTCCCTTGTAGAATATCACTCACTGCACCAACTCAACCACTCTTACGAGTACAAAATATAAATTTTAAAATGATATTTTTAGGGTGGTCAAAAGCCAGGATCCATTGAAGATAATTTTTCTACTTCCATAAAATAAGAACAAATTTTGCGTACATACTATTTTTTCGAGAACTCACTTGTCAGATAACACTGAATATGTTGTTTGTTTGTTTGTTTGTTTTGGTCAAAGGTGAGAGATGGAGAAGTGCACGAGGGAAGGTGGAAGAACAAAGAGGATGAATCAGCAATTGAGCCGCACGAGGGGAGATCTCTCAGATAAAGCTTACTAATATTTCACTTTGTTCTGTTCCAAGAACCTTACTCTTTATTCTATTGCCTTCTTCCACATGGAGGTGGTGGGGGGGTGGGGGGTTCCTTTTTTTTTTTGACTGCTTTCTTTCTTCCTCATTATATATAATAAGCATTAATTTTGTTACCGACAAGGGTTGTGGTGGAGTAACAAGTATTTCTTTATTCTTAACTAGACGTTTTGGGTTTGAATTTCATAGAATACAAAATCGTCTTTGTTAAGGAGTGCTTTATTTTTTAATGTGGGACTTATCGATGCGAATATAAATTTAGTCGAACCTCAATACAAACATCAGACACCAGGATGTAGAATCGAAAGGAAATCCTGTCTTGACATTAATAAGAAAGACCAGTCAATGAACAACACATACTAAAACTGAAATATGAACATTGAACAAGAAGAGTTTATCTCTTTCTTTATTGTTTTTTTTTTTTTTTTGGGGGGGGGGGGGGGGGTTGGTGACAACAGTGATGGAAGAACAACTGGAGGGGAGGGGTAAAACGGCGCTGAAATGACGTGTCACGTGACATCCATCTCATCAAAATATCAGTGTCACGTAGAATTTGGTGTCAATTTAGGACAGTCATAACAAGGTGGGGTATATGTGAACAATTTAAGTAACAGAAATAGTATGACAAAGGTAATTTTTTTTGGATACATATATAGAATATGAGCAAAAGCTAATGACTCTCCATAATCCTGTAAAGTAAAAATAATAATGATTTTTTTTTATATATATATATATAGAATATGAGCAAAAGCTAATGGATCTCCATAATCCCGTAAAGTAAAGCTTTGAATATGCCACTAATCCCATCCCACCTGTACCAACTAATAGTCTCATTGCCTCGTTTCATTGTCATCCCTATTTATAACACCTCATCCCGTCCTATTGTCATCACTACTCGTCAAGCAGGACGGGATGAATTGCCAGAATAGAACCCACATGCGGCAGTATACGGTACCACATTTAGCTATATGCCATATTGGGAATTGGAAATTGTGTAACTAAATACTGAAACAGTTCCAGCAATGGCCACTCAGACAGACTTATTTATATATGGTTCCATTATTATTTCAGTGTGCTGGATTCCTTAACAAATTTGCGAGAAATCAATGGACATAGAGATTCTTCAGCATCCAATTACACACTAATCATAACAGTGTTGTCCGAGTCAGCTTAAGTACCACCTTAACTATTTCAGTTAGTACCTGCCATCAAAGCTTAGCCAATCGTGAAAGGGGATTCATTTGGACCACCTTCCTTGATTGTGGCTCTGCCACTAGTTTAGACAAGTGAGAAGAAATCACTTAACATTTTTTGTCTCCACTAGGTGATCTCCTACTTCATTGACCGTCAAGTCCTACCTCGCGATGCAATGGAAACATTTTCCTTTTGAGATAATGATAAAGAAACACACCTAACCTATCACTTTTTTCACGATTCACACCTCAATTATCAATTGTTCCCTTTTCCTACCTGAACTATCACTATCTATATATCAAAATTCACCTAATTGAGTAAATAGTGACAGTCCGTGTAGAAAAAAGAAGCAACTAATGTTGACCTAATCAACATCGAGATATGTTTTAATACATAGATAGTGATAATTCAGGTAGCAAAAGGGAACAACTGATAATTGGGGTGTCAAACTCAGTGAAAAAAGTGATAATTCAAGAGTGTTTGTGACCATTAACTCTTTCCTTTTTGATAAGGATACTCACATACTAACCTAATCATTTCTTTCCCACAGACCAATGATGTTCCATCCTTTTCATTCTCATTTCTTATGGTTCTTGTTAAAGGAAAATGATTTAGTATATCAAAAATATTGATACTGAGATATGAAGCTGAATTCAGGACTAATAAAAATATACAAGTAGATTCCAATAAATGCATATTACATGTGCTGATATGCCACTCCAGTGTCCAGTTACATTGTCTTGTAACAGCAGTATTATTCACAATAAAGAATGTTCTTCAACTGCCTGAATCAACTTTATGATTATCTACAGGATTGAGATACATTGCACATTGAAGTGAGTACAATCAATATACAAAAGCAGCGAAAATAACGCGCTTTATACCAGCCAAAGATCAGTGTTTTTGTGCAGAAAACATGATAAAAAGGCCCTGAACTTTGCTGGTATAGTTGACGAGACCGCAGCTTGTCACCAAGTCTTCAATCTCCTCTTGAGTAAAAAAGCTGTAGGCCCGTGTAGAACTCTGCGATCAAAAGGAAATTTACTTTCATATCTCTTTGATAGAAACAATTATCTATCAGATACGAGCCCTTTTCCAATATCCTCTTGACCATATTTTTCCGCTTTCTTTTATGTTGATGGTTAGACTGGCTCGAGGACTATATCGGCATTCTTCAGTTAGTGTCAGCAGTTAGTAATATAGGTAAGTATTCTAACTGATTGGGAATCAGTGGTGGAGCCAGGATTTTCACCAATGGGGTTCAAAATATGAAAAAGTAAACGAACAATGAAACCAAAGGGAATTCAACATCTACTATATATACATAAAAATTAATTTTGACCATGTATAAATCGTGTAATTTTCCGCCGAATGAACCCCCTTAGTCCTACCTGACGGGAAGGAAGTCCAAGAATTGGTAACTAGTTTGTATTCTTTGACCACTATAATCAATCAATTTCACGTTAAAGTGTAAAATGGAGAAAATTTAGAGTATAACCACGAGAAGGAAAATGAAATTTACCTGCTGCAAAGCCCTCAATATTGGAGGAGCCGAAGGATTAACTCGAAGAAATGTAGTACCAACAAACACACCCCCACTACGTAAAATCCGGTTAATTTCAGCAATCTGACAAACAAATAGATCGCATAATTAGTTCAAAGCTCGACTTCTTTCAATGATTTTGGGAATGCCGTAAAACCGTTAGACTTCAGTAAGCAGCAAACATTTGAGATTAAAACTGAGACAGGAAACCAAATTTCAATGTTACAAATCAGTATTTTAAGTTATAAATGGGTGTGTTTAAGGGAGCACGAACACTCTGGTTTTTCCGTATCAGAAAAGGGAAAAGTTTGTTCATGCAGATTAAAAGTGACCCCATGAGTACAATTACTGTAAAATTGTACAACTATTTATTTTATGAAAGGCGCGCTTAAGCCCTGAAGCAACGCGAAAAACATATTGAGCAACTCTCGCTTAATGTGCGCTTCAGTGTCGTGATCAAGGTTCTAAGACATACTTTTCCTTGTCAATGAGCCTCTCGTGAAGAAGCAACACTAAACAATTGATGTTTCACTTTATCGTTATTCTTTTTTTCAATTTCTTTGTCCATATATTTGTTATTCATGGTTATTATTATCAATCTTAGACTAAACATATACGTATTTGTTTTTTTTCTCCGTTTGCACCTTTTTGTTAAAACTCACGCTTCATTTGCGCTTAAAGCCCCAACGGATCTTAGAGCTTCTTTGCCCTTTTTGTTTTTGATAACACTGGGAATTACATTGGGAAGGCCCAAGAGATGAAGCTGGATGTCGATTTTGGACCAATTGAGAAATTAATTTGGCAACTGTCCCAAAGTGTAAGACTCATATGATCAATTTTACAAGTACAAAGACCTATAAGCTATCAGAATCAGAGTAGAATTAACTAACAACATAACACAATGGAAGCAAAGGATCCATACAGGCAATACTAACAACAACATACCCGGTGTAATCCCACAAGTAGGGTCTGGAGAGGGTAGTGTGTGCATTGACCCTACCTCGTGGAGGTAGAGAGGTTGTTTCTAATAGACTCTCGGATACAAGCAATACTAACTAGTTGAATTAAAACGTTGGTTACACTTATACTTGCTCTAGTGTTTGCACGAGTCCTTTTAGTCTGCTAAGAAACCTGAATGTCAATGCAGGGATAAGTGTGTGAGAAGCTCTAGTCAAATAAGTCACCTAATTAACCTTCTATTATTTTATTTTTTTACAACCATGGTATCTGGGCCAACTTGCGCGCACCTCGACTAATTCCACGGGATACTTGTCACCTCCCGCCAGCAACAGGTACCAGGTAACTCTGTCAGGATTTGAACCTGAAACTTCATGGTTCTCAACCCACTTCATTGACCACTAGGCCACACCCTTGGGTGCACCTTCTATTATTTACATATATATTTTAAACTTATTTTTCACTTTTATTTTATTTGATGATATGATATGAGCTTAAATGAAGAAATGGGGATTCATATAACCGACCCCAACTTGTATAGGATTGAAGCTTAGTTGTTGTATTGGAATAGAATGGACCGTATAGAGGATTGATATAGCTGAACTTGGCTAGTTTGGAACTGAACAGTAGTTCATCTATTAAGTCAAAGGTGATTTTTCCAGGAAAGATTAAAATTTAGACAACTTACTGCATTGGACGGAGATGGCCAGCAATGCAAGGCAGCACCTGCGTGTACGGCATCAACTGATCCAGAAAAGAAGGGTAATCTGGAAACATCTGACCTTACAAGAGCTAGATTGCTGCAATTTTTAATAGAAAAAGTTCAATTATATCTTTCTTGAACGAAAACTCCTAATTAATGAGAATTTCAAGACCTCATATCTTAAATTAGGCAGCAAAATCACTTACGAGCTTAAGATACTTTCATCCGTCTTGATGAAATCATAACACTGACGAAGCATGTTTTCAGAAAAGTCAAGTGCAGTGACTCTTGAATAGACCCCAGATTTGGCAAATTTCCTGGAAAACAATCCGCTGCCACAGCTAACATCTACAAGAACTCCACCTTCAGCCACTTTAAAGTACTCTTGAGCCATATTAAACTGCATAAACATCAAAAGAACAATCATAAGCTTAGTGACCTTAACACATCAAGATGGACTTCAAAATTTCAGGAAATAGATGAATTTACTGGTTAATTTTATAGCAGAAAAGTTTATCGGAAACAACCTCTCTATCTCCCAAGGTAGCGGTAAGGTTTGCGTACACTCTACCCTCCCCAGACCCCACTTGTGAGATTACACTGGGTATGTTGTTGTTATTTTGTAGCAGAAAAGGTCTGAGCAGCGCTACAAGGAGAGAAGAGTAACTTCATGTAGCTAGTCCTCCAAAACTTAATATTAGCAATTAGGACGATGCAACCAAACCAGCAATAAAATTTACTCCACCTGATTGCTTGCCTAAATTCTAGTTAAATCTATCCCAAAAACCTTTGAAGCTTTTGTCTATAGACATGACACGTCATTGTGAGAAGAAATAGGGGTTGATTTAGTGGCCAATACCCTAAGTCTGTCATGCTCTTTCATAAAGCCCCTGATATACTCCAGCATGGAGAAACTAAGGGATAGGTGGTGACAACCTCTTTTATACTCTGCCCGTCCCAATTTATGTGAAGGTGTTTGACTGGGCACGAAGTTTAAGAATGAAAAGAAGACTTGAAACTTGTGGTCCAAAATAGGCCACAGATATTTGTGTGGCTAGAAATCATCTCATTAAGAGTAAAATGAGAAGTTTAAAGTTAAATTGTTACTAAATATAAAAGGTGCCATTCTTTTTGGGGCCGGCCAAAACAGAAAGAATGTCGCATAAATTGGTACCGAGGGAGTAGGTAGGAAGGTCAAAAACTTAGACATAGTTACTTTTAGATTAATATTTAGTTATCCAACCCATAAAACTATTAAGATAAATTTAATAAGAGCAAAAAAAAAAATTTACCTCTTCATCAGGACCAGGAAAACCACCCTGGTTAAAAGTTTGACGCCAGCCTCTCTCATACAAGAATGAAACAACTGGACTCCTAAGAAAGGTAAGAGCACCAGCAATTAGAAATAAACAAACAAACTGTGTCTGCAGCCTTAGCCCTACCTCGTGAAGGTTAGAAATAAATATGTCGAAAATCCAAAAACATCAGACTAATTCTGAAACTCCTCTATTACAAGTTTTTTTACTAGATATATCAGGAGCCCAACAAAAAGAAGCAGGGTAAAAACAGTGTGAACATATATATATATACACTTAGGTCTTTGGGAACGTGTGAATATTAGAAGAAAATTTTATTTTCTAATGTGGTTCTCCTCAAGACATAGCTCATAGGCAATGAGACACATACCTTAATGCTTAGGTGCCAGCACTGAAACACCGGTTAAGCTATATATATACACACTTAGGTCTTGCAAAACGTGTGACTATTCCATTCCCTCTTTCCGATAGTGATCTCCGGCGGCTTTCTGATTAGTTTTCTCTCCCTTCCTCTTTCCTGTTTCTTCCTATTCAGTTTTCATTTTGCTACGCATCTAAAATCTTCCTTTTAAAAATCCTGGTTCGCTTGCTTTTGCTTTGATTCAATACCTTGTTTTACCAAAATACATTCACTAAGTAACTTAAGCCTAGCTTATGGCGACGAGAAAGGTGAATGTGGAAAAGGTTAGCAAGGTACCATGGGCAGAAATCTTAGTTTCACCGCCGTTCAAAAGTCATTTGATGTTGTGGAGATCAGCGAAGAATGGTATGAAGTGGTGGAAAGGCGCAGAAATTTCATCAGCAGAGTGTCTGTCGATAGATACAAAAAAGAAATGAAGTTTATCCCCAAATTTCTTCTGTTAACCTTATTCTTTTTCTCATTTTTTTTTTTTAATCCCAATGGATCGAGTTATCCCACATGGGCAACCCAATATCCAACATTGTTTCCCTTTCATAGTTTCCACTCAGTTGTTATTTTAAAGATTACATGACTTTGATTTCAAGCATTAAATGTAAATGTCTAACAGTTTAAGTTCCATGCTTAAAAATGGGATAGCTATTAAGTATGTAAAAGAAGTAAAGCTACAGCACAATACAAATACTTTTGCTTATCTGTGTGGTGTTTGCCAGAACAAAACGATACTTCTGTGAGGGAGGACGGATGAAAAGATATTGACTTCAAACAAGAGTCAACATCTTTAGGCAGATAATTTCAGAGCCCAAAAACTAATTGGAGATTAACAATCAATAACAGCAAAACTGGAAATAATTTAGTCAAGCAAAGACATGAAACTTGAAACAGTGCAATGATACCTGAATAGTTCAGTCCCAGTTGGCTTAGATTCATTGTATTCTTTTGTTCCGGAAGTAACAGTGAGATCAAGGTAGATATTTTTGCTTGAATATGACTTGTTACATTTTCTGCATTTGAAGCCCGACCTGTAGATTGCAGGTCTGCAAGTTATAAATTCAAAGTCAAACAACAATTAGGCCAAACCTCGAATCACAGTTATTATGCATTTTCTATCTGAAAGACTAAACTTACACGTTAAAGCCTGAAGGGCCTTTTCTTATAAGTGGTTCATAACAAATTGGGCAAGCAAACAATTCAGCTTCGGTAGCATCCTGAGTTGGAGTTCTCAATTCCTGAACAAGACACGAGGAAAGATTACACATAAACTGAAAACAAAAAGGTAATGCATCACTCAACCACGTTAAGTTTTAAACTTTAAGCGAATGAACAAAGGGGAGAATGAAAAGAGGCAATTTTGTGGCAAAAAACTCATGATTGTAACATTTGATCACGATCCTATGCATCAACGAGGAAGAGCAAAGAAATGTAGATATGACCAGTTTTCTTGATTGAATAAGAATTCAACCATAAAACAAGATAAATATTTCAATTTAATAGTTTATACACATTCCAATTTTACCCAGCATCGACTTGCATTCAACACACTCATCATAAAAATTTAGCACTCAAATTTAAAATATGGTTACAATTAGCTGATAAATGCATGACTGTAGCAGCAACAACAACAACAACAACATACCAAGTGTAGTTCCACAAAGTAGGGTCTCAGAGGGTAGAGTGTATGCAGACCTTATCCCCCTACCTTGGAGGTAGAGAGGTTGTTTCTAATGGACCCTCAGCTCAAGGGAAAAACAGTCCAAAGTAGTACGAAAAAAGAAATTGACGGAAGTGAAGAAGCCATGGCACAATACTACTAACCGAACTCAAAGGACAAGAAACTACAAGAGTAATACTACAACCAATAACCAGACACCGCTCAACTATCTAACTGACCTTCTACCCTACTCTGTGTCCTCCATAACCTCCTATCTAAGATCATGACCTCAGTAAGCTAAAGCTGCGCCCATTAATGTAGCAGCAATAAGCCAAAAATCATTTCGTGCATCATCAGTCTATGGTCAGACAACTTAAGCAGAACAGTGAAACCAAAAAGTAAACAAGAACCCCACAAATATAACAAACACCAATAGAACATCTGACCTCAAAAAAGAGACTCATATTGATAAATTCAAATTCCGATTCATGAATAACAAACACCCAAAAAGCTCCAAACTTGCCCAATTCCAAAAAGGTTTCAATTTCTACCTGAACTATCACCATCTATGTATTAAAACACACCTCGAAGTTGATTAAACCTACTATCAGTTGTTCCCTTTTCCTACATGAACTATAACCATCTACTCAACTATCACTAAAGGGCAGCCCGGTGCACTAAAGCTCCCGCTATGCGCAGGGTCCGGGGAAGGGCCCGATCACAAGGGTCTATTGTACGCAGCATTACCTTGCATTTCTGCAAGAGGCTATTTCCAAGGCTTTGAACCCGTGACCTCCGATCACATGGCAGCAACTTTACCGGTTACTCCAAAACTCCCCTTCTCTACTCAACTATCACTGTGAAAAAAAAAAAAAAAGTTCCAAGCTTCCCCATTTCCAAAAATTAAAGAGTTAATGGTCAAAAACACACCTGAACTATCACTTTATTCGCGAGTTTCACACCCCAACTATCAGTTGTTTCCTTTTCCTACCTGAACTATAGCCATCTACTCAACTATCACTGTGAAACAAAACAAAAGTTCCAAACTTCCCCAGTTCCAAAAATTACCTGTTCCGATGAGACAACGCTCAACTATCTAACTAAACTTCTACCCCTATTCGTGTCCTCGGTAAGCTGAAGCTGCGACCATCAATGTAGCAGCAATAGAACATCTAATGCTTAAAAAGAGACTAATATTGATAAATTCAAATTCCAATTCTTGAATAAAAAACACCAAAAAAGTTCCAAACTTGCCCAAATTCCAAAAGTTACCTGTTCAACAGCAACAGCAGAGCTGGCACTGATTCTTGAAGTGAACCCATTTGAGAAAAACCGTTTAGGAACCCGAATTCTTGAATTCAAAGAAACCCCACGTTGTGTTAGAACCAAAGTACGATGATGATTCAAAGAAAGTGAAGGAGAAGCTGAAGCAGTGGCCATTGATGAAATTCAATTCAGCTAAAACTGATGAGGGCTTTCTTGTCTTTTCCTTTTGATTTGATTTGATTCTGTGAGTGTAGAGAAGAAGGAGAGGATTTTTTTTTTTTGATTTTGATTCATTTTTGTCGTCCCCAGAAGTAAGCTCTTTTGTTAGTGATGAAATGAATAATTGAATATTGGCCACACCATGTGTTATTTTAGTTGTATGTATGTATTCTTGGGGTTGTTCGGTACGCGGGTAAGATGAGATATCTCAAGATTAAGGGATTGTTTTGTATAAAGGAAAATATTTTCATTTAAGAAAATATTTTTTTAGAAAAAGTAAGTGTTTCTTAATTATTTTCTTGTGTTTAATATGCCAGTAAAAAGTATTATCTTAAAAGTGCGTGTATATCTCTTAAAAAAAAAGTGTGTATATTTAAACTAAAATTATTATGATAATGAGTGAGAGTGGGGGTTGGAGGGGTGGAGGTGGTGGTGGTGGTGGGGTTGGGGGTAAGGGTGAGGGTGGGGGGGTAGGGGTGGGGGTTGGGTGGTTCTGAGAAAGGAGAGAAGACAATGCGACTTGTTGTCCCTATTTTTATTAGAGAAGTCATTCTTTTATTTTCATGAAAAAAATATTTTTCAAATCTTTTAACCAGCCAAATATGAGAAAAATGGTTTTCTCCGTACTAAACACACCCTAAGTTTCACATTAAAATTATACTATATTTGATTGAAGGTACAAAGTTTTCCAACCATTAATCAAATGTAGTATAAATTTTATCACATGCTTAATCAAGAGAAATTTCACGTTATCCTATTCAATTTGAAATTATTTTATTTTATTTTTCATGTGAGATAAAATGATCCAAAGATTATTATATCAAAGTAATTTAGTCAGCATACCAAACACCCTATGGTACGGATGAAAAATGTATTTTAGAAAAAATATTTTTAAAAATAGTTTGACCAAACATACCAAACACACCCTTAAATCTTTTTATTCTTTAGAAAATATTAGGTCAGCAGACGTTTTCATAACATTTGGTAGAAGTTTTAAAAAAATATTTGAAGTTAGAAAAAAACATATTTGAAATTGATAATTATTTGAGTTGAAGTTTGGATTAAATATGAATTGTTATTGAAAAAAAATGTAAAAATTGAGTTAAAAACAGTAATTTTTTGTTTTTGTGACTCTTGTTGAAAGAAAATGAATTCAGGACTAATAAAAATACACAAGCAGATTCCAGTAAACCAGCTGAGGGCAAGTATTAAGGGTCGTTTGGTTCATGAGATAAGTTCAAAATTAAATTTAATCCTGAAATATCTCACATTATCCCATGAACGAAACGACCCCTTAGTACTTGCTCTCAGCTATTTAATGGAATACCTCACCTTATCCCGTCAAGTTTGGTGTTATTTTATCCCACCTCTCAGGTGAGATAAATTAGTCCGACACCAGGACTGTAATCTCGGGTAACTTGGTCCAAGGATTATTACATGAGCTTGATATGCTACTATAGTGTCCAGTTACAGAGTCTTTAACAGCAGCTATGTTGCTCGGACTCTTCAAAAATGTAGACGGGTGCATATCAAATCCTTCAAAAGTAGTGCTTTTTGGAGTAACCGACACGAGTGCTCGTGTGGCGACATGTTTAGGGAGTCCGAGCAACATAGACCAGCAGTATATTATTCACAAGAAAGAATGTTCTTTATATGACTGAATCAACATCAACTTTATGTATTTACTGTTATTTTTTACAGGGTTGAGATACATTGCACATCTGAGAACAAGTATATACCAAAACAGGGAGAAAAACGCGCTTTAAACCAGCCAAAGATCAGCGTTTTTGCGCGGAAAACATGATAAACGAGCCCTGAACTTTACTCGTATAGTTGACGAGACCACAGCTTGTCACCAAGTCTTCAATCTCCTCTTGAGTAAAATAGCTGTACATCCGTGTAGCACTCTGCGATCAAAAGGAAATTTACTTTCATATCTCTATGACAGGAACGTTTATCTATCAGATACGAGCCCTTTTCCAATATCCTCCTGATCATACATTTTCTCGTGGCTTTCTTTCATGTTGACGGTTAGATTGGCTTGATGATTATATCGGCGTTCTTCAGTTAGTGTCCAGCAGTTTTGTAATACAGGTATGGGACGAAAGTCCGAGAATTTTATGTTGGCAACTGTTCTTTTACCACTAAAATGGAGAAAATTTAGAGTATAGAGTATACTGACGAGATGGAAAATGAAATTTACCTGCTCTAAAGCCCGAAATATTGTAGGAGCTGAAGGATTGATGCGAAGAAACGTAGTACCGACAAATACTCCCCCACTACGCAAGATCCGGTTAATTTCCGCAATCTAGCGAAAAAAGAACAGCATCATCAATTGTAAACTCAATTTCATTCATTGAACTTGAGAGTGCTATAAATCACCAAACCTTAGCAAGCAGCAAACAAATCAAATAAAACTATGCGGCAGCAATCCAAACTATAAGTTTATTAACTAGTACAGAACTAATTACAACCAAATATCAACGTTACAGCCAAAAGCAGCATTAAATGAAAAGTTCCGCTAGTTCATCAACAATCAGATACATGTCAGAAATACCACAACTATAGGTAGACATGAAAATGATTAAGCTGTTTACCCAGAGACCCATTTCGCTTACTTAGGTGCTTAAGTTTCCTGAAACTAACACGGCCAAAAATATTTATCCGCTTCCATTTTCTTCCCTTAAAATGAGGTCATGTTTCTAGCAGACGTTTCCTTTCAGATTCTTAGGGTCTCGGGGTTGGTATATCCTAAAATAGTACTTTCTTGGTTCAGAATCAGTTGTCCTGTTTGCACTTGGTGACATTAATAATGGAATTGTTGATAAATATGTCGTTACGTGTTAAATGAGTGTAGAGAAAATAAGACTCTATGGTTATCATGTATCAGAAAATGGCAAAGTTTGTTCATGCAGAGTAAATTGAGCCGCCCATGAGAATAATTATGGTAAAATTGTATATCAGAAGATAAAGGGTCATCTGTGTTGCAACTTCCACTGAAATTGATCAACAATTATTTCCCAACATACATGGCTTAATCACCATAAAGTCAATTCCAAGTGTAAGACTCATAGTATCAATATTACAAGTACAAGGATCGTCAAGCTATTGAAATCAATGTAGAATTAACTAACAGAACATAATAAAAGCAAAGAATCCTTACATGCCATACTAACTAGTTGGGATTAAGACTCAGTTTTTGTTAAGACTTATACTAAGTCTCACGTTTGCTTGAGTCCTTTTAGTGCGGTTAGAGACCTAAATGTTAGTGTAGGGTTAAGTGTTTGATCCAGAGAACCTCTAGTCTTAGAGAACTCCTAATTAACCTGAAAAGACAAATTATTAACAATTTTTGGGATGGAACGGTCCGGATAGAGCAGAATGGATATAGAGAACTCATACGGCTGACCTCGACTAGTTTGGAATTGAGAAATAGTTCATTATTAAGTCACGAAGTACAGGATCATTTGCCCAGGAAATATTAACATTTAAAAAACTTACTGCATTGGACGGAGATGGCCAGCAATGCAAGGCAGCACCTGCATGCACAGCGTCAATTGATCCAGAGAAGAAAGGTAATCTGGAAACATCTGCCCTTACAAGAGCTAGATTGCTGCAATTTTTTCATAGAAAAAGAAATTCAAATCTTTCTCGTCTTAAAAGACAATTTCCAACTAATGAGATTTAAATGATTTGATATCGTATATTAGACAGAAAATCACTTACGAGCCTATGATACTCTCATCATTCTTGATGAAATCGTAACACTGGCGAAGCATGTTTTCAGAAAAGTCAAGTGCAACGACTCTTGAGTAGGCCCCAGATTTGGCAAATTTCCTGGAAAACAACCCACTACCGCAGCTAACGTCAACAAGAACACCACCTTCAGCAACTTTAAAGTACTCTTGAGCCATCTTAAACTGCATTTTATATTAAAAGGACAATCACGCAGCAGTGAGCCATCAGTGGACTATACTTATCCATGAACTTTGAGTATAGGATTAATTACAGTATATTGTCAAGGGGGTACTCCATGTAATGAAATCAATTGAGTTCTTCATATTTTGAATCCATAAATAAATTCTTTTAATATCATATATTGACATATTAGGTGGTCAGAGTATGGTCATGATAAGCAGTTATCAATTAGTTTATACATCAGGAAGGAACTATAGTTTTATCAGTGTGAAATGTGTCTAGGATATGCTCCTTCACCGTTCCAGAAATCACCATATGCTTGGTGACCTTACACCGCGACTTCGCAAGATGGATTCTAAAAATTTTCAGGAAATAAACGAATTTACTGGCTAATTTACAGAAGGAAAATCAAAGCAGCTTTACTTGGAGAGGAGTAACTTCACGTAGCTAGTCCTCTATAACATCAAATTAGTAAGACTGATGCGCCAAAACCAGAAGCAGATTTACTCTATCTAATTGCTTCAACTATTCCAGTTTAATCCATCACAATTTCCTTCAACAAATTATTTAAGAAATACAAGCTCCCCACATTGAATTATTCAGAAACCTTCTTTTACCAGTGACGCATAATTCGAAGCATGGTGGATAATAGGCCCGCCTCTTCTCCCTTCTTCACTTAATACTATGCTTTAGTCTGAAGCTAAGTTTGAATCAGTGATATGTGCCAACCCGCACAGCCGCACATCATGCATTGGCGCATTGCATTCTTACCACTAGACCAAGGTACCGGGGCAAAAAATTCAAAAACTATTCGAATACTAATTCTAGTTTCACAGTTTTGCACAATTACTACTCTATGAATACCATACTATAACTACATTTTCTTAATCTCTATATTAGTCAAACTAAATGGGGACAAAAGAAGTAAATGTAAAATCTCTAAAGCTTCTGTCAATAGATATGACATAATCCTTTTGAGAGTATAGGCGTTGATTAAGTGGAAAACACCTTAAACCTCTTATGCCCAAATTTTCTCCAACATGGAAAAGTTAATAGGTAAGTAACTACTTTTAGATTAACATTTAGTTATCCAACCCATAAAGTAACATCTAATCTGAGAAATCAAAAAAATTTACCTCTTCATCAGGACCGGGAAAACCACTTCGGTTAAAAGCTTGACGCCAGCCTCTCTCATACAAGAATGAAACAATTGGACTCCTAGGAAAGGTAAGAGCACCAGCAAGGTTATCAAAAAAAGGTAAGAGCACCAGCAATTAGAAATAAACATCTGGAAAATCAAAAAATTTAGATGAAGCCCAAACGTCCTCTATTACAAGCTTTTACTTGATGCATCAGGAGTCCAACAGAAAGGAAGCAGGGCGAAAAAACAGCTTGAAAACAGATCAAGAGAATTTTCAGCACTTTAATTTGAAGAGCTACTTTCAGCTCGAAACTAAATAGATCACTTCTTTAAAAATCATAAATTTTGACTGCACTACTTTGAACCGATAGTAGTAATAGAAAAATGGGGTAAAAGTTAAATCAAGGCAAGATTGTCAACAACTCTAACCAGAAAGGCGCTTCCAGTAATAGAGAAGAAAATCTTAATTCAACAAAACAATCAAAAAAGGATGAAAATGAAGAGATAAAAGGCTATAAACCAAGAGAAAGACAGAGGAGATAAGCAATCAATATCAACTAGACTCTAAGCTAAACAAATTACTTGCCACAAACCAAATATTCCCTACATTTTGATTTATGATAACTGTTAGATTTGATTGGGCACAGAGTTTAAGAAAAAAGGAAGACTTTTGAAACATGTGGTTTAGACATGCCAAGACATTTGTGTATTTGTAGGCTTTTGAAACTTGTGGTCTAAAACCTGTCATAACCTTTATGTGGCCATAAAAGCTTTTCATTAACGGTATAATAGAAAGTTGAAGTTAAATTGTTTCCAAATTTAGAAAAGGGTCATTCTTTTGGGAACGCACTAAAAAGGAAATAAGTTCACATAAGATGGAACGCAAGGAGTAGCATTTACAGACACAATCAATTGAACCAGGGGAGTGGGGGACTCAAGGAGGACATAGATGATGCATTGACAAAATAGGATGTGATGTTCTAGGTGTGTCGATACTGATTACTGAATCATAGGGGTAAAATGACGAGGTGAAAAAAGCTGTTAAGTGCAATACGTAGGAAGTTGCCAATAACGGAAAAATGGAGAAGCATGTGTAGAGTTAAGCGTATGAGCTAGCTAAGAGAGAATATAAGAAAGTGATTAGCTAAGCCGTGATAAAAACTTTAGATGGTGTGTACGAACGGCTAAGGACATGGGGGAGAAAAAAAGAAATGTATATGCTAGTATCACAGAGAGAAGAAAGGTTAAGACTTAAAACCAGCGCAAGTCTATTAAAGGGCTTCCTAACAAGTTGATAGGAGACATCGAGATAAAAGAGAGGAGATGCTATTTTGATTTTCGATCAATTTTTCCACACAAATTACGAAGATAACTTTACAGACCTTCACCATTATGGTCCAGATGGTATCCCTATAAAGATCTGAAAAGTGCCTTAAAAAGGTTGTAGTATAATAAGCCAAGCTATCCCGTGTTAAATTAAGGGATGGAATAGATGTCAAAAAGTGAAAAAGATACTCTGGTTTGGATGTACTTTCTCAATGCTATTTTTGGACTTAGCTTAGTTAACCTTAAATGGGTTATGCCAAGTAACACCACTCAACTGCTACAACGTTGGAGCATAGGTACTATGATGAACAAGAAGACACAAAAGTGGAATAAAATCCCAGCTTGCATATGGTTGACAGTGTGGAGGGAAAGAAAGAAACGATGTTCTGAAGATAGTGCAAATACATTACAGCAGATCAAGTCTAACTGTATGATTTTCTTTTTCTTTTGGTGTAAGGAGGAGCTTGTAGATGATGCTGAATCTATCCTTAGCCTCTTAGAGTCCCTATAGGAATATAAGGACTCAAGCTATAAGAATATAACTTGTTTCTGTAAGTTTGTCAGATGTTGATACCAAATCTCATTTCATTCCTCCTTTTTTTCTGAGTAGACGTAAAGAAAGGAGAACTTTGTAGAACAAAAATATTTCCACAATGCAACATTTAGATTGAATTTTTGTGGATTTACTTAAGTGAGTGAGGGGGAAGGCTAAATCATAAGTGTTAAACCACAACGGTTCCTAGACAGACATTTCATGTTAACATCCACAAGCCAAATGGGTTGGACATGCAACAGTAAATACTCGTTTGTAGCATAAGCTGCATAACATTACTAGAATCAATGAGTTTTCCTTCCATAATTTCCACTTTCCTTACTGTTTTAAAGATTGCAGTATTTGATTCAAGTAATTAAAAGTGTATGTCCAGGGTCCATGGCAAAAAAATAGGATACCCATCAACTAGGTTAAAGAGGTAAGTTACAGCATAAACAAACATAATTTTGTGTAAGAGTTTGTGTGGATTTGGTGTCTAAAAGAACAAGGCAATACTTGTGCAAGAAAGTGCAGGGGAATGAAAAGTAAAAGACTAAAAATCAAGTCAACATCTTTAGACGAAACATTAGAGTCCAAAAAAACTAATCAGAAATAAAAAATAAGTACTAGAAGAACTGAATATAATTTAGTCAAGCAATGACATGAATCTTGAAACATCGCTAATTCGCTATGATACCTGAATAGCTCCGTCCGAGTTGGCTTAGATTCACTGTATTCTTTTGTCCCGGAAGTAACAGTGAGATCAACGTAGATATTTTTGCTTGAGTATGACTTGTTACATTTTCTGCATTTGAAGCCCGATCTGTAGATTGCAGGTCTGCAAGTTATAAATTCAAAGTCAAACAACAATTAGGCCACACCTCGAATCACAGTTATCATGTATTTTCTATCTGAAAGACTAAACTTACACGTTAAAGCCTGAAGGTCCTTTTCTTATAAGTGGTTCATAACAAATTGGGCAAGCAAATAATTCAGCTTCTGTGGCATCTTGAGCTGGAGTTCTCAATTCCTGAACAAGACAGGAGAAAGGATTATACATAAACTGAAAGCAAAAGGTAATGCAACACTTAACCACATTAAGTTTTAAACGTTAAGAGAATGAAAAAAGTCAGTTACGCGGCAAAAGACTCGTGATTGTAACATTTGATCACGATCCTATGCATCAATGAGGAAGTGCAAAGAAATATAGCTATGAAAGCTTTCTTGATTTTATAAGAGTTGAGCCATAAAACAAGACATATTTCAAAAAACTTATTAACGCACTCATCATAACAGCTTAGCACTCAAATTTAAAAGGCATAATACATAAATAGACACTTAAACTTGGCCTCAACTGGCAAGTAAGCACTCGAACTTTGAGAGTGCATATCTAGACACCTCAACATGGTATCAACTGACTAACTAGTCCCCACTGTCTCGTGGACACCCGATGCTGAGGTAATACATAAATTTTGAAAGTGTCTAGACGATCATTTTATAAGTTGAAGTGTTCAACTGATACAGTGATAACAAGTTGAGATGTCTAAATGTGCATACTCAAAGTTGAAGTGTTTAGTTGCCAGCTGAGACCAAATTAAAGTGTCTATCTATGTATTACGCCAATGTAAAATATGGTTACAATTAGCTGATAAATGCATGAATATAGCACCAATAAGCCAAAATTCATTTCTTACATCATCAGTCTATGGTCCAACAGCTTAAGCAGAACTGTGAAACCAAAAAAATGAACAAGAACCTCACAAAAACAAAACGCAAAAAAAAAATAAAAAAAATAGAAGCTCTGATGCTCAAAAAGAGACTCATATTGATAAATCCAGATTCCAATTTTTGGGTTGCCTCATGTTTACGCAAACAAAGAAAAAACATCAGATATAATCAGTACTGTGAAGAAAAACAAAAAGTTCCAAACTTGCCCAATTCCCAAAAATTACCGGTTCTACAGCAACAGCAGAGCTAGCACTGATTCTTGAAGTGAACCCAGTTGAGGAAAACCGTTTAGGAACATGAATTCTTGAATTCAAAGAAACCCCACGTTGTATTGGAATCAAAGAACGATGTTGGTTCAAAGAAAGTGAAGGAGAAGCTGAAGCTGCAGCAGTGGCCATTGATGAAATTCAGCTAAAACTGATGAGGGCTTTCTTGTCTTTTCCTTTGATTTGATACTCTGTGAGTTGTGTAGAGATAGATGAACAAGCCTATATATATTGGTGTTTTCACAAGGGAGAGAAGAAGGGGAGGAAATTTTTTGTGATTTTGATTCATTTTTTTTTGGTGTAGCTCTTGTGTTTGAGGATGAATATTGGCCACATCATGTTTATTTTAGTTTCACTCTAATATACTCCCTTCGTGCCATATTAGTTGTCGAATTTATAAAAAACACTTGTTCCATATTAATTATCTACTTTACTAAATTAATAATTAAATTTTTCTCATATTATCCTTATAATTAATTCTTCAGTTTCTTAAGGGTAAATTAATAAAATTACATTTTTATTTATAATTTTTTTAACATGCGTATAAAAAGGAAAGTTGCTGGAAGTATCATTTGGTAGGTGGCATATGTCGGAATTAAATTTTATGTTTGGTTCAAGTTACAAATTTAGTTTGGAATAAATTTATACCTTTAATCAAATATAGCATAAATTTAATTTCTACTTTAATTCTAGATATCTCGTCATATTCTATCCAATATAATTTCGGAATAATTTTATCCGCAAACCAAATGATCCCTTAGGGTGTGTTTGGTATGAATAGAAACTGTATTCTTTGATAAACAAAAAAAAATTATTTATTTTTAGTATTTAGTACGTAAGTAAAAAATATTATCTTAATAATATTTATATATAATTTAGCAAACCACCATCATGATGGTATGGGGAGGGGAGTGGGATTTCGGGGGTGGCGAGGGGTGAGGGGTGAGGCTTGTGGCTGTGAGCATTAGGTGGACGGGGAGAAGACCCTTGTTTTCTTTATTTCCATTAGATTAATTTTTTTTTTCATTTTTACGGGACTTGTTTTCTAAAGAAACTATTTTTCAGATTAGTTTAATCAAACATAGAGAACACACCATTAAACCTCTCTATTCTTTAGAAAATATTAGGTTATTAGCATATGTTTTCATAACATTTGGTAGAAGTTTTAAAAGAATATTTGAAGTTACAGGTTAGCAAAAAGATATTTGAAATTGGATATTGTAGCCATTCGAAGTAGCTTTTCTTAATTGGAGGATCATAAAAAAGAAATGGGCAACTTTTAGAAATGGCTTAACTATAGGCGAAAATAGGCTAACATAGCAACACTTTCAATAATTACAATCTGTAGCGTTGCTGTATCAATTTCGCTGCCTACTCGTTGTATCAACTGTATGCAATTGACTATATTTGATATAAAATACAAATACAGTAGCTAATTACTGACTGTATTCCTCTTGTATTTTGTATTTTCACATCTCTGTCTCTCCTTCAAATGTATCAAACTTATCATTTGTATACAGATGATATACAAATACAAATGTATCATTTGTATTTGGATTGTTCAAGTTGTATCATCGAATACAATTTATATAAACAAATACAAGTGTATCAAATAAATACAAGTGTATCAACAAATATAATTATATACAGATGTATCCTTTGTATTTTGATGATTCAAGTTATATCAACAAATACAATTTGTATTAATGAATACAATTATATCAACGTGTATCAATAAATACAAAACACAATTCATATCAACGAATACAAAAGTATCAAAAATACATAAAGCAACAAATGTATCCACGAATACAAGAACACATGCAGTCCCTTCACTTCTTCTTCCTTCCATAAACCCCTGAATTTGACTCAGTTTCCTCCCTTTCTCTTCTTCAACTTTCACGATGAACTCTATCTATACTACTTGTGGAATAGGGGAAACAGTTCTCTTAACTTGGCCTTTTGTACTTTTGGTCCTTTTTTCGTTTTCTTAGGGGATATTTTGAGGGAGGGGAGGGGAGTTTCCAGTTGAGCAGAGGTAGTGAGAGAGAGGGAGAAGGGGAGAGAGGCGAGCAGAGGCAGCGAGAGAGGGAGAGGGGGAGAGAGGCGAGCAAAATAGGAGAGAGGGAGGAGAGGATTTTTTAAAGTATTGCTATTTGGATAAGATTTGTAATTAATACAAACTCAGGCTATGTTGGCTAATTAAAGCTTTAAGTATGCCTATATGGGTAGAAATTGCCTTTGGATGACATTTTTTCAAGTTTGTGCAAAAATGTGGTACCTAAGTGCAATTGTTGTACCAATCCCCATTTAAGGACTATGAATCATGTAGTCTTTTTTTCCTCTACGATAGTGTAATATCAAGACCAGTAAAAAAAATGAACTTCATCCATTCGGACAAAATTCGTGCCCCCTAACCAATCGTAGATCGAGACCCGGGGAGGGGGGAAGAAGGGGTGGGGGTGGGGGTGTATTGACATTGCTAAACAAATGTGGACATATTTTGCTAACCCCTTGGATGTCAAGCTTCAAGATGGCTCAATAAGTCAATTAATGTGGAATTGGTGGCTATCAACAGTGATAATGTAAATTACTACTTCTTGTCATCAACTAGGAATTGTGGAAGAGAAGAGGTGCAAGTAGGTATAGACAAAACTCTTATTCAGTCTATAAAATGGTAACACAAATTAATCTAGTAACAAAGACGTCAAAAGTAACAACATCAGAAAATGACATATACCCAAAAATATAAATTCCTAAAACAAATAATATGATATTGTCAAAGATATATAGTTGTAATTTTAGCCACAACCGAGGAAAGTCATTTTCACCTTCGTCTTAATTTTCAGACGACCAAACAACAGAAAATGACTTACTATATATAACACAATTCCGAAAAATGATTTCTGTTAGCACCAAAATATACGAAATACTTGATAAGACTGTAATTTTAGCCACAACCGAGGAAAGTCATTTTCACCTTCGTCTTAATTTTCAGACGACCAAACAACAGAAAATGACTTACTATATATAACACAATTCCGAAAAATGATTTCTGTTAGCACCAAAATATACGAAATACTTGATAAGACTAACATAGAGATTATTGAGTCAAACAATATAATAATGTCAAAGATATATAGTTGTAACTTCAGCTCACAACTGAGGAAAGTCATCTTCCCATCTAGTGAAAAATACACACAACCAAACAACATAAAATGTCTTCCTAAAAAAAATCCCGAAAAATGGCTTTTATCGCACCAAAATACACGAAATACTTAATAGGACTAAGGAAAGTTAAAGATATATAGTTGTAACTTCGGGCCACTAGTGAGAAAAGTCATTTTCCCCTTCTGTTGAAAAATATTTTCAGACAATCAAACAACATAAAATGACTTACTATAAAACAATTCCGAAAAATGACTTCTGTCGCACCAAAATATATGAAATACTTAATGAGACTAATTAGGACTTAGTCTAACATAGAGACTCATATATGAAATACTTAATGAGACTAATTAGGACTTAGTCTAACATAGAGACTATTGAGTCATTAGGAATCTATTCATGAAACAAATAATTGGGACAAATATACAAATGCGTTTCAAAGGGATTGGCTTTGTATTTTTGCCCCCATAAAAAATGTCTTACAAAAATAGTCTTTCTTGTTTTTATGTATAGAACAATTACCTTTTTGCCCCTTTATACCTCAAATACTTTTAAACAACTCTTCATATTCATTTATCTCTCAACTTTTATATTTATTTCTTTTTCTCTTTTTTTTTTTTTTTTTTTTTTTTTTTTTACGTTTTTTTTCTTTTTTCTCAATCTTTATTTTTTTTCCTTTTCTCCTCTCAATCTCTATTCTTCTTTTTAAATTTTTCTCAACCTTTATTTTCGTTTATTTTTTGTTTTGTCTTTTTTTTTCTTCGTTTTTTCCTTTTTTTCTCTCAACTTCTATTTTTTTTATTTTTTTCTTTGATTTTTAAATTTTCTTTTCTCCTTTTTTTAAATCATTTTTCTCGACCTTTATTTTTTTTATGAGATGTTCTATAACTCTTGCTTTAAAGGCAAGACTTAGCCCAAGGAATTCCAAACAACAAATTACGCCACATTAGCAAGGGTTGACACTAGTACATTGTGTCTTAATTTATGAGATGTTTTATAACACTTGCCTCAAAGGCAAGATTTAGCCCAAGGACCTCTCAAAAAATACAAGTTATGCCCCATGGGCAAGAGTTCACACTACTTCATTGTGTCTTAATTTATGAGATACTCTATAACTCTTGCCTTAGAGGCAATACTTAGCTCAAGGATTTTCAAACAACAAGTTATGTCCCACGAGCAAGACTTGACACTACCTCATTGTGTCTTGATTTATGAGACATTCTATAACTCTTGCCTTAGAGACAAGATTTAGCCCAAGGACTTTCAAACAACAAGTTACGCCCCATGGGCAAGAGTTGACACTACCACATTGTGCTTGATTTATGAGATGCTCTATAACGCTTGCCTAAGAGGCAAGACTTAGCCCAGGGACTTTCAAATAACAAGTTACGCCCCATGGGCAAGAGTTGACACTACCACATTGTGTCTTGATTTATGCGATGCTCTATAACTCTTGCCTTAGAGGCAAGACTTAGCTCAAAGACTTTCAAACAACAAGTTACGTCTCATGGGCAAGAGTTGACACTAGCACATTCTGTCTTGATCATGAGATGCTCTATAACGTTTGCCTCTAAGGCAAGATTTAGCCCAAGGGCCTCCCAAAAAATAAGTTATGCCCCATGGGCAAGAGTTAACACTACTTCATTGTGTCTTAATTTATGAGATGCTCTATAACTCTTGCCTTAGAAGCAAGACTTAACTCAAGAATTTTCAAACAACAAGTTATGCCCCACGAGCAAGACTTGACACTACCTCATTGTGTCTTGATATATGAGATGTTCTATAACATTTGCCTTAGAGGCAAGACTTGTTCCAAAGGACTTCCAAACAACAAAGCACGTCCTTAAGTTTACTTCGATTTCAAAGAAAGAAGATCTTCTTTGCGAATTATCCAACTTTTTATTCATTAGCAAAAAATAATAGAGGTTAAGAAAAAAGAAAAAAAGAGAAAAAGAAAAAATAAAGATTAAAAAATAAAGATTAAAAAAAAAAGAAAAAAAAGTTGAGAAAAAAAGATGAAAGAGAAAAAAAAAAGAATAAGAAAAAATGAAAGTTGAGAAAAAAGAACAAAAAAGTTGAGAGTAAAAGAAAAGAAAAAAAATAAAGATTGAGAAAAAAAAAATGAGAAAAAAGAAAAAAAAAATTAAAAAGATAAAAGAAAAAAAAATAAAAAAATTAAAAGTTGAGAGACAAATGAACATGGAGAGTTGTGGTGTAGAGGGGCAAAATGTTTTGTTTTATACATAAAAAGGAAAGAAGGGTATTTTTTAAAGACTTTTCTCATGGGGGACAAAAATTGAAAACCACTCACTTTTAGGGACACTCCATGTAATTTCCTGCAAATAATATGATAGTTGTAACTTCAGCCCACAACTGAGGAAAGTCATCTTTCCATCTAATGAAAAATATTTTCAGACAACCAAACAACAGAAAATGTCTTCCTAAAAAAAATCTCGAAAAATGACTTCTGTCGCGCGCCAAAATATAAGAAATACTTAAAAAGGACACAATTAGGACTTAGTCTAACATAGAGATTATTGAGTCAATAGGAATGTATTGAAACAAAATATATGATACTGTCAAAGATATATAGTTGTAACTCTAGCCCACAACTGAGGTCTTCTAATGAACAATAATATTTTCAGACAACCAAACAATAGAAAATGTCTTCCTAAAGAAAATCCCAGAAAATGACTTATGTTTTCGCACCAGAATATACGAAATACTTAATAGGACTAATTATTAGGACTTAGCCTAACATAATCAGATTGTAAGTATGGTTGAAACCATTCATCATAGAAACTCTTCTTTCTTCTATTGTTGCATCCAATGTCCTTGCACAATTGATCATTGTACCATATGTGTAGTGCTGCAATACAAGCCCTTTTGTACTCTTTTCCAGCATATGTTTTCATGTAATCTTCCCACTTTTGGATCTCTTTTTCCATCTCTTTTATGCTTGGCAACTTGAATGTTTGGTCAAGAAAATGTGCTAGCCATTGGCACCTCATCTCAGATGTGTGGAGATTTGTTATGCTCCCTGAGTATCCAATTATTGCTAGGTTTGGTATTCTTGGATGTATTATGTGCCTGCAAAAAGAAACATGGATCTTATTACTACTTCAATTGTAATATATTCAGTGTAATCCCATAAGTGAAGGTTGGGGAGGGTAGGATGTATGCAAACCTTACACCTATTCTTGTGAGGTAGAGAGGTTGTTTCCGATACTCTCGGTTAAAATAAAGTGAAATCAAAGCATGATTGAAAAGAAAATAACGGTAGCAGAATAACAAGATGAACAAAGCAATAGAACAACAAGTAGTATTAAAAATTGAAGCCTAAACTACTACGCGAATACTAACATGGATCTTATTCTAGGGAAAATATACAAATTTCCAATGATAGAGGGCAATTTTACTAACGTTCGTCGGTGTTTCAATGATTTTTTTTTGTAAAGGAAACTAACGAACGTTCATCTGTTATTTTTTGCACAAAAACGTGCGAAAACTATAAAAAGTTCTTTTTTTTTAAAGAAAATCGATGGTACAATCTTGACACGATGGATTTCACGTGTCAATATATAGCAAATACGAGACAATATGCTAATGACAATCATATCAATGACCCAAAAATATAACCAACTTGATTCTAACCGATGTCAGACTAGTTTCTTCAGCCCTTTTTCTATGTGTTAGTGTTCTATATGACCGGGGAAAGGGGGGGGGGGGTAGTAGTAGTATGTGTACCTGTAAAGAGGAACAATTGAATTTGGTGACCCCATTATGTGATTCTGAAAACTCTTTGAAGAAAACATATTCTTCAACTTTTCTTGACCTTTATATCCAGTAGCAAAGATAACAAGATCAGCTTTTATTGGCTTATCAACTTCACCATCAAGAATCAACCCTTGTTTGCAAAAAGAAAAACATTGTGTTTTCTTGAGTACAATGCTTCCTTCTTCAACTTTCCCATAGAAATTATCAGGCAATAAAAAGGACTTGCAAGAAGACATGTCTTGGAGAAAACTTTGTTTTGGTACCATGTTGTACTTCTTCAATGGAAGGTTCCATGTAAGATAACTCTCCACAAATTTTGAGAAACCCCATCTCTGAAAAAAATAATATTGTTCAACAAAAAATAAATGCATTAACAAACAACATCATAACTCTCACTGTTTCAATTTATGTGACGCAATTTGATTAGGTAAAGATTTGCTCATCACACCTGATGTCTACACACCAAACCAATATATGCGTGATAAATGAATTAAAATATACACTTTTGTTACTTAACCATGGTAAGTTGATTGGTTTGGTGTAAACATGACTCAGTGCATGTAAGTATTTATCCTTTGAACGGACATGGAATTTAAGAAAGAAAGAATTTTTTTTGAAACTTGTAATCTAAAAAAAATCATAGGTATTTATGTGATTATAAATTATTTCATTTATGAAAAAAATTGAGAAGTTTACATTTTAAAATTTTCTAGATATAAAAAGATATTATTCTTTTCGGATAAATTAAAAAGAAAAATATAGCACATAAATCGAGATAAAAGGAATAATATTTTGTTTCAACATCTCATATGACATATTTAAAATCAAAAAACTCAAAATGGCATTTTTGAGAGATTGTAAACATCTTTAGTTTAAATCACATCATGCAAAAAAAATTCTTACTTTCTTTAATTTTGTTTCGAGTCAAACTAATACACATAAAATGAAATAGAAGGGTAATATTTTGGTTTAAGTTTTTTTCTTCAAGAAAATGAGTTTCAAGAAAATTTACCACAGGAGAAAGCAGGGAGGCCAACATATTGTACACGATATTTTCACCAGGCTTGTGAACCAAGAGCTCTGAAAATCGACTACCATATAAAAATCCAAGATTAATACCCCACCAAAAGCACCCACTAGGCATTGCCCATGCTATTGTCCTTTGTACCAATGTACATGGGATTTCAGGACCTAATTCACAAAAATCATAAATACTGTTAGCATACATAACTTAAATGTACGAGATCGATAGAAAGTTGCTTCTTACCATTAGCACTTGCACATTCAGCCGCGATATCTATAGCTGATTTTTGAGCACCAATAACCGCGATTCTCTTTCCATTAATCAGTTCTCTAGCACTTTCATTGTCCATGGCTGAGTACTCCATGGAATGTATCACTTTTCCGGCAAAAACGTCCGATCCTTCACCGAGAGGGAACTCCGGCATATTCGCTAAACCACTATACCTTCCAACGCATAGAATCAAAAACTCGACTTCATATTCCTGAAAAGAACGTAACACAACATATTAAAAGTTTAATTTCTATACACTAATAGTAACAGTATCAAACGCGCTAGCTATGCGCTTCAATGTACATGTTATGTATACATAGTATTTTTTCTAAAACATTATATTAAATTTTATAATATTACACGAATAACCTAAGTCAAACGTAGTTAAGAGTTTACACTTGTGATCACTCAATATTCATATTTAATATTATGGCACATGTGACAACAGTCTTACGTATTTCCTAAGTTCTTCATAAATATTTTATTCCATTCTAAATGTGACAACTGTCTTACGTTTTTCCTAAGTTCTTCATAAATATTTTATTCCATTCTAAATATAAGACTGACAAAATTTAAGACATTTGAAGTAGAATACACTTCTAAATATTAAATTAGTTATTAGAAAGAAAAACAAATTGTATGGTTTTCATGATGGTGGATAGTAAATAGGGGTAATGGACGAACGGTAACTTACATTAGTGGTTATAAATAGTTGATGGGGATGGTGATAACTAATAATTGTCATAGATGATGGTGATAAATAATAATAGCAACAACTGACATCAATAATTGGCAATATACGATAGTGATTGATGGTGGTTATTATCGGTGGTACGTAATTGTGGTGATGGTAATTGGTGGTGATGATTGTAAATAATGGACGCTAGAGATAGTGACAACTGATTGTGGTGATTGATTATATTGATGATTGTGGTAATGATAGTTGATAGCAATAGTGTATAGTGATAGGGGTAGCGGTGAAAATGGATGGAGTATAGTATTAGAAAAATGTTTTCCTAATCACTCAAATCTATTCTAATTCATTAAATAGTTGTAAGAGAAAAACGAATAAACAATGTACTAAGGTTTTGGATATAATTGATATCTAGATCTAAAAAGTAGTAAATTGGGATCTAAAAAATTATATTAAATTGTATTAACAGAAATTTAAATGATTATTCAAATCCAACTATGAACAAAATGTGGCAAATGTTATTATACAACAACAAATAAATTATTCTTAAACCAAATATATATTAAACAAATCAAGAGAAGTAAAGGTCTTTTTTCCTGTATACCGATAGCAATAACAAAGTAGGGTTTGGAAAGGATAGAGTCTACATAAATCTTACTTCTATTTCAGGGGCGTTGGGTAGAAAGGTTGTTTCCGATAAACCCTCGGCTCAAAACAAATGAAAACTAGAAAAAGATGTAAAGAAGGTGCAAGAGTAGTAACAGAACAATACAATAAAATATTATTATAATCGAACCACACAAAATAACAAATATCAACAAAAATCGAAGAACAAAAGATTACAAGCGCCGCACTACAAGCACTAGTAAGAAAAACAAGATAATGCCCCAAAATCTTCTTCTGTATACCGATTAAAAAAAGTAAACAGTGAATCTGATCGTACCTGAGTAGTGAAGTCCTCATGTTGCACCAAGATTTGCCATTTCCCCTCAGAGCCAAATGGTTTCCCATTTCCACTCCAAAACTCCCAAGAATCTATTTCTTCATCACAAATTCCAGCATAATTAATCCCAATAACTTTAGTATTCAATTGAATATATTCCTTTAACCCAAAATGCTTTGCATATTCTTCAACATACATTAATACCTCAGTGTTATGAGGAAACCTCCCTCTAACACTTTTAGGCCATGGAAAATCAGTAAATTCAAATGTCCTTTTTGGACTTTGTAGCCTTGTTGATTCAATTGTTTGTGTCCAAACACCACCAATTGCATTTGATGCTTCAAATACTATTGGAATTAAACCTTTTTCTAGTGTGTATTTGCATGCTAAAAGGCCACTTATTCCAGCTCCAATAATAGCTACTCTCTTTTCCTCCATGGTGCTCTTTTGTCGTCAGGGTCTTGGGCAGACGTACTCAACTGGTACAAATAGAAAGAGGCTTGTTCAGTGCAGTGAGTGATGATACTAACGAGTAAATTGTAAAAGTGTGTAGAGATATAGATGCTTTTTGTCGGGGTCTTGGGTAAATGTACTCAATTAAAAAGAGTTAAAGTGGCTCGTTCAGTAATGACACTAGTAAGTAAACTGTAAAAGGGGCTTGAGATATAACTTTTTTTGGTTGTTGTTCAAGTGATTGAAGAAAAGTAGGAGAATTTATATAAGGATTTGATGAAAAGTTAAAGATAATAATTTAATTAATTTCACATGGAGGACATTTAATTTTAATTAATTATTGTTTGAGAATCTTCATGATGTGTGATGTCGTGAAAAATGTGAAATGAAAAAAATTACACTTTTTGTTAAGTTCACACATGTCCGGCTATATCATTAATACTATTAAATTCTTCTATAACAGTAATTTTCTATAAAGATAAATATTTCATTATAACAATCAATAGTCAAGAAAAATGTGAAATAAAAAAATAATACGATTTTTTAAGTTCACGCATGATGATGTTTTTTGTCGGTCTGGGTCCTGAGTAAACATACTCAACTAGTATAAATAGAAAGAGGCTTGTTAATTCAGTGAGTGATGATACTAACATTAAAAAAAAGTGATGACATTAACAAGTAAACTGTAAAATGGTCTGGAGATATAATTTTTTGGTTGTTGTTGAAGTGATTGAAGAAAAGTAGGAGAATTTATAAGGATTTTGAAAAGTTAAAGATAATATTTAACTAAATTCATGTGCATGATGTTAAATATAAATTAATATTGTTTGAATCTTCATGTGTGCTGTCAAGAAAAATGTGCGATAAAAAATTTGCACTACAAGTCTTGTTATATCATTAATTAATACAGTTAAATTTTTGTGTAACAGTCATTTCATATAAAGACATTTCACTATAATAATTAAATCTAAAAATACATAAAACAAAAATTTTGCACAATTTTTTAAATTCACACAGGCCTGGTTATATAATTACTGCAGAAATAATTATTTCATATAAAAATATTTTATTATAATAATTAAATCAACTAAAAGTGTGAAACAAAAATTTGCACGATATTTTAAGTTCATACAAATATCATTAATTAATACCATCAAATTTTTCCGTAACAATCATTTCATATAAAGACATTTCATTATAACTATCAAATCGAGTAAAAACATGAAACAAAAGTTTGCACTATTTTTTAAGTTCATACATGTTTGGCTATATCATTAATACAGTCAAACGTTATTTTTGTAACAATCATTTCATATAAAGACATTTTATTATAATGATCAAATCTAAAAAAATGTGAAATAAAAAAATTACACGATTTTTTAAGTTCTTACATGTCCATCTATATCACTAACCTTTCACTATAATAGGTATAATTATTTTTTTGAGAATTACTTTTCATAATATATGTTATATTATATATTCTTTATAATAGCATTTTACTATAACAATTAAAAAAAATCTAGATAAACAATGTTATTTTAGAAAAGTTTGATCATATCAAATCAAGACAAAAAATAGTTAGTCTAATAATATTAGTTATTTTTCAATAAATAATTACTCCCTCCATCCCATTTTAACTATAATTTTAGGTTAAAGAAAATATTTTTAAATAAGTATCACTCTAGTAAATTAGTATATATGGATTGAAAAGAATCAATTTATTTTTATTAAATAGGGTAATTTAGCGTTAATGATCTGTATACATTTTTTTTAATAATACCATGTTGTTTTTAAAATAATCTAATAGTGATTATCAGTACCTTGTAATTGATGTCTCATTTTTCGAAGTATCTGTCAGCTAATTTTTTGGATGTTATCAATTGTTTTATAGGGCAAATAACATTAAATGTTTGAATTGGGCGAGTTAGGCTGAATTTAAATAAATTAAAAAATAGATTGAATTAATAATGAGCGAGTTATTGATTCGTTCAAAAATTACTTGAGTTGGTATGAATTAGACTCGCCCAATTTTTATTAATTTTTAATTGCTTTATTATTTTTTTATAATTTTTTTTAATACCTTAAAAAAAAATTAATTATTATTATGACTATATAAACATATCAAATAAAATAAAATATATTTTAAAAATTATTTTGACAAATTTCTCATAGATCAATTAGGGCTAGATATCAATCAAACTTTGATGGGCTGAAATGAGTTGGGTTGAAATTGGCGGGTCAATAACTAGCCCGAACTTGGTCGGTTATGATTTCATGGGCTAATTTTGTTATCTCTACATTTGATCATAGATTTTGAATCAAATTTTAAAAATTTATTTCCAAATATTTGTTTGACCATGAAATTTGATCAAATTTATAAAATCTGACTTCTAATATTTTTCAAGTTCTCAAAAATTATCTCGAACCAATTTTTTATGTTAGGAAATCATTTTCTTTAGAAAACTTTAAATTTTGCCTTATCCTATAAATCTGGAAAGATTATAAATGTTAGAAATATCATTTCGACTAGTTTGAAAAAAAAAATAGAGGTTTCGATTTCGAGTTTAGGCGTGAAAAAACTTTAATAGAAAGCGCTTTCTCCGAATAGATTTCACATGATATAAATCTAAATTAATCAGATTTCAATTCAAATACTGGACATTGAATGATAATTTTTTTTGGAAAAAACATAGATTGACAAAGCTAGAAAGAAATATTATGTACTAGACTTCAAAGGGACAAATCTCACTAGAAATATTATGTAATAGACTTTGGTCAGTTTTTTTAGTGTTAAAAATTGAAAAATAAAAAGAATTTACTGATTTTCACCGATCGAATCAATCGATTTTGTACTAATCAAGCTTTGTGTGCCCCACCCTTTTTATTCAAGTTTTGATCAGTTATCCTTAAATCAACCGCAACGATCGATTTTTTTACATCAACAAGCCTTTTTTCGATCCATTCTTGTTTTTTTGAATTTTTTATCAATTATCCTTTAAAATTGATTATAGCGATCGATTTTTTTCCAATCGATGATAATCGTGTTTATAGTAATCTAATTATGATAAATCATAGAAAGAAAGGATAAATACGAAAAATTAAAAGACAAACATAAAAACATAAGAAGTAAAAGAGCATATCTGAAAACAAAAAGGCATAGGATAGAAGGTTACCTGAGTAAAGAGGTTATACTAAGCTTCGAAAAAGATATCATCCACTCAAAAGAAACTTTATATTAAGGTTCAAGACCTTTATATAAGTTTACAAACTTTAGATTTTAGGAGTTACAAATCAATATGGGATAAAAAAAAATCAATTAAAAGATAAAATTGGAATATGTGGTCAAATTAGTTAAGAACTTTAAGTATAATCCAAGATTCTAAATATCTACTAATAATACTTCAAGTTTTAAAAATATTACCTTATCTAAACAGTAAGTGTTTTCAAAGCAAATCCAAGAAATTAAATGTATTCTCAATTCATTTTTGACCGTTGATTTAATATTGAAGGGGTCATTAATTATTTCATTAAAAAAATGAAATGGATATTTATTTTTCAAACTCAAAAGATTAAGTAGTGAGATTTCTTACAGGTAAGTTACGTGTTACATGGTAAATGCTTATCCACATCAGGCATTTATAGAAAAGCAAATAAATTTAATTTTAGCTATTAAAAATAAAATTACATAACAATTAGCCATGATTAAATTATAAATATACATCTTGCATTCATTATTTCAGTGTAAACATTGAGTGGGGTTATTTTTGTTCTTTTTTAAGTTAGATCAATAATTTCACTGAACATGTAACTATTTTCTACATCATCTACAAAGAAAACTTAAATTTGCACTTCTATGATTGAATTAGTATCTAAAAAAAATTATACTACCAAGGTAATTATTTAACCAACTTATTTTTTTTAAAAAAAAACTAATTCTTATTTCGTGTTAGCAATACATGATTACTAATAACAATTATCAGTAGTCATTAGTTTCGTCTTGTGGTTCATTCATATCCTAATGGTTAACAAATCATCTTGAATTTTTTTTTTATATAGTGAGAAAAAAAAAATCTCTCTTCTCTCTACTTTTCTTTACAATATTTTTTTTCTTGCTTTATTATTTTATAACACATTATTAGCACGAGACTCTATCGTTTCAAGAAATTATTTTGGAGACTAAGCTACTGTTTTTCTTCTCTAATCTATGACTAATTTTGTGAAATTTGGATTCGTTGCCCTCGATATTTCAAGCAAGAACTACCTCTCATGGGTGATGGATGCTGAAATTCATTTGGATGCGGTAGGTCTTGGTGACATCATTAAGGATAGAAATAAAATTAACATCAAACTAAGATTGTGCTAAAGCAATGATATTTTTGCGTCATCACATTGATGAAGTTATGAAAAATTTGAATATCTCACTGTTAAGGATCTGGTACTCATTTTGTGGAATAGCTTGAAAGAAAGATATGCCACTTGAAGTTGGTCATCCTTCCAAAAGCACGATATGATTGGATCCATCTAAGACTATAAGACTTTAAGTCTATTTGTGAGTACAATTTTATTATGTTCAGAATTACTTCTAAGTTGAAACTATGTGAAAATATAATTAGGGATTTTGATATGCTAAAAAAAATGTTCTCCACCTTTCATGCCTTGAATGTGCTCTGCAACAGCAATATTGAGAGAAAAGTTTCAAGAAGTATTCTAAATTGATTTCTCATCTTCTTGAAACTTTTTTCTCGATATTGCTGTTGTTGTAGCACATTCGAGGCATGAAGGTGGAGAACTTCTTTTCTAGTATATCAAAATCACTAATTTTATCTTCACATAGTTTTAACTGAGAAGTAATTCTGAATATAGCAAAATTTGTATTCACAAATAGACTTAAAGTCTTGTAGTCTTAGATGGATACAATTGTACCATGCTTTTGAAAGATGACCATCTTCAGGTGATCAAAGCTTTCTTTCAAGCTATTTGACGAGTGAATTCTCAATGGTGAGATATTCAATTTTCAAACTTTCACCAAGGTGATGATGCAAGAATATCATTGTTTTAGCACAATCTTAATTTGATGCTTTATTTCTATCCTTAATGGTACCTCCCAAGACCCATTGCATCTAAATGAATTTCAACATCCAACACTCATGAAAGATAGTTCTTGCCCAAAGTATCGAAGTACAACGAACCCAAATTTCAAAACATGAGTCATAGATTAGAAAGAAGAAAAACAGCAGCTTAGTCTCCAAAAATTTTCTTGAGACGGTAGAGTCTCGTGTTGATATTGTGTTATAAAATAATAAAAAAATTAAAAAATATTGTAGAGAAAAGCAAAGAAAGAAGATTTTTTTTTTCTTATTTCTCTTGAGAGATGAAATACAATGAATGAGAATCCTTTATTTATAGGGATAACTAACTTGATCGCAAAGTAACTAACCCTAACTTTTCTCGAAAGAAACAAAAACGACATTCATCATAATACATCAAATATATTTTATATTTGAAAATATAAGATTATCTGCGTTATTGGAAATAGTATTCGACTCTAAAGCAAATAGAAGACTGTTTTGTTTTATTAGATCTAGAGTAAGCTGTAATAGCAGTAATATTATTTCTCTATTATTTAATCAAACTTTTTTATTTTCTTAAGTTCGTTTTATTTAAATTTATTTCTCTTTTTATTTGGTGGGGGTGATTTACAAGAACATAATGGATTGCGGTAAGTGACTTTGAACTTTTAGCCCCACTTATTCGTATTCAAGTTTAATTATGAGTTTTATCTCATAGGCAATACTTTGATATTTGAACTTGAATGTTTTCTCATAAAATAAGCGGAGATCAAAAGTTCAAAGCAATATATTTTCACGATCATTAAATGTAATTTCCTAATATTTGATAGTTAAATTTGAATAAGAAGTTAAATTTAGAAGTTGTTAAACCAGATTAAAAATAAATAATAATATGCATGGTTCATTTATTAATTTAAACGATATTACTTTTCTAAATCATGCTCATATCTTATTAAATATAACACGAATTTATTATTAACATAAATAAGTGTTTAACCAATTGTTGTGAATCACCTTGCTATAGTAAATAAGCGACAATTTATATGCATATTTTTTTTCGTAACTTGACAATTAAAAATACTTTTTGAAAATATTGATCAAACACAAATTACTAATAAAATATTTTCAAATTAATTTGACTAAACACAAATGGCTACTCTCGTAACCTTTTTTCTCTTCAAAGTGTATGATAAAGAGTACTTCTCAAATAAGCTAATTTTGACAATTTGACTAAACACGAACTTTAACCTCTACCAATCAGGATTGTGGTGTGATAAATAGAATCTCTCCATTCTTAATCAGAGATTTCAAATTCAAGACTCGAGTAGGAAAAGAATCATCTTAAAGAGCTCTTTCCTCTTAAATAAGTCTTATGACATACAAATTCAAATTAATCGGGGTTAATGCCAATGTGGATTCAAATAGAATTTTCTCGAACATATCATAAATTAGACCTATATTGCGAGTTGTTTCATAGTCAACGTTTCGATTATTAAAAAAATAATTAAAAAAAGTGTAACTTACATAAAGCACACATCTTTGGGAGCTAATTACTCTTTTTCCCACCTCACCGCTCGGATACATCGCCTCTACTCAGATACATCGCCTCACCTCGGGATACATCACCTCACCTCTGGATACATCCTCAAACTACTCGGATACATCAGAATTCCATTGGATACATCCCAAAGCCACTCGGATACATCGGCATTCTTTTGGTTTTACCTTTGATACATCGGGTGGGATGTATCCGAGGTGAGACGATGTATCAGGAGGTGAGACGATGTATCATGACCTGTGGCGATGTATCCGAGGGGTACATGTGGTATATTAAGTAATTAAAATAAAGTAATGGGAGAGTTAATAAATATAGTAAGGAGGTATCTATTTAGGTAGTTTTTCCTAAAAAGAAACGTGTTTCCTTTTGTTTTTTTTGTTTCCTTTGTTCATATTCCTTTTTTTTTCGAAAGTGCAAATTACATGTTCCGTAAATACGGAAGTCTTCCCTTTTTATGCTCTCTTCCCAATTAACCACCTACTCGTTGGCTACGTGCTATTTACGGGCCCAATATTTTTTAAGATATGCCTTATTTCTTTGTTTTAATTGAGAATCTTCATCTGTTTAGTTGATAATTTTTTAGATATATGCATTTAATTAGATTAATAAACTTTATGTAAGAATATTTTAAGTTGTTAATTATAGTGATTTATAACACTTTTAATGTAATCTTCAAATATAAAATATTGTGATTTATACTACTTTTAATGTAAAACAAATAAATTAAAACGAAGAAAAATACTAAAATTTTCAAACTGGGGCACGCCGAAACAGACATGGCGATCATTTGTTGTCTGCTTCAGCTGCCTAACCCTCACTTCTTATATATGATTAAATATAAAGGTCCGACTAAATATGGATTAGTGTCGAGAACTCTCACATTGAGAGTAAAGAGCTTCCTCAAAAAGACAAATTCTATATACATGACTCGAATTCAAAATTTATGATCAAAAAATAAAAAAATTACATATTATTCCATCATAATTCGTGTTAGTCCATACACATAGCATGTACATGATTTTTAAAAATAATCTTGAAGTGAATATCGAGAAATATCATCATTTAAACATGAATATTATTTGTAAAACACATAAGTTGGACTTACCGGAAATATTATCTCTTGAAATATAACTCCATCCCTCAATTTTGCAATTTTCTCCTATCATTTTCAAAACATGAGAAAATTCTAGTGTGAATAATGAATGTCAGAAATTGCAATATCAAAAATTATATTAGACATTAAAATAGATAAAAATAACAGAAATTGCACGTCAAAAGACTACATCAGACAATAAAAATAGAGGAAACTGCAAAATCTTCACCTCAAAAAATGAATCTTTTTTTTTTCACATTTCCCGTTAAATCTACCAATCGAGGTTTTTAAAAATATTTGACAAAGATCAAATATACTCACTTTTGACGAATTTTAAAAATCAGAATTTACAGGAATGTATCTTTAAAAGGCATAATGCATAGATAAACACATTAACTTGATCTCAATTAAGAACTAAACACTCCCAACTTTGAACATACACATCTAGACACCTCATTCGTTTTCATTGTGTCGGGTTAACCCTCCAATTTACAAAATAATCATCTAGACACCTCCAATATTTATATGTTATATTAACGTTGAGTTTTTCGAGATATAATAAGAACGAGTTGAGGTGTACCAAGATATGCATTTTAATTATCAGTTGAGACCAAATTAATTTTTTTTAAACACCCCCAACCCCACCCCCCAAATTTAATTAATCCCACATGCCGGCCCTAGGGGTACTTCGCTAATTAGGAAATAATCAAATTTTTTGACAAAGAGATAATTTATTAAACATGCTATATTTGGTAAACCATATAATGTAGGCTTATAGTGAATCTACTCCATGTTAGAGATATCCAAATTAATAATTAGAAGAAGATGAATTAGCACATGACCACAAGTATAATGCTATTTTTTAATGTTAGGGACACTATTAGAAACACACATTTTTCTGATGGATGTTCCGTTGGAAATCTCAAAAACCATCGAAAACAGTGCATGCAATACAACAAGGGAGTCGTTAGACCATAACTTGGGCGAAGAAAAAAATCAATCATCGGAAAAAAACATGTTTCTAATAGTAAAGAACATTAATTATATATTTCTTTCTAAGAAATGGTCATTAATTAGAATGGAGAAATTAATCAACAGAAAAGAAAAGGTTGAACACAAAATAAAATTAAACTTCTCTTACCTAGTAAAGGAGAAGAATGAATCACATGAAGGAAACCCCAATGAACAATAGTAATTGAAACTTAATTAGCTTGTGGCAATATAATGTGTAATTTGAAGCATATTTAATTGAGCCTTGTCTCCCCAAATATAATTAAAATGGCCGGCCTTTTCTTAGGAGGACATTTTCTTAGTTTAAATCGGCTATATATATAGCTCAGAAATAGTCTCACTATCCTCATAAGGTAGAAGCCACTACTCTCTTCAGCCCTGTGAGATCACATTGAATTTGTTAATTGTTGTTGTTGTTGTCAGTGGCAAAAGCCAGGAATTTCGTTAAGAGTGTTCAATATTTATAAATATATACGTGTGAAAAATAATTGGCAAAATTTCATAAATAGCTATAGTTTGCTAAATTATTCAAGGCCCATAGCTTAAGTTTCTTAATTACAAAGCGTAGCTAATTTCAAGTTCCAAAATCAGCCCTCGATTTATATATAAACGCTTATATACGTACATACCATAAAAATAGATTCCTAAAAATCAGTTAGAAAAATCCTTTTAAAATGAAAATCTCCATAAATCATGCGTCTTTTACTCTCACTAATATTCTCTCTTCATAATTAAACGATACAACTGAAAAATCTCAGATACAAATAACCATTCATATACTTTGCAATTTCATATACTGATGTGTTCACCATCTATTGTATATATGTATTTGAGATTCAAGTTAACTAAGTATATACATTTCAAATGTATGTACTGATATGTATAAATGGCATATACATTTTAATCTCAAAAGTTTGAATCTCAAATACATTTGAATCTCATATACATTTGAACCTCAAAAGTATGAATCTCATATACAATTTATAACAAAAAACAAGGCATTCCAATTGCATATACATATATGCGTTTTAGTTGGTATATACCTATATACATATATAAACATCACTAAAGAAGGAAGAAATTTTAGGAAAAAAATTTTAACATGAAAATCTCCATAAATCATGGTCGTTAGCTCAAAAGTATGAATCTCATATACATTTGAACCTCAAAAGTATGAATCTCATATACATTTGAACCTCAAAAGTATGAATCCCATATATAATGTATAACAAAAAATAAAGCATTCCAATTGCATATACATATATGTGTTTTAGTTGGTATATACTTATATACATATATAAACATCACTAAAGAAGGATGAACACTATTCTGCCCATGGTAACCAATGTTCCCATTCCTTTGGAATATCGCTTGTAAAGCATCCCAGGTAGTTCTCTAAGCACCGGTTAACCACCTCCCTCACTGTTTGCATGAGATTCCACTTATTCTATATCATTTTAAGCCTTAGGTAGTTGTTCCTCCCGCAGTTCTTTTCTTGGTCTGATAGTCTTGTTAACGCTTTCTAATCTACTTTCTATCTTGTACAGATCTTCCTTGCCTTTTCTTCCTCGTCCAGTGAAATCTTTTTAAAATAGAAATCTCCATAAATCATGGGGGTGGGGCGTGAATTCCGCCGAAAATTGGGTGAGAGGGAGTTTGAGAATAGGTAATATATGTTTCCTTCCCCCAAAATGTATATGTTGCCCAAAATAATAGCTACTTGTTCCAAACTATACCTATAAAATGTAATTTGTGAAAGTTAACCCATGTCCCGTAATTAAGTCCTTCAATATTCTGTCCCGTAATTTTTCCAAAATAATTTTTGACCTATATTCTTCATATAATTTTCTATATACATAGTATAATTTTTCGACAAAGAGTGTTTGACTGACCACCTTCGATACATATGGCTACGCTACTGGTTGTTGTAGATTTTTCTTTTATTTCTCATTAGGTTTGTCCAATACTTGTTTTGAAGTTTCGATCGACTAATTCAAATTTATTCTCGTAAGGCTTACTAAAGAGGAAGTGCTCCCTACGCTCCCCGAGAACTCTGCTTCACAGTGGGGCATTGGCCAAGCCACCTTTTTCGAAATTGAGTCAATTTACACCGCTTCATCAAGAAATTACATTGCATAAATAGATTGTTTTTTTTGTTTTTTTTAATGTATATATAAGTAATATATTGAATTCTTTGATCGACTTCTTTATTAATTATGTATCTCTTTATTGAAAATTTTAGCTATATAATTAAAGTGCTGATCGAGATCTTATTCATCTCATCACAATTATGAATGAGAACTCTAGTATTATTATTTTATCTAAACTAGGTTCTCAACCTTATTATTAGCATCGTTTGATACATGTTAATCGAAACAATACAAAAGACCAAATCCAATACTCCATTATTTTATATGGTTTGTTAAGAGAAAATCGCACCAGTAAATAGTTAAGACTCTATATTACAAATTATAAATATATTTTTTATTATTTATCAAACTATGTTTTTTTATTACAATACATAACAATTTTTTAGGGATAAAGAGATTTAGACGAAATTGACTTATTTATCAAACTATGAAATTGACAATATTCATTCAATTTGTGTGGGCTAAATTTCCGGAAATGATAAATACAATTACCATTCACTAGCACAATTCCCTCTCTCTAAGAAAAACAATTGAAGAGATATTATTTTGGGATTAATTCTCATTAATTATCAATTTAATTCCATTACTTTAAATCAATATATCTTTGTCGTACAAATCAATCAAAATTAGTTTTTTTCTCTCTCTCTTTCTTCTTTAACTCTCTTTTTTTTTTAGATTTTCTTAACAAAATTCTTTTTTTATTGTGATTCTTTGATTATATTGTTTCTCTTTTTCGTTTATTAAACTGACATAACAACTGATATTTTCAAAAAGTTTCAAAATTAAATAATTGGGTGAAATGAATATATATAACATGATATGTTTCGAAACTGGGGCATACAAAATGGTAATCTTAATTATTTTTCTCTATATAAGGAATGAGTTATTGACTATAAAAATTAGTACGAAAACTGGTGCTCACCAAATTTTATATTATATTAACTATTTTAGTTTATGAAATGGGTGTATAGACTTAAAGAAGCAAGTTGACATGTACTTAAATCTTGTCAAAGAAAAAAAGGTAATAGAGGAAAAGTAAAGATAGCTGAGGAAGAAGAGGAAAGAAAATACTTCGATCAAAAGTACATTTTCCCTTAGAAAGGGACGTCAAAATGATGGGAGATAATGAGCTCATTGATCCAAAGCCCGTGGATGGTTCTATGTGTTGGGTTCGAAATCAAGAGGGCATCATGCGGAAGCTATTAATTGCAAACCTTTAAGGCGATAAATCAGATGACAACAAAAGTTATACTAAAAAGCATATTATTGATATGACTTAGCCAATTGGCCTATATATGAAAAACTAAATTAAAAAGCATAAAAACTACTGAGAGAAAATCTCCCCCTAAACGAGACTCTTTTGATGACTACATTGTGGATGCTATTGTGTTCTGTTTGAGAAGAAACAATCTTCTATTTATAGAAGTCCAAAACTTCTCCTCTAAGAAAGCATTAACCAATTTATGGAAGAGTTATTTTCCTACAAGGAAACTTTTTCCACCAAGAAAACCCTTTTTGAATTAGAACACAATTGTGTAGAATCCAAATAAGGTAGGAAATTCAGGACAAACCCTAACACTATGGGGGTGGGGTTGATTAGATTAGCTTCTGATGAGCCTTCTTACTGCTATGGTGCTCATTTTTGTGATAGAAGAGATACTATTGTCTACCGGATTAGGTTACTTCAAAATCTTCTTACTTTGGATCCGTTTGATCGAAGTAAGTGGGTTCCATGTATGGGTGCTATACATGAGAATTTGAACAAGAGATGCATCTTTATGCTCTGACCATATTAGTGAATTGTATTTGGGTAGAGTAACTTTGCAAGACACTCATTGTGCTTCTCTTTTGCATATGGATTAGTTGATATCCACCATTATTGTTGGAGTGACATCAAGAATGCTATAAATTACAGTATTTATAAAATGAGAATACACCACTAAGTTGACGTTGTGTGGTTGATTACATGTTTATATTTCCTCAAGGTAAGTTTGTTATCAACCTAACCTGTATAATCTTGGTAATCATGTCTCGGTTATGTTGTTGCGTTCAGAACTTCGAAACACTAAATATTTTATCACACCTCAAATACAATTGAGACGGACAGACACCCGATGTTCTAAAGGCCCGAGAGAACCAATTCATGACCTGCTCTGATATCACTTTTATCACACCTCAAATCGCATTGAGACGGGCAGATACCCGATGCCCTAAAGGCCCGAGAGAACCAACTTATAACCTACGCCTACCATGCATATAATTATGTTAGTCTTTTATCACTACAACTCATATATACTTATCAAAGCTTCATGATTGTCATAGTTATATGCATGGTAAGCACAAGTTAAAAGTTGGTTCTCTCGAATCTTTAGGGCATCAGATGCCTGTCCGTCTCAATGAGATTTGAGGTGTAACATATTTGCTGTAAATATTATCACTTGTTCTACTTAAAAGAAAAATGTTGTGGTCTGTAATTACAACATTCTCGTAGTTGGCTTGATTAGAAAGCATAATTTCCAGAACATAATACTGTCCATACATCAATACAACAATATTTCCTACTAAAACTTAAAGAAGTGTCAAGATGATGTGAGCCGATACTTACAGATTACAGCATTGAGATGTTTGCAGTGCAAGTGTGCCCTCAGTTGCTTGACATATGTATCAGCAACAATTAATGATATCTCCACCTCTTTATCCTGTCATTGCAAAATTGGATGACTTGCCCTTATTCTTGGACATATATGTTTTACATTCAGACACCAAATTGTTCATGATTTTTTGTGTTTTTGAAATACAATGTTGTTTCTTTCTCTTTTTTATTATTCAAATTCTCTTTACGTGGGTGGACAAAAAAGTCCTCCTTCGCGTTTATAATCAAGAAAATTGTGGTAAGTCTCGCTTTTATTAATCATTATTATTGAATTGCTATTATTGATATTATTCTTAGATCTTGTATTGGATTACGTAATTAAATGTTGTTGGGCGGCATGCACGGGTACTAGCGCAATAATCGCTATTGATGCCATTAAACAAAAAAGGAAAGTGATCGTGTTGTCAAAACAATTGTAACAGGATTTCCTTCTTGACCATTATTCAAGGCCTGATCTTGAGGTAAAGTTAGGAAAAAAAGCATGCTTCCCGTCTTGTTCTCAAATGGCGTACCTATCTGCCAAGAAACGTGGGATAGTTGAAGAAGAAAAATATCCCTATAAAATGAAAAGAAATGAATGTAAATGCCCACCACATGGTGCCGTAAGTGTAATTATTACTATTGTAATTCTATATATTGTTGAATCTCCAAAAAAAAAAATTCTTATCTTTATGGTCTTTTTGAACAGGGACGATCTAGTCCAGTTTTCTATTTTTTCTTTTACTGCTAGTTATTGTTTTTTGATGATTTTTAGCAATAACTTTTGGGATTGTTAGGAACAGCATCATCATCAATAGTACAAAAAAATAGTTGGAACTTTGCTAGAAAATCAAGGGAGAATTCCAGAAATAAAAATCACATTTTCACTTCGTTTTAATTGTCTTTTTTTCCCTTGTCCTTAATTTATTGATTATATTATAAGAGTGCTTTGTTGGTTGAAAGTTTTCTCCTAAGCAGATCACCTTTTGATATAGAGGATTATCAATATTAATGGACTCATAACATTAGACCTTGATAAGATGAGTATGGAAGATATAGAAAACCATATTAGAAAGCAACCTGGACATATGTTATCCGTGTCTATCAGTCTTTTCAAGCACATCGGAAAGGTTTATATTTATTTTTTTCTATCAATATTTCAACGGATTGACTCTTACTTATGTTTTCTATATATCTTTTACATATATATGTTTTTTTTAACTTTCTTGTAAAGTTTTCATGTGGACTGGTTGATCCGAATTGCCTCGGTAAGACCGACCAATTAAAGAGACCAGAGTGACACTGGCCCAGGCCGGTAATGGGGATCGAGCAAGGGGGTCGGTTTGTGGGCTGGGCCGTCTAGGCCGGCAACTCAATAGACCGGTCCAGTTCAAAGACCAGAGCTGGTCTGCCGGTGCATCAGACCGATATAATTTTTTAAGAAAATATGTATATTGCAGTGAGCTGCCATCCTTTTTCAGCATTTGTTCAACATACTTGAACGTTGGGTCAACGGCATACCAACGTTCACTGCACAAAATTGGGACCCAGTTCATCCAAACCCTGATTTAAAAGTTTGGATAGTCACTCAACTTTGGGTAATTAGTTATCATAGTCACTCTATTTTGTTTTGTCTTTCGAAAATCACTCAACTTTGAGTAATTGACTATCATAGTCACTCAACTTTGTTTCATCTTTCAAAAGTCATTAAACTTTGTCTAACTAGCTTTCATTATCATTTTAAAGCTAAATACAATTTTTGGTACTTATTTAATGACGTGTCATCTTTAAAAAAAATTAAAAGTAATATTATTAAAATTTATTTAGCACTCAATGATTGACCAGATTGCTTAAAATTTATTTTATCTTCTAAAAGTCACTTCGTCTTCACAAGTACTAGCAGATAAGGGTGGCATTCGACGATTCGATGCAATTCAATTTTTGATTTGTAAAAATAAATCGAAATTGAATCAAAATTAATTTGGCTCGATTCGATTTTTGGTTTTAAAATTTTTTGTTGGGCCTAAACAAAGTGACTCATTTTTTTTTTCTGAAAATCAAATTGGTAGAAAGGGAAAAAAAATTCAAGATCAATAAAAAAAATTACGAAAAAGTCTAACAATTTTTTTAAAAAAAATCTCGAGCATTCAATATCCTCACTGAAGAAGAATTAGAAAATTTCTCAACTTTCCGTTTACCTTTTTGGAGCAATTAAAATTCATGGAGAATAGTAATGAACTTGGGCAGCTACTTTTTTTTTTTTTTTTTAAGTTTAAACATTTATTGAATTATGATGATATAAACTAAAGTAATTCAATTGTCATATATACACTAATAAGATTGAAGTCGTAATATATATAATTCAAATTTGATTAGAAAATGGGTAATTTCATTTGCTTATAAAGTTTGACCTTCTTATTTAATTGTCCTCAAAATAATTTTTTTTATTTGGTGAAACAAGAAATAAAATTAATAAGAAAAAACATGAGTGGAGAACAATATATTTACCACTTGTTTAGTTAAAATTTATTCAATTAGTTTTGCACATGATTGTGCATTTTTTCCTTTGGAGTTAGTTAATGAAGTAAAAATGATTCTTTTTCTAATTGAAACTTTAAACAAAATATATAGAAGCTGATTTTGGCTTCAAACATTTTGGTTTAACCGACTTTATCTTTTACAAAATCGAGCCCAAATGGAAAATTAAAAAATTATAAAATTTAAACCGAATACAACCAAGTAATTAAATAAACTGAAATAAAAGAATTGAATTTTTTGGTTTTGATCTATTCTTTTGATTTAAACTGAATTGTGATCACCCTACCAGCAGAATCCTCACAAGGAAATTCTCTTTAAGTGAGTGGGCAAAAAAGGATCAAGAATATTGTGGTAAGTCTCTCTTTTATTAATCATTATTATTGAATTGCTATTATTGACATTATTCTTAGATCTTGTATTGGATTACATAATTAAAGGTTATTGTTGGGCATGCGCGGGTACTGGCGCAATATCCGCCATTGATGCCATTAAATGAAAAAGGAAAGCAATCGCGCTGTCAAAACAACAACTACTGAACTGTTTTCTTGACCAATATCTGAGGCCTGCTCTTGAGGCAAAGATAGGAAAATTGGCATGTTTGTCGTCTTGTTCTCACATGACGTACCTAGATGCCAAGAAACGTGGGATAGTTGAAGAAGAAAAATATCCTTACAAAATGAAAAGAAATGAATGTAAATGCTTACCACATGGTGTGGTAAGTGTAATTGTTAGTATTGTAATTCCTTATATTATTGAATCTCCAAAAAATTCTCTTTATGGTCTTTTGAACAAGGACAATCTAGTCCGATTTTCTATTTTTCTTTTACTGTTAGGTTTTTTTTTATGATTCTTAACAATTTTTGCGATTTTTAGGAACAGAATCAGATTCTTAATTGTATAAAAAGACACTTGGAAGTTTTCTAGAGAATCAGGGGAGAATTTCAAAAATAAAAATTATATTTTCACGTTGTGTTTAATTGTCTTTTTTTCTTTTCCCTAATTTATTGGTTATATTGTAAGAGTGCTTGGTTGGTTGAAAGTTTTCTCCTAAGCAGATCACTATTTGTTGTATAGGATTGTCAAGATTGACGAACTCAGAACCTTGGACCTTGATATGTTGAGTATGGAGGGCATAGAAAATCGTATTGAAAAGCAACCTGTGACATGTGCTATTCATGTTTATCATAGTCTTTTCAAGAACGTTGGACAAATTTATATTTATCTTTTTTCTATCAGTGTTTCAACCGATTGACTCATACTTATGTTTTTCTATTTATCTTTTACAAATATATGTTTCTAACTTTCTTGTAAAGCTATCATGTGGGCCGAGTTGACTTAGATTAGCCCGACAAGGAGACCAGACCGACACTGACTCAGGTCAATAATGGAGACCGACCAAGGGGGCCGATTTGTGGGTTGGGCCTTCCAGGTCAGGCAATCCAATAGACCAGCCCAATTCGAAGGCTGGTGTTGACCCACCGATGCATTGAATTGTATCGGCCTGGTATAAAAATAATTAAAAATATGCATAATGACAGTGGGCTGCCGGGCTTTTCAACATTTATTTAGCATACTTGAACATTGGGCAAATGACTATATTATCGTTTGACCAATGTTCACTTTACAAAAAAGGGGCCCAAAGGATGCAGCGCAAAATATGCATCAGTACTATGGAATGTACTAAGTATGAGAGCGATGCATGAATCATGATAAAACAGTTTAAAAATATGCTTAAAGTGATTTATTACATAAAGAGAAGGACATGAACATATAATAAGATAAGAAGCATAAGTCATGAAAAAGGCTTAAGTTTCAAATATAAGATCATATAACTTTATAGCGTAAAATAAGCATGCGGGAGTTTCTCTTAACCGACATTAAACCATGCTGAGCTACATGGAGTTCAGTGTCTTGCACCCACACTGAAAGAGTTGTCCTAACCGGCCAAGGTTAGAACCATTTCATACCAGGATCCTGCCATCATAAGCCTCAAAAGGGAAACCTACGATGGCACGTAGTTCTAGGACTAAGGGTACTCTCACCCGGTCTAACTCGGTGCTAAATATTATTCCCAATATATAAATATACATGACATATCAAATGTCAAACTTGTTCATACTTGCTCATAATATTTTCATACCCCGGATCGTCATACTACTCATGAATTAAGGTTTTGAAATCAATTAATGAGCATTGATGGAACATCGGGTGTCTTATCTTGCATCATACTTCATAACATGGGAAGACTTGCATACTTCATGACTTGTAAAATTTGCATGGCTCTAGTTCAATTTTCATAAAACATATACTTTCATAGAATCGTAGGAACTAGGCATGCACATGCTTGAAAATCCATAAGGAACATGCTTATCAACACTCAATTTACTCAAATCAACTTTATGCATGTAGAGATTTCCATGGTTAAACTTCAATTCATGAAATAAGAGTTAACATGTAGAAACCCATATGAAATCATGCAATTTTAATAGTAGTTTCATAATCAAATCATGAGAAGACCATATTTAACAAAACCCATGAAGATTGGATAAGAACTCTAATTTGAAGACCATGAAATCAAAATTTGAATTAGGGGTTTTGGGCACAAGGGTGAAAGGAACCCATTGTTGATTACCCACATACCTTGATTGAAGATAACCCACTTGATTTGAAAAGACTTAGGAGACTTGAACTTGGAGTTTGAGACTTGGAGCTTGAAACCCTAACTTGAAGCTTGAGAAGATGGAACTCCTTTTCTTCTTTTAGAAGTTGATTGAAAGAATGGGAGAGAACTTAGGTAGAGTGGAAATAAAAACCCTCTTAAATAGGCTTAAAACGACTTAGTATAGGAGTTAAAAGAGTGGAAAATTACAAAAATACCCCTGGACTTAAACTTGGGAAAAGATGGAAAAAAGTCTATCTCAGGGACCACGAGTTGGTCCACGGTCCGTCATCCAAAAGGACGGAACGTCAAAGGGAGTCGTGGTTTCAAGAACCACTTCTGGGAGTCTACTGAAAATCTATTCCACGAGTCACTCTATGGTCCGTGATTCCGAACGATGGGTCGTCCTATGACTCGTGGTTTTGACTTTAGAAAAATAAGGATCCTCTGATCCTCAGAAACTACGGATGGAAGGACGGGGCGTGGAATAGTTTGACGAGTCGTCAACCCACTCATGGAATTTAGAGGACTTGGTACCTCTCTGAAGGTGATTCTATGGGTTATAGGACGGACCGTCGTTCAACACGATGATCCGTCAAGTCATTCGTGGATACCGGGCCGAAAAGCTAAATTTTGATAAATCACGGGTCACTCTACTGACCGTGGTTTTGGTCTACAGATCGTGAACCAACTAGTGGTTTTGAAGATGAAAATTTTAAGGTTCAGTTCAGCAACGACGAGTCAAAATACGAACCGTGGTTCAGAACCACGGTTCGTCATTCCCATCCGTCATCACTGGCAGCACTGTAGTAAACTGCTCATAACTTTTTACTCCGGACTCAAATTAATGTGCGGTTAGTGGCGTTGGAAAGAAGACTCAAAAATCTTTAATTTAGTGGGTACTAGTCCACCTAACACTGTATATTTTAGGAGAAATGCTCGATTGAAGTTGACCCTAATTTAGTCTTACATGAAAACTTACTTTGATGAGGTGCTTGCGACTTAACTTGATAATAGGAGTTTCTTATGAATATGCTTCGCATACAAAACACTTACCACACTAGGAAAATGATCATTACACTCATGGAAAAGGTTCGGGTATTAGCCTAGGATTTTTGGGGTGTTACAGGTGAGTCATATTACACTTTGGCCTATTATGTCAATGATTGAGGGTAAGTCGATGGATTCAAGTCCTATCGCACCAAGAGGGTAAGACATCGGGTTAAAGTCTCGATGCACCATGATGATAAAATATTGCATTCAAGTCCCACAAAATTATATCCTAAGACCCTTTATATAGTTAAGAGATTGGGTTTAAGTCCTAATGCACCATTGTGATGATATAATGATGAATAAGGAAAAATAATGTGCTTTTGATGAGAGGTCATAAAATTCGCTCAATTGATTTGCTCCATTCTCTTATGTGAATGTGGTAGCAATGGATAATATGTCTGAAAGAAGATAAGTTGTTGAATGTATGAATATGAGCGTGGAAGGATAAAATAATAATAGTCATTATTATGGTAATTCTAAAAGGAAGAACATTATGGGTTCTCTTAAAAGGGTCCTTCAAAAGTGAGAGTTACTTTCCACCATCAATTTGGTATGCAAGGTATTGAGCACTCGTTTGTAGTGCGATAAATTTTATAAATCCTCCATCATAAGAAAATAAAGTGAAAGACACTTTACCTTTCAAAGTGATGTTGAGGTGGATCATATAAATATGATAAATGTCAAGGCATGACAATGAGCTTATAATGCAAATTTATGAAGCACATATATATGATTATAGTCCATTTGCTGAAAAGAATGTGACTTGTGATAAGAATTATGAATGACTGTCCATTCTTGAAAATGAATATTTTCGAATGTGGTAAAAATTATTGTGTTAAAAATGTGCTTATATATGGTTAGGCAAATACCAAAACTCACCTCGACGGGAGGTTTGAGAAGAAAAATATATGGGTATTAACGGTCATTGATCAAGTACTTTTATAGTACATCACAAATATTGTGGTATGTCTCAACATGGATTACTAAAGGGTAAAAGCAAGAAATAAGTCTTGCACAAATATTGTGGTATATTTTATTATGAACTACCAAAAGGCAAAAGAAAGAAATGATTCTTTCATATAAAGGTTATGGCCATGACTAAAAATGAATTTTATTGTGTGGCTACACAAATTTGTTATTGATTGGTACATATAATTTTCTCCTTAAAGAAGATGTTCACCATAGGTGTGGTATTTTGGAATATGAGGTAATTCACAAGTATTTGAAAGCTTTGAAAAAGCTAATGTGTTACTACACGATGAAATGAAATTGTTCATGATATTGGAATTGTAGTAAGTCTCCAGAAAAAAACTTTTTTAAGTTTCGAAAAAAAATATTATTGTTTTGAGACTATAAATTATGAAAAGATTTTATATCTTCATATTACTACAATCGAAACGGTTATAAATATTTATGTGAATGGCTACCATTTTTCTCCTATTTGTTGACACAAATATGAGCATGGTGATGAAATCTCATGCGATAGTAAACTAAAAATTTATAAGAAATATATATGTTGGCATGACCGATTGACCATTCCGGTTCAAATGTGATGCAAAAATAAGTGAGAATTCATGTGGTTATACATTGAAGAAATAAAAGATTCTTCAAGAATTCTCTTATGTTGCTTGTTCTCACGATAAAATATTATATCGGCTAAGGTTGGGATTGTACCCCTAAATTTTTGGAACATATAACAAGGTGAATACGGGCCCCTTCACTTGCCATGTGGACCGTTTACTATGAAATGAGATGCATCTATGGTTGGTCACATGCGCTTTGCTATCAACTTGCAGTTTAATATTTGCAAGGTTGTTTGCTCAAATTGTTAAATTAAGAGCATGGTTCCAAACTATAAAAGTTGATAATGTTGGTAAGTTTAGCAGAAATTGTGTGCCTCCAATTATAGCTAAACCGTTGGTTATGAGAATAAATCTCCCAAAAGAAAATTTAGTATGAGATGTGTGTAGCAACACTTGTTTGCATCAAGCCAATAAAGTTTCCCTATATTGTTGGTTCAGGGTCAGAAGCCAAATAATTTCATCTAAAAATTTGAATGTGCGGTATTTAATTTCTCCACGACGCACAAAGATGGATCCCCAAATTAAAATTGGGGTGAATGTTAGATTTTCTAACATTAGGGGAAGATATGATTAACAACTGAAATGGACGATGAATTATCTAGATCCTCGTAAAAAAATGTGAACTTGAAGTTCAAGAGATAATTCAGTTGCAAAATATTACAAATTAATTGACAGACGTATTTGCTGACCCTATGCTATAATTCAATTGTAAATGCTCCAATGAGAAGTCCTTGAAGGACAGGGTCTATGGCATGCCTGAAGCGTGATAGACTAATCGATTCCAAAGGTAAAACTCCTTGAAGAAGTAGAGGAGCAAGTGATAAAAATGGTCATAGTAATGAGGCAAGTGCTTTAAAAGAGCACCATGACATAACTCTTCATAAAACCTTGACAAAGGTTCAGGTACCTAAAAATGATGAAAAAGAAGAGATCGATCTCGATATGTTATGTCGTAATGGAATCGATATCAAAATGACCGTCGACGGTATCTTTGATATAATGTAGCGCTCACCATTATAAATGGTAATGAAGATCTTGAATTTAAATCTGTCAAACAGTGTGGACAGATAAATTATTGGCCAGATAAAATACGCAATTCAAGTATATTTTTTTTTCACTTGAAAAGTGATGATCTGGACCTAGTCTATAGACTAAGGTATAATGTCAGTGGAGTACAAATGAATTATTGTACAAAATAAAAAATCGCAATATATAAAGTATGATTTGTGCCTTGAGGCATAAAGATTTTTTTGCAAAAGTCCTGATATATTGTTTGGAGATGTATTCTCTTATTGGTGGATGCAATGAGGTTTCTTTCAATCTAGCAATAGATGAAAAACTTGAATGCGTATAAAGAATGATTGTTATGTCTAGCTAGACGGTAAAGATTGTATGAAAATTCTTGAAGGATTCAAAAAAATTTAAAGTGATTTCATTGAGTACCCCAATGATTGTGATATCACTAGAAATAAAGCAAGATCAATTTTGATCTCATGAAAATGGTTAGAAAGTACCATGTCTTAGTGCAATTGGTGCACTTATGTATCCTGCTATTTCATTATATGAGATAATATTTTTTACAAATATGCAGGAATAACATAATTTCACTTTTATGTGAAAATATTTGAGTGAAATTAGATATTGGTATAGATGATTATTTCTAATCAATATTGTCAAAAGGTTATTGGATATGTAAATGCAGGAAATTATTTGATCTACAAAGCGTTTGATCATACGAAAGTTCTCTATTTGCATGTGAGGCCATTGTCATATTATTATATTCTACAAGACAGTCAATGATTGACATTTATTCAAGTCAAGTAAAGCTACTAGCAACTTATAAAGCAAGTGACTCTACACATGAGAAGATGTGTGATTTTCTTTGAAATTAAGGTTGCAATACTATATGAAATGATGCTTCTTGCATAGCTTAATTGAAAGAAGAATATAGAGAAGAGGACAAAACAAAGTATATTTCAGCAAAGGACTATTTTGCTCAATTTTGGTGGAATATTTGATGGAGGCATTGTCGATCCCAACACTTTGAGAAGCTGGATTGGAATGTATCATCTACAAGATTAAGTGATGTCTTTGTCAGAGGGAGTAAATACGTGCTGCATTCTTTTTTCCTTGGCCTAGGTTTTGTCCCAATGGGTTTTCCTGGCAAGGTTTTTAACAAGGCAGCAAATAATGCGTATTACAAGATATGTGTACTCTTTTTCCTTCACTAGGATTTTTCTCCACTGGGTTTTTCCTAGTAAGGTTTTAACGAGGCACATTATCTATCAATGGACATTCAAGGGGGAGTGTTGTAAATAATTGTGTTACCACACAAGGTTGTCATCTTGTATTGTGGATGTCCACACTATAACTCCATTAGTGTATAGTTAATCCTCCACTACTTCACACACTATTATGAATGTAACTCCCTCTCCCCATAACCTTTTTCCCATAACCTCCATAGTTAATGTCATGTTTATGACAACCTTTAGGATGACTCTATGAACACTATAAATAGAGGCACAATGATTCATATTGGATATACTTGAACACTTGATGATATTTGGGAAACACTTGAACTTCCTTTAAGAATAAGAAAGATGAGGATACATTTGAACACTTAAAAATCTTGAGAAACACTTGATACTTGGAAGAATAAGAAAAGCTCTCCTCTCTTGATCTCTCATATCTTCTCTATATTTCTTATTTATATTATTGTTCTTTTGCTCTTGATTTTACAACAAAAATTACATTGTAACCCATTTTCACCTACAAATACCTCCTAAATTTCATCATTTTTCCTATAATACTTTATTATTTTGTAATTAACAATACCAAGTTGAAGAAAGTTCAAGTGTTAAATTCGTCAATTTATGGTTGTTTAGTTACTTCTTTGTCTCCCGCAATTAGGTATAACTGTTTCATCTCTTACTTTTAATTAGTATATTTATTTATATTAATTTTGTATTTTTAATATTTGTTAATTTAATTGACAAAATGAATAAAGCAAGAAAAATTGGTAACAGTGTTAAAAATTTATGTCCAAGAAATAATAGTGGTAGTAAGGAAAAAAATCCTTCTAATAAAGATAATACAAGTGGTAGAAATATTTTTTTTTGTGTGCATCCAACACTACCTAGTGAGATAGGAGACATTCCTGTGGGTGCACATGATATGAAATTGAGGTAAATGTAGATAATAATAATAATAATAATAATAATAATAATAATAATAATAATAATGATATTGATAATGAGGACACACCGACTACTCCTGTTATTGCTAATGCTCAATCTCAATCTTGTAATCTTTCTCCACGGTCAAAATAATTCTGGAAAAAAAAATTAGTCTTGTATGACATTATTTTACTCGAATTAAAGGAATAATTTTGATTGAATTCAATATTTGTCAGGAGAAATATCAGTATACGACCGAGGGTAATGCCGGGGACGACAATTGACTAGACATTTGGACGGTAATCATTCGGGATGGAAAGAACATATAGTAGATGGTGGTGTTCATGGGGTACCAACCCAAACTAGATTTAACCCATAAATCAGTGAATTAATTGGGACCTATAATAATAAAATGAAGGACGGTGAAGAGTTAACGAAAATAATAGTTTTGGGTTATTTGCCTTTCACATTTGGTTCTTCTAATATTTTTATTCATTATGTATAGTGAGTTTATAATCCTATATTTAACGGTATTCTTAGAAGCACTTTTCAATCAAATATTTTTAGACACCACGGGTAATATGCATAATATTTATGTTGGCTATTAGTAAATCTTTCATATTAGAGTTTCTCTCACTTTTAATTTTGATTGTCGTATTAATAAAAATGATTATTTAATAATTACTTGTCATTGAATAGGTAGCGATTTTGTCATGCAAAAATATATTTTCGCATTTTAATATGATGAAGATTGTAGACATACTGCACAATTTATTTCTGATTCTATGTCAATGATTGCAAAATATTATGGTGTTCATCAAAAAAAATTATGTATAGCTTTTGATAATGTATCTAACAACATCGCTGCTATTAATAGTTTAAAAATTAAGCTTTCTCCCCCTTAAACTGATATTTTTCATGTTAGGTATGCTTGCTATATATATATAATTTAATTGTAAAAGATGATCTTGCTTTTTTTGATCCCGTGATTGAAAAAATTAGGCATGTAGTTGATTTTATTCAAGAAAATTATAGAAAGACTAGACTTAAAAAAATTAAAAGAAAATGTTAAGAAAATGATCTTAGAGCAAAATTACTGCCAGAAGAAATTGAGACTAGGTGGAATTCTACTTATGATTTTTAAATACTTGTAATATTTATATAGTTCGTATAACTACAACTTTTAACCAATATGCTAGCAGATATTTTGAGATGATGTTACAAGAATCTGATTGGAATAAAATTAGTGATGTTTGATTTTTTAGGAAAATTTATTTAGCTTTCTTGATTTTTTTAGTGCTTATTATCCTATTTTTTCTATTATTTTAGCTTATATAGCCGACCTCTCTATATTACTTAGTGAATATAAGCAAAAAACAGGTTATGAAGAGGCAATTACTGAAATGATTAAAAAAATTTAAAAATATTTTTTTTCTGATTTTTCCTATTTACTGGGTTGGTGCTTTGCTAAACTCATGTATGAAATTTGCTACCATGCCTGAATTTGTTCGTATTATATATAACTCTTTAGCAATTACGAAAGAAGAACTACCTACTATGTTTACGGCTATGAATGTGTTGAGTGAATATATGCAAATATTATATAATCCTTATGTTGTGTTACTTGACAATGCTATACCGAGTTATACTACTCCTTTATCTCGTCCTTCTGACAGACCATCATCTTCCAAAAGATAGGCACAAGGTGTGCCTGCCCATGGTGTAACTAATTAATTTGTTTGATTTAGAGTACAACCTATAACACAAAGAATTGTAAATCACGATGAGCTTAATTAATATTTGAGGCAGGCGCTAGAGTCCTATCAAAATAATATTAGCACTCTGGATTGGTGGAAGAACAACCAAAAATAATATCCCGTACTTTCAATAATGGATAGGAATGTGCTAAATGTGTCAATGTCAACCGTTGCATTAGGAAGAGCATTTAGCCAATGAAGGCAGCAGATCGGAGACAATCGACACTCATTGGGAAGCAATGCCATGAATGTTCTAGTTTGCCTCAGAGATTAGATTAGATCAGAGCGAAGAATAAAGGAAGACCACATAATCCGGTAAAAGAAGAAGAACTTGAAGAAATAATGTCGGTTGAAAATCCTTCGGCACAAACAAGTCCAATATATGAATTTGTTGATTTTGAAAATAATATTACCAAATATTGCTTAAAATTGACAGACAAAAATTCAAAATAAGTTTATTTGTACATCTTGTAAGTTGTAATTTATATATTTTGTAAGTTGTATATTTTGAATATATATATATATATATATATTTGTATATATATATATATATTTGTGTATATCATCTGTTTTGTATATATTTTACATATACTAATATAGTATATTTTGTGAATATTCTCTTATTGTATGTATATCTTGTAAGTTGTAAGTTGTATATTTTAAATATATTTGTGAATATCATGTGTTTATATAGTATATTTTCTGAATATTCTATTTATAACATAAGTATATCATGTATATATGTATATTTTTTGTATATACTGAATCTTGATTGAATGGTTTTTTTTAACACTTGAACTATATTTTTTAAAAATTATTGTAATTTATTTAAATGTTTATCATCAACTAGTAGTATAGTATTATCAAATTCAAGTTTCAAAATTCAAATTTCAAATTAATAACACTAGACTACAATTTTTTTTAATTTTAGAATTCATTTAAAAGCCAGAAACTAGATTATAGCATACAAAGTTACAAACTTAAATTAAAAGTAAAAAAGATATAAACTTAAATAAATTGATAAAATTACATGATTAGAAATTCAAAAGCAAGGATCCTCTTCAATGTTCTTCTTGGCATCTAGAGAATGCCATTTTACCTCATCACTTTCCACAAGGACCACTTGAATCATGTAAAGTTGAGACTGGTTACCTGAATGTTTAGGCAATTTGCATGCATGGAGATTTCCATATGTTCCAATTCTTCCAAATATAATTATTTGGAGTGTCTCCTTGTAACTTTGTTCCGGAAACGATGTTTTGTCAAAGGCAATTTCAGCTGGAGGGTGAAGGATCACCATAGTGTCCTCCATGGAGAGAAGTGAGAACAATGATGGTAGGAACAAACTTTGAACTACCAAAATTCTTCATTATCTTTTTCATTGCTGGTCTATTCTTGATTTTGTCATCCTTCTTTTTGTGTACAAAATTCAGATGAAGCAACTGAAATCACATCTACTGATCCAATACCTCTCTGAAACACAAAAGGGGTGTCACAGAAATGAGAAAATTGGCAATTTTTGATCAAATAAATTTCATAAATTTGGCAAGTAAGAAAATTTCAACACATTTTCTTTATTCATCATAGTGATAGACAACTACAAGGACTTGGTCAGCACTACTTACTGTTTTGATCAAAAATCAAGAATCAAGAATGTGCAGAAACTTAATTTACCTGAGAATTACTTCCTTTCTTTGCATCATAGCTAGTTGTAATCTTCATATAATTTGGTGATAAATCTGGCATTTTCACTGGACATTAGTTTTTCGGGATCAACGGAGAGACAAGAAAAACTGAATAAAGTCTTGAGTTTCACCAAAAATATGAGCTTACATAAATATGTTATGGATGATGTGTAGTTGTTCTATTTACATACAAACATGACCATTCTCAGAGCTTGTAATATAACTGTCACAATAATATACAGAATACACTCTGTAGCAGAAAGTATAATAGGAGTTCGGAGCCTAAAAGGCCACTTTTTGAGACAAAATACCAAATGAGACAAAACGCTGGACATCCAGCGACTTATCCTTTTCATTAACGGTCGCTCAATGCTCAACATTTTGTCCCATTTGGTATCTTTCAAATGAAGTGTCCCATTTGGTATTTTGGCTCAAAAAATGGGCCCTTTTGGCTCCGGATTCAGTATAATAGAACCTGTCTACTTTTTATACAAAATCTCATATGCACCCTTACATCAAGTTGCTAATCTACCAATTGCTGCTTAAAAAAAAAATGAAAGCTAGTGCAAATACACGACAAGTCGACAACTATCCCACACGATCAACTACAACTTGGTAGGAGGTAGCAGGTACCTAGTGGAATAGTTCAGGTACGCATAATTTCATCTAGAACTTGGTAAAAAAAGGTCAAACATAACCAGCTATGAAAATTTTTAAATAGAGTTTCCGTGAGAATGAATTCCGGGAAGGTAAAGTAGAAATTTAGGTTACTAGACGATTTCTTCCCATATGTCTAAGCTTTGATGGACAAAATTATCCGGTACTTGCGCTTGTGGAATAGTAGAGATGCACACAAGCTGGCTCGGATAACACCGTCATGAGAAAAGGAAATAGAAACTACAATGGCATGTATCTCAAATAGGCCCGGAAAGTAGCTAGCCCGTAGAATTCTACAAAATTTAGCCTCATCCAGTCTGCATGCTGGTTCATACAATGCGTCATTCGCTCCTGTATTTGTAATAACTTGTCTTGAATTCAATTAAATGTTGATGGAAAAGAACCATAACTATGTAACCCTATTCCTAATAATAGATTGACCCTAAAATAGCATATCCAAATTATAAGAAAGCCTATAAATGCTACAATTGCAGAATTTGCGGGGAGGGGAAGGGATTGTAAAAAGTTAATAGTTCTAGTCCAATTCTGCAATTTAAAAAAGAACACTTCCAAAATAGACAATATGGATATAAGCAATTTTGAACACAAGGCTAGAATTGAAGTTGAATTCCGAAATTTGAAAAACAAGTAAAACTTGTTTTCACTTTTTTCATTCCTACTTCTCTCACAAAAATTCAAAAACAACTCCAATTTATATTTATGGCCAAACACAACTCCAACTTCAACTCTAATTTGGTATTTGGTTTTCATGGTCAAACGGGGTCTTAAATAAGAAATTTGACCGAATGACCATTTTACCTAATTTTCTCTTTTTTTAAATTGGTTCAAAAAATAGCTAGCATGTAACAATTTTTACAAATCTTGGCCTCATCCATATGGGAAGGGGGAGATTGTAAAAAGTTAATAGTTCAGTCCAATTCTGCAATTTCAAAAAGAACACTTCCAAATTCCAAAATAGCCAAATATGGATAAAAGCAATTTTAAACAAAAGGCCAGAATAAAAAGGTGATAAGCTAATATAAAATATTAACAAACAACTATTTCAAAAGTAAAAAAATAAAATTAAAAAAAATCCCACAAATTTCTTCTTTATCCATGGCTTCCATAAGACCACTACACACACTTTCTTCTCCAATCAACCAAACAATTCCTTCTTTGGTTCCATTGATTAATTCACACAAATCCAATTCAATTTCTTTCACTTTTTCTTCTTCTTCTTCTTCTTCTTCTTCTTCTTCTTGTTGTTGTTCACACTTGAGACAAGTTGCTGCTTTTGTAGCATTTAATCCTTCTGGGAATTTTGACCTCTCCCTTTATGATGACCAAGAAAGTAAGTACACATTACTTTCATTTTACATATGATGCAGTCGGGATTTGAAGTTTATTGGTTCTGAATTTGTCATCAGATTCATATTTCTTTTTAATTACTCTTTTCGTACCATATTAGTTGGTCATTTTCCTTTTTATATGTATGTTAAGAAATCATAAATAAGAAGCTAGTTTTATTAATTCACCACTTAAGAAACTTCTTTGAAATTTTACAAATAAGTGTAAATACTTTAAAAAAGAATTAATTGTAAGGGCAATATGAAAAAAAATTAACTAATGCTTTCTTGATTTAGTAAAATGGACAACTAATATGAAAAAAATTATTTTTAACAAAGTGATCAACTAATATGTGACGGAGGGAGTACTAGGTTCGAAGTTAAATATTTAGTGATAGATTTTCTAATACATATATATATGGTTTAAGTCTATCTCTTTTTTAATTTTTGATTTTTATGTTTCAATTGAATCTTGTCCACATGTTATTAGGATAAGATTAGCTCATAACTAGTCAATTCGTTGGTTCAATTCCTATTGAAATGCATGATGATGAGACAACTTTATTCGTGGCTTAAGTATCTCTTGTTTGACAATTTTCTATTTCATTAAAATGATAAATGTCGTTTCTAGTTTATCTCTTTTATTTCTTCATGTTTTCATATTTCAATTGAATGTTGTCCATATGTTATTATTCTGAAAAGATAAGATTAGCTCATACTTTGTCAATTCGTCGGTTCAATTCCTACTAAATGTGCGATGATGAGACAACTTTAATTTATTCATTACTTAAATATCTCTTATTTAACAATTTTCCATTTCATTAAAATAATAAATATCGTTTCTAATCTATCTATTTTGTTTCTTCATGTTCCAATTAAACATTGTCCATATAATATTATTCTGGAAGGATAAGATTAGCTCATAATAGGTCAATTCGATGGTTCAATTCCTACTGAATGCACGGCAACGAGACACCTTTATTTTTCACTTAAGTCATAGGCAGAGCTAGAGTAAAGCTTACTGATTTTGTCGAACTCAATAACTTTTGTCACTGCTGTATTTGTCCTAGAAAAAACTCATTATTAATTTAGAATCTAATAACTTAAACAAACTAGAATTCTCGAATTCATAAACTTCAAATTTTGACTATGCCTTTGTAACAGATACAGAAGTAGCACCACCACCTATGCCACCAACAGAAGGTAGATATGAAGTTATAATAGATAATAATATCATTCAACGTCTTGATTTATCCCCATTTCAGAATGCCACTGGGATATCTTCACCCTCATCTGGTAAGTATGATCATTGATTGCGATTTTAGTGGATTTTTATACATAAATTTATGTTATTCCATATCGAAAGTATTGTGTTCAGATAAATTCGATGTTGCAATATTGCATCCACCTCTGATGCAAGTTACTTGCTATGATAGATAAAATTGATTTGATAGTGTAAAAATTATTTATACCGATAATATTTATAAGTTAAACTTATGTTTACAAGAAAGATTTTCTTCTTCTTTCCATCTTATCCAATAGAATCATAAAAGCCATAATATAATATTACCCAATTTTATATTAGTACTTGAATGAGAATTTGGGTATTATATAAAGGACTTATTCAGCAAATTTTGTTTTAATTTGAAGAAGTTTTCTAGGCTTACGCCCCAACACAAAAATGGGTCTCACGCCGAGGCGTGCGCCCCGAATTGCTTGGCTTACGCCTTTTGAGACTTTTGCACTCCCTCCCCTCCCCCCAATTCATTGCCTCGGGAAACTTTTGGTGCGTCTCCCCCCGAATTGTTGGGCGCACGCCTTTTAAGACCCCCCCCCCCCCCCCCCCCCCGCCTTCCCTCATCGCTTCGGGGCATTTTTGGTGCACCTTGCCCCTGAAAACACCTTTTAAAACACTGATATTTGTATATGATTTTAATAGATTTTTATATATAAATCAAAATAACTACATATCAAAAGTATTGAGTTCAGATGAATTTGACACTGCAATGTTGAATCCACCTCTAATGCAAGTTACCTACTATGATAGATAAAATGGACTTGATGGTGCAAAAATTCTTTATACTTTTATAGTGTTTATAAGTTAAACTTATTTTTACCAGATTTTCTTCATCTTATTCAAGGCATAATATTATATTACCCAATTTTATATTAGTACTTTAATGAGAATTTGGGTATTATATAAATGATTTATACATCAAAATTTGTTTTAATTTCTAGAAGTTTTCTAGGCTTACGCCCCAATACAAAAACGTGTCTTATACCTAGGCGTACGCCCGAATTATTGGCCATAATCCTTTCAGACCCCTACCCCCTTGCTATCATCGCCTCGGGGCATTTTTGGTGCGCCTCGTCTCAAATTGTTGGGCATACACCTTTTGAGACTTTCGCCCCCACCCTCATCCCAACCACCCAATCATTGCCTCGAGGCATTTTTGGTGCATCTCGCCACCGAAAATGCCTTTTAAAATTGCTTGGTGTATGCCTTTTGAGACTCTCCCTCCCTCCCGCCCCAATCATTGCCTCGGGGCAATTTTTGGTGCTCCTCGTCCCGAATTGCTGGGCGTATCCTTTTGAGCCCCCCCCCCCCCCCCTCTCTCCCAAACCAATTATTACCTCGGGGCATTTTTGGTGCGTCTTGCCCTCGAAAATGCCTTTTAAAACACTGATACTTATATATGATACTAATCATGTTGCAAAATGTAATATATAGCCAAGCCGAAAGAGTTTATGGAAAGGACAATTGGTTTTACAATAAACTACAAAAGGGAAGACAAATATGATGTAAGGGAATTATCAGAATTTCCGGATATAAGACTATGGTTTGTTCAACTAGATGCTACTTATCCATGGTTGCCAGTTTTATTGGATTGGAGAGCTGGAGAACTTGCACGTTATGCAGCAATGTTGGTACCCCATCAGGTAAAATTTATATATGTTGATAGTGCAAAGAATTTTTTACATAATTACTCCATTTTAGCTTTTTGTATAGCCTGTATTGACACTACTAAAAAATTAGTACTATTTTTCCACTGAAAAATATGTTCAGCGACTATTTCGCCCGATATTTTGATTGAATCGGTGGGAAAAGAAAAATTAGTAATATTGTCATATTAAAAAATTCGAAAGTTTTTCACTATTTCAGTGAGAATCTGTTTTCCACCATGCATTTTCTCAGTGAACTGGTTCGGTGAAAAATGAGTGGGAGAATCATGTTATATAGCACAAATTTTTCACTAATTCGCGATGAGAAAAACTTTTGTTTCTAATATTGTGTTTTCTTGATTAAACCAAATAAATTAGGGCAACTAGTGCACTAAGTTCATACTATCGGCAAGTAGTGGAAGAACCAGAATTTTTTCAAAGTTAAAATTATATAGAAGAGGCTAAGGGGATTTAGTATATACTATATATACATGAAAATATTTTTGATTTTGTAAATATACAATGTTATTTTTAGACGAACCCCCTTACACCTCGTAGCTCAACCCTTGTTGTCAGGTCCCTTGGATGAGTTGGGCCTCATTAGGTCTATTATATGCCGACTTACCTTGCATTTTTTTTTTCAAGAGGTTGTTTCCACTTTCCACCCAGATAGGAGTTACCCGTTTCCAAAGAAAGTCGATTGACACTCCTTAGCTGGAAAATTAAAGAACATTGTGTAAATAGTATCAACTCGGTTTGTTTCTTCTCTATACATACATACTATATGTTGAATCTCCTTGGTTTCTTATCTATATATTTCTTTATATTATGAATCTTCTTAGTGAAAATTCTGACTCCATTGTTGCTTTCTACATGTGACTTTCTGGTTACATGATAATAACTCTTACAGTTACACCAAGAACTTTTGACCAATTAAGCTAAATGCAACCTTTTTTAAAATTCATTTGTTTTGACATATTTTTTTTTTAATATTCAATTTTTTGTTTTTATTGATAGATGAGTATGAAAATGGGAGTAGTATTCAATCCAGAGGCATTGGAATTGTTTGTGATGAATAAAGTGTTTGTGGTGTATTCTTGGTTGAAGCAAAATGAGATTCCAATGCCAAGGCTCAAGACAAAAGACATGGCAAGAATGCTTGGTTTTGGAATTGGTGATGAACTTTTTGACTTGATTGATAAAAATCACATTGATCCTTCATAAAGGTATAGTTGATCGATCGAACTATGATGATTGAAATGAAGACAAATAGATTTCCGTGGGAAAGACAAAATGGGAAAAATGTTGAATTAAATTTTCACAAAATATTTTGTAATTGTTGAATATAAAATGCTTCTTTTTGTCTAGTATTAGTTGTATTAATTAAATTCGATATGATTCGGATTAACACAGTTATCTTAAAACAATTTATTATAGGAATGACAGAAATGACATGAAATTGTGAAATTTTGATTATTACTATTTTGGTTCCTTAAAAGGAGAAAAAGAAAACAAAATCAAAATTAAGAGGAATCCTTTTCTTTTTTGATTTGTTAGTTGACATGTCAATTAGATTCATTGTTTACTTTCTTAGTCTGTATACACTAGATTATACATTCGCGGACTATTTTTAGTTTAAGCGGTTGAAATGACTGCTATTTAGGTTAATTTTTCCTTATAGGAGGTACTTTCATAAACAACAACTAGTAGGAACTTAATCAGGCTTTCATAGCTACACTTTGCCTAATCAAAATTCATAGCAACATTTTCAATAGCAATTGTATAATCTCGGTATACAAATACAAATAGAGTTGAGTTGGAATCTCGGCATACAAATATAATTCATATTGTATATTTTATGGGAATCTTGGAATCTCGGCATACAAAACAAATTCGTATCGTATATTTTGTGGAATCTCAGCATACAAATACAAACTATTGCTATATACAAATTCATATTGTATATAGCAATAGTTTTAGACCCTCTGCTGTGAAATATAATTGAAATAAACTGATGCTATGGAGCGTGATTAGACATGTAGTTTTGCCATGTTATGTAATTTTTCCGTATAGTAATAATTAGCAAAAGGCCCAATCTAATGTTTGAGCCCAACCCAACAAGTGAGCTGGGCTGGAAGCCCAAAGTTTTCTTCCTTTAGTTTTTATATATTTATTCTTTTTTTTTTAATTCTGAAAAATCCTCACTATTTATTTGATCCAACTAATTTTCTTCACACCACTGCCCAACTGCAAATTGCACTGCACCTAAAATTGCTGAGAGAAAAAAAGGGAAATGTGTTAAATATCTAAATATCTCAATAGGTGAAGAAATTCAGGAAATTACATGGAGTGTCCTCAAAAGTGAGTGGTCTTCAATTTATGCCCCTCATAAGAAAAGTCTTTATAAAATACCCTTCCTTCTTTTTTATGTATAGAACATATACATTTTTGCCCCTCTACACCATAACTCTCCATGTTCATTTGTCTCTCAACTCTTAATTTTCATTTTTCTTTTTTCTTTTATCTTTTTAATTTTTTATCTTTTTTTTTTTTCTCAATTTTTTTTTAATTCTCGTTTTCTTTTTTCTCAACCTTTATTTTCTTTTTTTCTCTTAACTTTTTTT